>OZ024794.1:34303181-34758181 GCA_964017045.1 Omphiscola glabra | reverse complement strand
GGTCATATACATCCTGGTGTCTATACTAGGTCATATACATCATGGTGTCTATACTAGGTCATATACATCATGGTGTCTATACTAGGTCATATACATCTTGGTGTCTATACTAGGTCATATACATCATGGTGTCTATACTAGGTCATATACATCATGGTGTCTATACTAGGTCATATACATCTTGGTGTCTATACTAGGTCATATACATCATGGTGGCTATACTAGGTCATATACATCTTGGTGTCTATACTAGGTCATATACATCTTGGTGTCTATATTATGGGCATATACATCTTGGTGTCTATACTATGAGCATATACATCTTGGTGTCCATACTATGAGCATATACATCTTGGTGTCCATACTATAGGCATATACATCTTGTGTCTATATTATGGGCATATACATCATGGTGTCTATATTATGGGCATATACATCTTGGTGTCTATATTATGGGCATATACATCTTGGTGTTATACTATGGGCATACACATATTGGTCACTAGACTATGAGCATATACATCTTGGTGTCTATACTATGGGCATATACATCCTGGTGTCTATATTATGGGCATATACATCTTGGTGTCTCGTTTTCTTATCAACGGGGCTCCTCCTCATTTGAACTTTCATTCATGGTGGACTTTGTATTCTCTTGGTCTTTGGTGGGGGCTTGCTGTCATTGGCGACATGATCAGTCTAGGAAGAGGGTCGTTAGTAGTGTGTGACAAACATAGTTAAAACATAGACTTTGGGTCTCATCTCGCATAACAGCCACAGTCTGTCTCTCTATTCCACGCAAACACCTACTGACACGGCTCTGTTTCCTTATTCCAAGCAAACACCTACTGACACGTCTCTGTCTCTCTATTCCACGCAAACACCTACTGACACGGCTCTGTTTCCCTATTCCACGCAAACACCTACTGACACGGCTCTGTTTCCCTATTCCACGAAAACACCTACTGACACGTCTCTGTCTCTCCATTCCACGCAAACACCTACTGACACGGCTCTGTTTCCCTATTCCACGCAAACACGTATTACCTGACCAAAAATTATTCATCAAATCCCTTGACACCAAAACCCTTACAAATGTTTGCAGACACATCTGACCTAACAGCGAGTCTGCAGTCGAAGACGCTGATTTATTCTGTTTTGTGTTGTTTCATTCCACAGATTGGTGTCTAGATTATGGGCATATACATCTTGGTGTCTAGATTACGATAGTCACTGAACTATAGTAATAAAGTGAATTGGAAGCAGGAAGAGGACGTTAAGAAACTCCCTACACAACTAACTGATCGTGGGCCCTTAAGATATAGAAGGAGGAGAAAATTGCTCTAGGGGAAACTCGACCTTCAAGACAAAGCCATGGAGACTGAATGATCTAACACTGACTTGTAAATACTGAATGATCTAACACTGACTTGTAAATACTGAATGATCTAGCACTGACTTGTAAATACTGAATGATCTAACACTGACTTGTAAATACTGAATGATCTAACACTGACTTGTAAAGGATTCTAAATATCAGAAAACGAAAACCCCGGTCTTAACAAAAAATAATAATAATAATAATAAAAATTTAATAAGATGACAAAAGGGACGTACATCGAGCTGATCCTACAGTTCATGTCCAACAACAACCACAGCGGTATCGACTTCAAGGAGCCGTTCGTCAAGCCGTCCCTGCGCTACGTCTATCCGTTCTTCATGTTCCTGCACGCGGTGGTCGGCCTGGTCGGCATCGCAGGGAACACGGCCATGGTGGTCGTCATCGCCAGACGGCGTCTGTATCAGGTACGTCAATGGTGGCACCGCCACTTGATGCGCAATATCGGAGAAACAAAGAGAATGAAAGATAAGAAAGGGAGAGAAGGAGAGAGAAGAAAGAGAGAGAAGAAGAGAGAAGAAATAGAGAAAGAGAAGGAGAGAGAAGAAAGATAGAGAAGGAGAGAGAAGAAAGAGAGAGAAGAAGAGAGAAAAAATAGAGAAAGAGAAGAAGAGAGAAGAAATAGAGAAAGAGAAGAAGAGAGAAGAAAGAGAGAGAAGAAGAGAGAAGAAAGAGAGAGAAGGAGAGAGAAGAAAGAGAGAGAATAAGAGAGAAGAAATAGAGAAAGAGAAGGAGAGAGAAGAAAGAGAGAGAAGGAGAGAGAAGAAAGAGAGAGAAGAAGAGAGAAGAAATAGAGAAAGAGAAGGAGAGAGAAGAAAGAGAGAGAAGAAGAGAGAAGAAAGAGAGAGAAGGAGAGAGAAGAAAGAGAGAGAAGAAGAGAGAAGAAAGAGAGAGAAGGAGAGAGAAGAAAGAGAGAGAATGAGAGATAAAATAAAGGTAAAGTGACAAAGGGAGAGAGAAAGAGGGAGAGAGAGAGAGAGAGAAGTAGAGAGATTCCCACTTGCTTTCGCAAGACGGAAATATTGTGGCTTAATGGCCAGTCTGGAATAAATGTGTCAAACAACTTTTGTGTCAAAATTTAAAATAGTTAATCTTTTGGCGCACATTTTATCTAATGTTTAATATTCCTGAACCAATTTCTTTCAATATTACACCCCACATAAATATATATTATTTTGAACACATAATTTTAGTTTGTAACATGGACAATAGAGTTAGTGGTTTTCTAAGACCTTTCCCGACTCTCTTAGCTCTTTGTTAATGGTGTCTCTATTTGACACATATACATAGCAAGGAATTTTCTAGATGTTAACCTGAATGATATGATTGCATTACTGATCTTCCGTGAATTAAAAAATATAAAATAATAACAGGTCGTCAAATATCACGGATCATTATAAGAAAAATTCACACATTTTATCATTTTAACTAAATCACCTTTGATTTATCGTCAGGACCAGACTTACTTCCTCATGGCCAACCTGGCCTTCGCTGACCTGATCAAATGCATGGTCGTGATGCCCATCACCCTGGCCAACCTCCTCCTGCAGAACTGGTTGTTCGGCAGCTTCCTCTGCTTCTTCCTTCCCATGATGCAGTGCTTCCCGGTCCACGCTTCGATGCTGACGTTCCTCACGATAGCCATAGACAGGTAGATTGTCTTGTCAGTACACACCCGGGGCAGGTAGACTGTCTTGTCAGTACGCACCTGGGGCAGGTAGACTGTCTTGTCAGTACAAACCTGGGGCAGGTAGACTGTCTTGTCAGTACACACCTGGGGTATGTAGATTGTCTTGTCAGTACACACCTGGGGCAGATAGACTGTCTTGTCAGTACGCACCTGGGGCTGGTAGACTGTCTTGTCAGTACGCACCTGGGGTATGTAGATTGTCTTGTCAGTACACACCCGGGGCAGATAGACTGTCTTGTCAATACGCACCTGGGGCAGATAGACTGTCTTGTCAGTACGCACCTGGGAAGGTAGACTGTCTTGTCAGTACGCACCTGGGGTATGAAGATTGTCTTGTCAGTACGCACCTAGGGTATGTAGATTGTCTTGTCAGTACGCACCTGGGGCAGATAGACTGTCTTGTCAGTACGCACCTGGGCAGGTAGACTGTCTTGTCAGTACGCACCTGGGGTATGTAGATTGTCTTGTCAGTACGCACCTGGGGCAGGTAGACTGTCTTGTCAGTATACACCTGGGGTATGTAGATTGTCTTGTCAGTACACACCTGGGGCAGATAGACTGTCTTGTCAGTACGCATCTGGGGCAGGTAGACTGTCTTGTCAGTACGCACCTGGGACAGGTAGACTGTCTTGTCAGTACGCACCTGGGGTATGTAGATTGTCTTGTCAGTACGCACCTGGGGCAGGTAGACTGTCTTGTCAGTACGCACCTGGGGCAGGCAGATTGTCTTGTCAGTACACGCCTGGGGAAAGTAGATTGTATTGTCAGTACACGCCTGGAGAAAGTAGATTGTCTTGTCAGTACACGCCTTGGGAAAGTAGATTATCTTGTCAGTACACGCCTGGGGAAAGTAGATTGTCTTGTCAGTACACGCCTGGGGAAAGTAGATTGTCTTGTCAGTACACGCCTGGGGAAAGTAGATTGTCTTGTCAGTACACGCCTGGGGAAAGTAGATTGTCTTGTCAGTACGCACCTGGGGCAGATAGACTGTCTTGCCTGGACGCACCTGGGGCAGGCAGATTGTCTTGTCAGTACATACCTGGGGCAGGCAGATTGTCTTGTCAGTACACGCCTGGGGAAAGTAGATTGTCTTGTCAGCACATACCTGGGGCAGGTAGGAAACTGAGTCCAAGTCCTCACATAGCAATTCTTTATTTTCATAAACACTTAACAGGATAACAAAATAGCTATCGGAATAATGATTGAATACAGTTCTTAACAAATACGTTTCTCTAGAGGAAATAACATGCAGAGTCACTCATACATTGTATCTTTCTTTACTCGTGAGACAAAACTCTTCAGAACTGCTTTTTCACCCATTACAATATGGCCGCTCTGGTAGTTCCTCCCTACTTTCTATAATTAGATGTATGTATCACTACACTGTCATGAAAGAATTATTTCTACTCACCATTAAATGAACATCAAACATCATGTACACTTTTTTTTTAGTTTTGTAAGGTATAATTATTTAGTCGGATTTAGTAAGGTATAATTATTTAGTCGGATTTAGTAAGGTATAATTATTTAGTCGGATTTAGTAAGGTATAATTATTTAGTCGGATTTAGTAAGGTATAATTATTTAGTCGGATTTAGTAAGGTATAATTATTTAGTCGGATTGAGTAAGGTATAATTATTTAGTCGGATTTAGTAAGGTATAATTATTTAGTCGGATTTAGTAAGGTATAATTATTTAGTCGGATTGAGTAAGGTATAATTATTTAGTCGGATTTAGTAAGGTATAATTATTTAGTCGGATTGAGTAAGGTATAATTATTTAGTCGGATTTAGTAAGGTATAATTATTTAGTCGGATTTAGTAAGGTATAATTATTTAGTCGGATTTAGTAAGGTATAATTATTTAGTCGGATTTAGTAAGGTATAATTATTTAGTCGGATTTAGTAAGGTATAATTATTTAGTCGGATTTAGTAAGGTATAATTATTTAGTCGGATTGAGTAAGGTATAATTATTTAGTCGGATTTAGTAAGGTATAATTATTTAGTCGGATTTAGTAAGGTATAATTATTTAGTCGGATTTAGTAAGGTATAATTATTTAGTCGGATTTAGTAAGGTATAATTATTTAGTCGGATTTAGTAAGGTATAATTATTTAGTCGGATTTCTGCAATTTTTTTTATCTCAATATAATTATTATTTTTCTGTTGTTGTTTTTTGTTGTTGTTGTTGTTGTTTTTTTTTTTGGGGGGGGGGAGGGGTGGTGGGTTTTTTTTTTTGTTAATATCTAAAAAAAACTATTTAATAGTGCCCTTAATATAAATTATTCCACATAGCAATGAAGAAAATAAATAGCAATGAAGAAAATACATAGCGATGAAGAAAATTTTGAATGCTCAATTTGGCCATTAAGATTGGTCAGTGGAACTTGACCTTTCAAATAAAGATCTATTTCACAGACCCAGGAGCTTGTCTGCTGATTATTATCGAGGGACTTAATCCCCCACTCTTCTAAAGTTTATCTTTACGGTGTGATTAGGGTTAAGAATCGGAAAAGTTTAATCTCAGGGCAAAATATAAAACAATCGGATCGAAAAACACCAGACCAATCGATCTGCCTTACAAAGAATCGATTCTGTTAAGTAGGTATCGGAACTATATTGGCTGCCTATGAGAGCCGTATCGATACTTTTTTTATGATGTAAGCGCCAGGTTGTTTTTTTTTTCCTTAAGAATTCTTTTCGACTTTGTGGCATAAACAATCTAAGACACGTTAGCTTGTTTCTTACGCTCAGTTCACACGATTTAAAAAATTGACGACAGTAAGGTACATAGAGCTGATCCTACAGTTCATGTCCAACAACAACCAAAGCGGCATCGACTCCAAGGAGCCGTTCGTCACGATCTCCCTGCTCTACGTCTATCCATTCTTCATGTTCGTGCACGCGGTCGTCGGCCTGGTCGGCATCGCGGGGAAATGTGTTGGGTTGGCGCTGTCTGTGTTGTGCTGCCTTTCGCCATCTACATCAATTTAGTCAAATAAAATAGTGCGTTCAAAAAGGAATTTGACGGAAATCTGATCGTGTGAACTGAGCATCATGAATCCTCGCTGCAGCTCGGGTATGGGGCTGTCCATTAATTATGTCAACAAATTTTTGGCGATTTTTACCTCCCCCCCTCCACCGTGTCAACAACGTGTCAAACTTCCAGAGACCCCCCCCCTATAAAATTACGTCAACATTTGATTACCCCCCCCCCCCCCAAAAAAAAATAAAATGGGAAAAAAAAATATTTTAAATACACTAGTTGACAACTACAACAAAAAAGTGAATAAAAGTAAAATGTTTAGAAAAAAAGTTTAATAAACTGTTAAATTATGAAATTAAATTTATTAAAAAAAAGTAACATTGTTGACGTCAACTTTTCTTGACCTCCCCCCCCCACTGCCCCCTTGTCAACAATTGTCAAAAATTTTCAGACCCCCCTCCCCCCTATTTTGTTGACATAATTAATGGACAGCCCCTATGAGAACTGAGATCCCTTGACATTTTTAATTGATGGATCCTCAAACAGTGTCAGAAAAGAAGGTGCGACGAAACGGTTTTCATATTATAAATACACGATTTGATACCTCTCTGTTGGCAGTGGCGTAGTGAGGGGGGGCAAGGGGCATCATGCCCCGGGCGCTACTCACAAAGGGGCGCCAAATGGTATATTTTACTATAATATTGTATGGTTTTCGAATAGGGGGGGCGCTAAAAAGGTATTGGGGGGCGCTAAAAAGGTATTGTGCCCCGGGCGCGAGTTAAGCTCGCTACGCCACTGTCTGTTGGTGACTATTTCCCCCAAAGTCAAAATATCTCATAATTAATATTTAGAAAAAAATCATTTATCACACATCTGTGTTCAGGGTTTTTTTACAGGGGCGTCCAGTAATGTCCATCTAGTTGTTTAGATTACATCAGATTATTGACATAATCTGTGCCCATGACTATTTCAGAAATAGTCCTCATAGTTGACAAGTCTGTGCCACATCCATTTCAGATATCGTCTGATCGTTCACCCGTTTAAGTCACGACTTCCGGTCGGCCTGTGTGTCATCGCTGTGTGGGTCGGTGCGGTCTGTGTTGTGCTGCCTTTCGCCATCTACATCAAGTACCTTGACCTTGCGGCCTTGCTAGGTACGATCTTGTTGTGTTCGAAAGGGTAAAAAAAAACATATTCAATATGTCAACGATTTGTACTTATTCAAGAGGCGCTTGGATAGGATACCGTTGAATCCACAAGAAATCCCTAGATATAATTGATCCACAAGAAATCCCTAGATATAATTGATCCACAAGAAATCCCTAGATATAATTGATCCACAAGAAATCCCTAGATATAATTGATCCACAAGAAATCCCTAGATATAATTGATCCACAAGAAATCCCTAGATATAATTGATCCACAAGAAATCCCTAGATATAATTGATCCACAAGAAATCCCTAGATATAATTGATCCACAAGAAATCCCTAGATATAATTGATCCACAAGAAATCCCTAGATATAATTGATCCACAAGAAATCCCTAGATATAATTGATCCACAAGAAATCCCTAGATATAATTGATCCACAAGAAATCCCTAGATATAATTGATCCACAAGAAATCCCTAGATATAATTGATCCACAAGAAATCCCTAGATAAAATTGATCCACAAGAAATCCCTAGATATAATTGATCCACAAGAAATCCCTAGATATAATTGATCCACAAGAAATCCCTAGATATAATTGATCCACAAGAAATCCCTAGATATAATTGATCCACAAGAAATCCCTAGATATAATTGATCCACAAGAAATCCCTAGATATAATTGATCCACAAGAAATCCCTAGATATAATTGATCCACAAGAAATCCCTAGATATAATTGATCCACAAGAAATCCCTAGATATAATTGATCCACAAGAAATCCCTAGATATAATTGATCCACAAGAAATCCCTAGATATAATTGATCCACAAGAAATCCCTAGATATAATTGATCCACAAGAAATCCCTAGATATAATTGATCCACAAGAAATCCCTAGATATAATTGATCCACAAGAAATCCCTAGATATAATTGATCCACAAGAAATCCCTAGATATAATTGATCCACAAGAAATCCCTAGATATAATTGATCCACAAGAAATCCCTAGATATAATTGATCCACAAGAAATCCCTAGATATAATTGATCCACAAGAAATCCCTAGATATAATTGATCCACAAGAAATCCCTAGATATAATTGATCCACAAGAAATCCCTAGATATAATTGATCCACAAGAAATCCCTAGATATAATTGATCCACAAGAAATCCCTAGATATAATTGATCCACAAGAAATCCCTAGATATAATTGATCCACAAGAAATCCCTAGATATAATTGATCCACAAGAAATCCCTAGATATAATTGATCCACAAGAAATCCCTAGATATAATTGATCCACAAGAAATCCCTAGATATAATTGATCCACAAGAAATCCCTAGATATAATTGATCCACAAGAAATCCCTAGATATAATTGATCCACAAGAAATCCCTAGATATAATTGATCCACAAGAAATCCCTAGATATAATTGATCCACAAGAAATCCCTAGATATAATTGATCCACAAGAAATCCCTAGATATAATTGATCCACAAGAAATCCCTAGATATAATTGATCCACAAGAAATCCCTAGATATAATTGATCCACAAGAAATCCCTAGATATAATTGATCCACAAGAAATCCCTAGATATAATTGATCCACAAGAAATCCCTAGATATAATTGATCCACAAGAAATCCCTAGATATAATTGATCCACAAGAAATCCCTAGATATAATTGATCCACAAGAAATCCCTAGATATAATTGATCCACAAGAAATCCCTAGATATAATTGATCCACAAGAAATCCCTAGATATAATTGATCCACAAGAAATCCCTAGATATAATTGATCCACAAGAAATCCCTAGATATAATTGATCCACAAGAAATCCCTAGATATAATTGATCCACAAGAAATCCCTAGATATAATTGATCCACAAGAAATCCCTAGATATAATTGATCCACAAGAAATCCCTAGATATAATTGATCCACAAGAAATCCCTAGATATAATTGATCCACAAGAAATCCCTAGATATAATTGATCCACAAGAAATCCCTAGATATAATTGATCCACAAGAAATCCCTAGATATAATTGATCCACAAGAAATCCCTAGATATAATTGATCCACAAGAAATCCCTAGATATAATTGATCCACAAGAAATCCCTAGATATAATTGATCCACAAGAAATCCCTAGATATAATTGATCCACAAGAAATCCCTAGATATAATTGATCCACAAGAAATCCCTAGATATAATTGATCCACAAGAAATCCCTAGATATAATTGATCCACAAGAAATCCCTAGATATAATTGATCCACAAGAAATCCCTAGATATAATTGATCCACAAGAAATCCCTAGATATAATTGATCCACAAGAAATCCATAGATATAATTGATCCACAAGAAATCCCTAGATATAATTGATCCACAAGAAATCCCTAGATATAATTGATCCACAAGAAATCCCTAGATATAATTGATCCACAAGAAATCCCTAGATATAATTGATCCACAAGAAATCCCTAGATATAATTGATCCACAAGAAATCCCTAGATATAATTGATCCACAAGAAATCCCTAGATATAATTGATCCACAAGAAATCCCTAGATATAATTGATCCACAAGAAATCCCTAGATATAATTGATCCACAAGAAATCCCTAGATATAATTGATCCACAAGAAATCCCTAGATATAATTGATCCACAAGAAATCCCTAGATATAATTGATCCACAAGAAATCCCTAGATATAATTGATCCACAAGAAATCCCTAGATATAATTGATCCACAAGAAATCCCTAGATATAATTGATCCACAAGAAATCCCTAGATATAATTGATCCACAAGAAATCCCTAGATATAATTGATCCACAAGAAATCCCTAGATATAATTGATTTGGTTTAGCACTGGACCAGCCATCAAGACTTTATCATTGCGTATCGCACATACTCGGTCAGTGGTCAGGAACCTGCGGCTCTGCTACCCGCATGCGGTCATTTGAAGGAATATATTCAGAAATTTTTTTTCACTTGATCAGGGCTAGTAACGATTCATGCCACTGTCATAGTTAACTTTTATAACATTATTTTTAATAATTTATTACATGCGGTTCCTGTAACATTTAGTTTGCAGATAAAATGTGTTTTAAAAAAAATTCTCCTCGCTCAAAAAAGAAAAGGTTTCCAGGTGACTCTGCAAGGGTTTAGACCTAAGCATGGAAAGTATAGAAAACTCAAAACCTGTTCCTTTACTGTAAAACTAATATTTCGTATGTAAGATTTTTCCATGAAACATTTCGCACATACCACTTCCGTGGAACTTTTCCCATGTTTCATTCCAGGAGAGGATTTCACTGGGGTGGGGATCTGCTACGTGGCCGGGGAGAGGAAGATCGAGCAGTACATCCGGGCGATCTTCGTGACGCTGTACGCCATGCCACTCGCCGTCATCGCTCTCCTGTACGTGCGCGTATCGGCGGAGTTCAAATCCAGGGAGGCACCTTTCATCTCGGTGCACTTTACGCAGAACATCACGACCGCGGATTCCGATGCGGACCGCGGTGCCAGGGGAGGATCCACGATAATGAACTCGTGGTCCCCCGCGGAGGCCTACAACACCGGCTCACACCACCAGCACGTGCACAGCACCTCCAGCACCATCCTCCTCCCCAGGGACGGCTTCGCGGCCACCCTGCCCACCGCGCCCGCCTCGCGGTCGGACTTCCCCGGCCACGCCCACTCCAAGCATTACCATACGAGCCCCACGTGCAGCAGCCAGGGGGACGCCAGCAGTGTGGTGTCGTCGTCCCACGCCCGCGCGGAGCGCCACGCCCACATCAAGTCGTGCCACGGCGAGCGGGCCGCCCAGGTCAGCGACGACGACCTGGACATCCACAAGGAGAAGCGGACCCAGAACTACCTGATCACGATGACCACGCTGTTCGGCATGTGCTGGTGCCCCCTGAACATCCTCATCCTCGTGCACTTCTTCGTCCACGAGAACGACGACAACATCGGACATTACGACATCACGTACATGCTGTTCGCCTGGTTCGGCTTCTTGTCCACCTGCAACACCCCGGTGCTGTTCGCCTCGTGGCGGATGTCCGACGCCACCAAAGACAGACTCCGGGGATACTTCCGGTTCAGTAACAGACTTCGATCCTCAAATGGCTCAGAGGTAAGGGCGCTTTTAAAAATTAATTTAGACTTTTTTTTTTCCAAAGCAGAAATCTAGTTTCTACCTCCCGTATCAGGGGTGGCTTCATGATAAGTCTACCATGGTTAAGTAAGGATAATTCTAAAATAGTATAAGGAAGACTAGTCTACCATGATATGGTAAGGATAGGTCTGACATGGTAATAACAAGATGATCTTCCGCTATTTTTTTGCAGTAGGTTGTGGATGCTGGTACATTTCTTTAAAGGAAAAAAAAGGATAACAAATTGAAGAATACATTCCCACAATACAGAGGCTTCTTCCCGGGGTTCCGGTCGACAAGTCTGTAGTGGCTTGCAGATTTGGAAGCGCTGGCCACCGACCCCCTCGGCGTTAACCCGGGACACATTACCACCATTGCGTGTCCCGCGTGGCAGACAGGGACATGCATGGTAGTTGCTGGAATAAACGGCTCCTACAGGGCTGCCACCTGTAGGGGGAAGAAAAGGCAAACACAGGGTAGGGATCATGATTACAAGTTGCCGTTAAGGGATATGAGGCGATAGGCTGTGGTGGAAGCCTATGGCCGGTGATTCTAAATATGCAGCCCTGAGAAAGCTGCTCCTAGGCAACCGTTTCGTCCCAGCTACTTCGCGAATTAGTTGCGAGGTGGAAACCCACTGTAGAATCCCTCTTAGAGGGCGTCCGACGCTTCCCCGGGACGGGTGGGGGGAGATATTGGGACGTTAATTTACCGTCCCGGCCCCTAGGAAAGTGGACTGCGGACGCTTTTAATGCAGCGTCTTCGGTCGACCAGATGTCTCCGGGCGGGGAGGGTCTCCATCGGCAAACCCGATCGAGCGGTCGCTCGTGGGGACGGTTCACGCCCGGGGAGATCTCTGTCGTTCCCCCGCACGGCCCGACGTCGGGGAAACTCGGCGGCTGGCAAGTGTGGGTGGGCACCAGGGAAGGCATTAGGAGCGCAAGCTCGACGGCCCGCTGACGCCATTTCCTAATGAGATATTTCAATACAGAGGCTGACCCCTGGCCTGGCAAGGATTTAGTTCACTCCGCATTCAAACATCGTTCAGTTAGGGGGGTGGGGGAGGGGTAGTAAATCAACGGGAGGAATATCAACACAATTTTTAAGGGAAAAGGCGAATCGACGTTAATCTTTTTATGATTAATTTTAACAAAGGGACCGAATGCTGTCCCTAAGCGAGGAATGCCCGCGCCAAACGTATTCAAGTATTGCGCCACAGATTCTGTGACATTGTCCATACTTACCGAACTAACTCTATCTTTTCCGACACTCAATTTTTAAAACCCTTTTTTTTCTCCCCCCCCCCCCAAAAAAAAAACCCATTTCCCCCCCCCAAAAAAAAACCCCTTCTTTTCTCCCCCCCCAAACCCTTTTTTTTCTCCCCCCCCCAAACCCTTTTTTCTCCCTCCAAAACCCTTTTTTTCTCCCCCCCAAAACCCTTTTTTTCTCCCCCCCCCCCAGGCCTATTGTTGTATTTAAGTGGATACTGACACTTTCTTAATGAATGTTGTGGTCTGTGTATCTGCATTTAGACAAACTGCTCCCTGTAGACCAATGTTTCCCAAAACCGGGCGTACGCCCCATATCAGATCAAATCATCGAAGTTTATGGGGAAGCACATTCTTGTCCCTTAGAGATATATCCCTATTAATCACATCCCTTAAAATATCGTCTCAAGGGACGAAACAGTCGAACTATGGACAGGTGAGGTCAAATTTTTTGATTCCCTTAGTCCCTGATAATATTTGCGTAGTTGTTACCCCGGAACTCTTGTGAGGGGGGGGGGGGACAAAATACGTTATGTGGATTAAATGAGAGAATTTCTATAGGCTCCACAGTACATAGCAATTAAAATAAGACTCGACAGATTACGATATATGTTGTCTATTTTTAATTTTGAATAAACGAATCGCTATTTTTTCCTCATTTACTTTCTGCTACGTTTGATTTTCTGCTGTCCTAGATACTGAAACCTGTTGGAGAAAAAAATCTTGCAAATTCGGGGGGGGGGGAGGGGGGCAAATACCCCTCCCTGTCCCATCCAAATGACGTCCCTGTATTTTTTATAGGGGTGGGAGTTAGTAATTCAATATTTCATACTCTACTCAACGGACACATTGAGAAATTGTAAGGAGGGGAAATAACTCTTTTTGTTGAGTCGATTTGGTTTGGGGTTTTTTCTATTATTATTTTTTTTTTGGAAAAGGTTTGGGGGGGGGGGGGACGCTAAACCTGCATGACGTCACAAGGAAACAAGTTGTTGAAGTCAGGGTTGTAACTATACAAAAACAACCGCTAAGAACACTAAGAGTCGTCTGCTGAGCCTGCTTGAAACCTTTGAGAAAATTGAGCTCTTCAGAACGTCCCTGCATCAAATATCGACATTTATACACGATGCTGGACGCGCGGGGGGCAAAGGTCAAGCCGGTGATTTATTTCTTCATTGGGAGCTCTTTCCTTCTATGGGAGAGCGTCAAGCTCTCTTAAGTTTGCTGGGGGGGGGTCTGCATAGTTCTGGTGTGCTCGCCTCAAATGGTTTCCGGGGAAGTGGGAGAGGCCCTGTGGTTGGGGGGGGGGGGGGGGAGGGGGGAGAGAACCCCGAAATCAAGTACGGCAGCCGGAAATAAATGTAGACTGAAATTTGCCGAGAGGGTAGGTGATGAAATCAATAGTTTCTTGTGATGTAAGACGGAAGTGCATATATGGGGCAGCGCTCTGATTCAATGATGAAATCTTAGAGTGGAGTTGGGAAGAAGGAAGCTAGTCTGACAGGGTGTAGCCACTGGTTACAGTAGTGATTCCTTTCACTTTCAAAGTGAAACATTTGGGGACAAAATGACTTATATTTTGTTTTTATTTTAAAAAATGTATTCTTATAAAATGGTGGATATGGGTGGTTTTTGTGCTTAAGGTGAAGCTTTTAAAAATCAGGTTAAAAAAAATTATTTCGTATTATGACAAAGGTTATTACAACATCTTATTGTTTTCAATTATTATATACTCTTTCAGAGGGTGAAGAAAAAAATTGTGGGTGTGACCTTAAATCCACGGGTTTTGCAGCGGGATTTTAAAACATTTTGATGTTGGGAAAATATCTCAAATGATCTAATCTAGGCTTTGCTTTTAAAAATATTATTATTATTATTATTTTTATCGAAACTCTCATTAGGATGTTCAGTGTGGAATGATAAGATGATTACCACCCAGGGAAGCTGCTTGAGGTCAGCAGCTCAAAGGAATCCACGAAAGATTATATTCTTATTGACGTTTTAAAAGCAATTCATGAGTTCGTGCTATAGAGTAAGAGGATTGCTGCCCGCTGAAATTAGAAGGTGCCAAAGGGGCAAATGCTCAAAAAGAGTTTGTGGAAAGTATTCTATTTTATATGGCCTAGTACAGCGTGGAGGTTTATTTTTTAAACTTCTGCATAGAGCTATTTTTAGCCACCACTTTTTAGATTTGTCTCGTTGGTTTAACCTTGAAATTGACATCACCGAGTGATTGTGATCTCACTTTTTTTTCGGTCTGCCCGCCCCTGTCCTGGCGTTGATACTGAATTCATGAAATAATATTTCCGATAACCGCGCCAAATGACACTCATAGAGATATCGCAAGTGCGTTTGGTGCGTAATATTTTCTTTTGTCTTTGGGAAATAGTTTGTGAAATTATTCTGGGGTATAAAAGCGTCAGGGACATTAGAATATTAATATAAAATAAAACAATAAAAATGCAAATAACGGATTTATACGAAACTTTTTGTTGTTAAGGATAGTTTAATCCTATCTGTTCTTAATGTCATCGGTACTACTACTCTTTCACATTTGAAAAACAGACCACCCTGAATGGACAGTTCACCTCGGAAACTGTAATAGGGTGCTTGTGCATAATGAAATAGATGCCTGCCCCTAGGCCAGACAAACGTAATTTCAGTTTTAAGGTTCTTTTTATTGCTATCTTTTTCAGTTTCGTCTTTCAGTCTGCTTAGTCTTCCTTCACAAGTCGACAGGAAAAATTGCGTATTGGGGAAACTTTTCCCAGAGCAAATTCAATGGCTGTCATTTCCTTTTTTAATCTGTGCATATCTGGTTTCAGTATCAGTCAGAGATCGACTAGCTTAGACAATGGTCTTACCATTCTGCGCGTAAGTACAACATCTTGTCTCTTTTAGCTCAGAGAATCACACTGTATCGTCCCTTCTCTTACTGTATTATAGAATGCCATTACAGATGCTTTTGTCACCAACGAATGGCACATCACAAAATGCAGTGTCATGCTTTTCATAGCATACCAAATTGATATCCGTACGTCGTAACTGGCGAGTAGGCTCAGGGGTGACAGAAAGTCTGGGAAGACAATTTGCATGATAATGCACAAAGCCATAGAAACTTCTTAACTCCTCAACATGTTTTGGTTTCCTCATTTCCTTGATTGCTCTTATTTCTAACCTATATTTCAACACTATAGACATCAACAGGGACCCGACCTGCCGACATTCCACGCTGGTCCCAGAGACGGTAGCGCATCTGTTCACGTCGTTCACGTCGTTCCTCGCCTTGGATGTTGCTCCCCAGCGAAGAGTCGAACAAATCAAGACGTGTGCGTGTGAGCTAATGATACGGAGATAAACGCTCAACAATGTGTTTGAAATACTTTATAATGCCCAAATTTTCTATTCTTGGGGTTTTCTGTACGTTTTTCTTTTTATTCAGGCCATTTTAATTACACCAATATTTCGTGTGCCTATTTAAACTGTCGTCCAGTCCCAACACTCTTATTATAAGTTTTTTAAAGCAAAGGACTAAGAGAACAAGCATGCATGTTGATTCATATTGACCTCCCCTCGGATACTACATTGCAGCTAAGTATTTAAAAAAATAATTCTATATATTTTTACCGTTGCTTGTTCGCGGAAGAGGACTTCTTGTCGACACGTTCGTTGTTTTGTTGCGTCTCTTTTATAAAGATTGTCCCCTTCTTTGTATGGTTCATTTCCTTATTAGTGCACAGTCTAGCTAGAGGCATTGGGCATGAAAAGAGTCAGATAACTTGGTAAGGCTCCTGAACCGACGTGGGGTTTCTGAAGCTCATATTCTAGGGTAGAATAAAGAATCTCCCATTGGCGAAGAGTACCCTCATATATTGGCGAAACTGATATCCAAAAAGTGTGACCTACAATGCCCGTATGTTGGTCTGACTAAGCTTCCGCTAGCTAGAGCATTGATTTTGGCGTCGGTAACAGTTGTACGACGCAAGGGGGACCACTGAAAAAGCCGTCGGTGGGGATTATTTCCGGCCCGTTTCAAGGCGACTTGGCGTCACGGCTGCTCATAATTGTCTTGTCTTGTTGGAGTCTCTGTTAGCTGCTAGTCGTAAACCTATATGGGTGAAACTTGAGTTGGATTGTTCACCAGCCATAATACGTAGACATCTACAGCTAGAAAATGATAACCAAATACTAGCAGACAGAATAAATTCCTCTACAAGTTTCAAGAGATGTTAAAGACATCATAATTGAATGATTAAATAGAATTTAGATTAAATAAAATTTCTTTACCTGCATTTAAATGTTACATTTTAATTTGGAAATATTTTTTTTTTAAATGACCAAGACTTCGACTTGAGTAGTATGTATTACAGGCGTCTCGTTTACTTTCATTCATCTTTTCTGGTGAATGAACTTTAAGCTGACCCCAAGTTCAGCAGCGCTATTAGGATGTGGGTAACTAGAAATAGTCTCCTTTGACTTCGATTACAACTAACTAAAATCTATGGTCTCAATTGTTATTTGAAGTCTGTAGAATTATGTAGAAATATCCAGAAAGAAATACAATGCGTAGTCCGTTCGAGAAGTATCTATGAAACAGGCTATATATATACCCCTAGAGAGATGGGAGGAGGTGACGAGAGAGTCTTGCCTATCATTTTATTACGAGACATTTTTGCTATATGAGACAGATATTTCTTTACTAACCTTTGCCGTGTGTGTGTAGATTCCTTTTCGTCATTGTACCTTTTTACACCATTGTACCGGTACAAGCCTATCATTATTCTGTAAGTCAATAGTTTTATTTTTATTTCGTAATTTATAATTAACCAAATACAATTATTAATTGCAATTAGTCCTAGTTTGGGTATCGTATTCTTTATTATTGTATTTAACACATGGTATCGTCTTCTGTAGTGTACTGTTTTAGGACGAGCCATATACTTAAATAAGAGATTAATTTCTCCATACTGATAACAATACGTGACAAATGCCTTGACTTTAGATGTGTTATGTTTAAAGTGAGAGACCGTTGCTCAATTCGTCCGCCTCACTCTCTCGTCCTTGCCTACTTCGTATCAGTGCCAAAACGTATTCAAGGCGACAGGATATAGACCAGGATGCAGTTATTGACCAGCAGTATGTGTGTGTGTGTGTTTCTCACTTCGCTCTTTATGCGTTCCACATAGCAGGAGTTGTCGGAATCGTCATTGTGTCAATGTCATACTGCCCTCGGAACTCCTTCTCCGGGTTTGATTTCAGAGTTTGCCTTCTCTGAGATCAGTTGCAATCCACAGTTAACGAGTCACATCCGGTACGGTTATGTAAATAATATTTTGAAGACATCTCTTTCAGGACTGCTAAATGGACGATAAAACTAAAACTGTTTGCTTAACTTAGTTGCTGGATTAAGCTGTGGGGGGACTTTCAGCACTCTTGGTCAGCGGTTCCCAATTATTTATTTAGTCGTAGCCCGTTTATTTTGATACATCTTCTTCGTGACCCTCATAAACGCTCATTCTTGCATATAGATTTTTAAAAAAATCATTAAATAAATTAAAATATACACATTTTTTTTAAATATTTAAAATTAAAAAAAAAAGGTGGGGGGGGGGGGATGCAAGAGAACCCCTCCCAAAGAACATTTTTTAAAATAAATTCAAAATGCAGGGATGGCATTGGCGTATAAACGATTTTGGTTTTTGCATCGTTCCATACTTTTACAGAGAGCAAATAAGAGGAATAAGTGCGACACGGTAATTTCGCTTTCGTGGTTCCGTAGTTGGGAAACGCTGCTTTGGGTTAAGTGGACCATACAACACTTATTGATTACATTAGGGGACCTAGCTTTTAGTCTTTGTTCTTTGTTGTTGTTTTTTAAACAGTATGGTGTGGTGTGTGTGTGGGGGGGGGGGGGGGTAGAGATGTAAAATCGGAAACATTTTCAGAGTTAAGTTCTTTTTTACACAATCTTTCTGAGTTTTTTTTTTATGGGTGAGCTCATATCTGATATCTTGACTGCTGCTGGTTCTAAAGCTCATTTCTGATATCTTGACTGCTGCTGGTTCTAAAGCTCATTTCTGATATCTTGACTGCTGCTGGTTCTAAAGCTCATTTCTGATATCTTGACTGCCGCTGGTTCTAAAGCTCATTTCTGATATCTTGACTGCTGCTGGTTCTAAAGCTCATTTCTGATATCTTGACTGCCGCTGGTTCTAAAGCTCATTTCTGATATCTTGACTGCTGCTGGTTCTAAAGCTCATTTCTGATATCTTGACTGCCGCTGGCTCTAAAGCTCATTTCTGATATCTTGACTGCTGCTGGTTCTAAAGCTCATTTCTGATATCTTGACTGCCGCTGGTTCTAAGTTCGCCGAATAATCTGTTGCTCATCTAATCAGTCATGAAATAGGCTGGCCACGTTCATGACGACTGAACTGTTCGCCCAACGCAGTGTGTTATCGTGTTAGTACGTTCTGGAACCGACCGACGTGTCGCTGGTCGTCAGAGAGGCCTCCTTCAATTTCCTAACTAGGCCACACGTGATGACCGCCTCACTGGACGCGTGAAAACAAGAATATCCCATAAACGGGTCAATGCGATGTCATGGGAAATGGGGTATTAAAAAGTGGGAATGTGTTGGGGGGGGAGAGGGAGGAGGGAAATCAATCTCATAAATCTTTTCTCGCACAAACTAATATCTAATAGATATAATGGTTGATTTATAAATTACACAGTTAAGACGTGACTTCACACGTAGACAAATACACACAGACACACACACACACTTCTTAACGAGAACCGTATTTCTACACTCCTATATGCCTACCCGTATAATACACATATACCCTATGTAACCCATAAATCCCCTTTTTCACTACACTCCCATACCATTTATCCACGAGATGCCTCGTCTATCCCATAAATCCCTTTTCCTCCTATTACTCTCTCCCTGCTTCCTGTTTTCGAAGCAATGACAACCTGCGCCTCACTAAATTTGGGGGTTTCACTATGTCCAACCGTGTGTGCGTGTGTATCAGTGTGTGAGTATGTGTGAGAACATCCGTGTGCACGTGCGAGTGTTTGTGTATGTGTGTGTATTGATCCTGGGGTTCGTCTGACCATTAATTTCCACGGCCACAACTAGAGGAGGAAGTCTCTGGTCATACGATATCAACTAGAATTTATCTTGTTCGCCCTTTGGTGAAATCTGTGCGGTTGGGTGTGGGGGAAGATATGGTTCGTAGAGGAGGAAGAGTTGTGGCCCGGGGGGGGGGTAAAGGGAAGAGTAGTGGTTGGGAAGGAGGGAGGTGAGGTTGTGTCGGAAGGAAGGTGAAGGACAGCAGATGAGGAAATTGATGGGGAGATGGGTGGAAGGGGTTTATTTAGATATTTTTCCTCGAAAAAAAGTGTTTGGGTGGATGGAGGGGTACATGGTGTGGTTTGGTTGCAAATTGGTTTGATGGAAATTTGGCTTGGTTGAAATTTTATTTGATTTAAATTTGGTTTAAAGAAAATTTGGTTTGTTTGAAATTTGGTTTGATTAAAATGTGGATTTCTAACATGAATATTGTATAAAGGGATGCATCTTAAAGTTTTGAACGGACAAAAGTGGGATTCAATCGCTGACATTGAACTAAACTCTAAATAATAGTCAAAACGTAACCAGGTCTTTATGTATTCCACAATTCTCACTCCTTGTAATACTGTATTAGGTCGTCAAATTTTATATATATATATATATATATATATATATATGTGTGTGTATGCTGGCATCCGTCCGTCACAAGGTTACGATGGTGTAGAACTTGCAATGACAAAATCCACAAGGCCTGGGATTATTCTTCTAGGATTATAAGCTGGTTCCTAACAGCAAATCGCCTCTCTCCACGCCGCTGGATGACCCCAAGGGAACATCATGTGGATGATACAGCTTGGCACCAGTGGCGTCGTAGATTTGTCGGAATATTTCATTGTATAATTGTTATCCGCCTACGGGATTCCATCTCCGGGTATGCATTCAGAGTTTCCTTCTCTTAGATGAGTTACTGTCCATGGTTAACGAGTCCCATCCACCCGGGGTGCTGGGGATGTTTTTGCTTGACTGGGCTTTGATTGGGATTAAACTCCAGACCATCAACTTGAGATTTGCTCAGTCGGCCACCCAGCAACCATATATATATATATATATATATATATAAATATATATTACTTCTCTAACTGGCACATTGCCTAACGAATGCGTCTAAAAATAAACCATTGATCATATCGGGAGTGGCAACTGAAACGTCCAGAGAATGTCACGAAAGCCCTACACGACAGATCCCGTTAATTGGGTGGCGCAGGCTTAAAGTCTCCGCGACGTTATGACCAATGTGCGGGTATTGATAAACACAATTGTCGCACACCATTTACAACTTTTCAGACACTGCATTCCAAACTCTGGATTCAAGGAACTGTGATAACGAATGGTGTATCCAGTGAAATGGCGGTAAATAAGCTGACTTATTATAAAATTACGGTAATAAATATAACGATACGGGAATTTCATTTTAAAAGTACAGTAGTTAGTATAACAAAAACGTTAATTTCGAGTAAAATTACGATTATTAATAGAACAATAGGGTAATTTAATATAAATTTCCCCGTTAACCAACCTTAACCATATAATGGATGTGCGCAGTGAAATTGGCGCAGTCTACATGTTTCTGACTTCCGGTAGGTGACCAAAAATTAAAAATAAAATTATTGACATGATTTAACCTCATCCATCCCATCTCCTACTTTATCCTCTTGTGGTCAACTGTACAAACTATTATTTCCTCTTGTGATTAGCCACTGCAATTAGATCTGAGAATGAATCTCAAACTTTTGCCCTCTGACCTGATTAACCTGGCCCATAGCATCGTCAAACCTGATGATGCCAATCTGGTCAGTTGGTCACAACGCATTCATGTATTGAGTCTTCTCTTCTTCATATGCTTTTTCACCCCGTCTGTGGCATAGGCCGTCCACAAGAATTTTCCATTTATCACTGTCCCGTGTTTTCCTTTATTGTTGCTTCCAGGTGTATCCCATATTTTGCGTGTCTGCCTCTAGCTCGCGGCTCCATGTATTCTTTGACCTTCCTCTCTTTCTCTTACCCTGTGGATTCCATGTTAGGAATTGTCTGGTGTTACTATCTGGGATTTTTCGGAGAGTATGCCCTAGCCACCTCTATCTTTTCTTTATGATGTCTTCATCAATGGACACCTGGCCAGTCCTTTCCAGTAGATCTTTGTTAGTGACGGTATTTGGCCATTTGATGTTCAGGATCTTTCTAAGGCATGTGTTTATGAAGGTCTGTATTTTCTGCGTAATGCTCGCTGTTGTTTTCCAAGTTTCTGTTCCATGTATTGAGTACACCCCTAATAATCCCATTCGTTGTGTTCCTCGGTGGTTTTAAAGCTGCGTAATTTTCTAACGGCGACCATATTGCAATATACTCACAATCATTGTAATTTATGAAAGCATTAATCTCATCTAAAGACAAAACACACAATTGCCTGGTATAATTTAACTTCCTGGTCACAAATATTTGTATTAAAATTATTTTTGTATTTGATCTTATTAACTGTCGATCTCACTCGGTTGTTCGGGAATTCCTCACATTTTTTCGCCCGTCGCTAGTTTTGAGGATATTTGCTGTCCCTCAAGTTATGACCTTTTCTAGTCTTCTATACTTTTATTACCTTTCATATTAAACGATGCATAAATTAACTTCCATAATACACCCCCTTATATAGGGCATTCATTATTATACCACTTCAAATAGTTACCTTCCTTATCATATCCGATATGAATTATCTTCATTTTTAATTACCCTCATGAATTCCCTTTCTTGATATACCCCTTCAAAATTACCTTCTACATTATATTCCATGCATTATGTGGGATATAAAAAGAAAGGTAATTTATAAATTAACTTTCATTTTTATACCCCACATAATTTACCGTATCTAATATGCCTTTCTAATTAACACATTTTTCTGACATACACCAGCTACCATATTATGACAAACACCAGTTACCATATTATCCCCCTTGCATACATTACCACAATTTTATGTTCTAAAAAAAACTGCTTTTTCGGTTATTGCCCTACGTGATTCCAGCGCGTCCTACATAAATTACCCCCCCCCCCCCAAACCACCACCACCACCATGGCCACATGCTCCTTTCACATGCCAGTCTAAGAGCAAACATTTGTTGAGGTTATTTATTTCAAAGATTGGGTTGGCTTAAAGTCAATGTTGACCAGTCACTGGGTGAGACGGCTTGGGTGAGCCGCCTCGAAACGCATTGATCACGTGGGCTAGGTGGTCACATTAATCTCGCCTCACTTGAATATCGGTGTCGATTACGTCATTCTTGTTTTTCGGTGACCTCAAATACGGGCAATACTCTCGAAACCTTAAAAAAAAAGAAGACTAATTTAATTTAAAGGAATAAGCTGCAAACAAATTATCCCTTTCTTTAAAAAAGAAAAATCTAATAAAGTTGTCCAGTCGGATCAGATGGAATAGAATTAGTCTGGTAATGGGGGCAAAGTCTTCTCTCGGATCTGTCGTTATATTGAGTAAAAATCAAACCTAAACTGTATATAATAAGTAATATTTTATTTCATTCGTTTCCATGTATTTCTTAAATTATATCTTTATTATACATGGTACAATTTAACTCACTCGCTGAATAAAGCCTTATCTCAATTATTGGGTTTTTTCTTTTTAGATACGGTAAAACTGTTTCTCACTCTACAATATTTGGGGTGAAATCTTATTTCTATGTATTGGTTAAAGTCATAGCTCCATCTTTGCGTCAGGTAAATCATATCTTTTTTTTTTTCTCTCAGGTAAAAATTGCACGCTATTTCAATACAGGTTAATACATTATCTCACTGATCACGAGATGTTCAAGTTGAGTGGATTATATTTTCCTATTATATTAAAATAAAATAGCCGTTGTAAGATATGGTCACGCTATAACTGTAGTATCTTATTGTTTTTATTTATTTTTTTATTGAAAAGTTTGAAAAAGAGAAAATTGTTTAATTGCTTTCTTAGCATAGAATTTGATCATCAGAATCATAACGTCAGTGGTTCTCTAACTTTTTAAATTTTTGTTTACAACACCACTGGATATTTTTTAAATGGAGACACCCCCCCCCCTTTTTCCGCCCGAACCAGAGACACCTCAACCCATGTCACCTTGTAAGTGAAATAAGGGATCAAACCCATGTCGACCCCAAAGAGGTTCTCCAACCGGCAAAGTTTGTAATGGTTTTAATAAGTCTGCTTGAATTTTATTTCTAACTCTGTTTTCTTTCTTGTCTGTTCAAGGAAGGAGGCGTTGAGCCGTACCGTTCCTTTGACTCGACTGTCTTTTCATCTCAATCTGCAACACATTTGTGCTCTCCTATTTCCTTCACACGGCTTGAATGCAATCCCCTATATATTAACATATATTATCCCTTATCCTAATTCTGCCATTATCCTTGAGGTCACCATTAAACGCAGCGAGAGATCCGCCCTGCCATTGGTCGAGAGATTCATCCGCGCCTGCTCGTGCCCTTCGAAAGGGCATCGTCCACTGGGCATCAAACCCGTCCCAAACAGTTACAATCACACGCTTCCATTGATTGTGTTGAGCTCAGTGCGTCAGGCAAGATTTCTCGAAAGATAAACGACGGTATGATTTCAAAACCGTTAAAATTAATTCTATTTTGAGTAAACCGGCTGGAGCCACATAACTTCAGACATTTCGAGTACAATTTTTTTTTTATGTCATTCATAAAAAAAATTTTTTTTAAAATCTAAACCAGTGTTTCTCAACCTTTTCTGTGGTCCACACTCTCTAAAAAATATTTGACTAAGCCTCGCACCCCCCACCCCCCCCCCCTTTTTATAAACGTAACAAAGCATTTTAAAACCGAAAAATTGGACTTCAAAATTGTTAATTGGGTTAAAAGGAGAACCGTGGGACTTAGAAAGTTAAATTGGGACTAATTAAATGAAACTAACATTTTAATCAAGATACGTTTTAAATATGCAAATATTTATTGCCTTAACTTAAAAGTCGATGTTTGCTTTTTTTTGATAAATCACTGCTCCCCGCACCCCATGAACTGTCATCTCGCGCCCCAAGGTTGGGAAACCCTGATCTAAGTGCTCATAAATCGTGACATCACTTCCGCTTGTTTTTTGTTTTTTTGTTTTTTTTTTGAAGCCATTTAAAAGCGACAATATTGCAGAGAATGTTCTTTTTTTTTTAATGCAGAAAATGGAAAGGACAATCTTGAAGGATGTGTTTAATGACGATGATAGGCGCACATCGTCAATTGCGGGCTAAAGTGAGCTACTGTATTGTAAGCAAAATAGGGCGTAGAACTTGTTTTCTCCAGATGCTTTTGAGATGTTAACGGGAGCTCATTGTGAAGGGATTCTTGTTGTGATTTCTATTTTGAAATGACTGCCGGCGACAAATCTTTCTATCAACAACACGTTTATGAGCTGTTTCTGGTGTTGTTTATTTATGCATAAAATACGTTAATATACGTTTTGTGGATTTCTTTAATGAATTCTTTATAAGGGACATTTTTTTTCAGACAAGAAGATTAATTTAAATTAATGTAATTTGGACGCGCAGTTTATGGGGCTGTAATTAAGTCATCAGGAGATGAACTTTTCTTTTATATATAAATATACTCATTTTTTTTTCAGACAAGAAGATTAATTTAAATTAATGTCATTTGGACGCGCAGTTTATGGGGCTGTAATTAAGTCATCAGGAGATAAACTTTTCTTATATATATATCTATCTATAGATATATATATATATATAAATCTCTTTGACACAAACAAATGTTTTCATCCTTTAACCAACCAAGCCACACAGTTAAATGTTCTTTTTTAATTATTGATCATCCAACCAAGCCACGCCCTGTCATGGTTTTGATTATTGTTTTGTTACCAAACCACGCCCAGTAATGGTTTTCTTTAGGTCTCTGTTACCAAGCCACACCCTGTCATGGTTTTGATATCTAGCTAACCTCAGAGTATTTTCGTGGAAAACAGTAAGGACGATTCTTGGCCCACCCCATGGGGGTGGCAGTAGCCACAGCTACGCCACTGAAGCCAGCGTTGCCACGATTAACAGAGATTTGAGAGTATTATGTTCACAAACATTTGAGAGTATGTTAACACAGATTTTATATTATGTTAATAGAGATTTGAGAGTATTATGTTCACAAACATTTGAGAGTATGTTAACATAGATTTGAGAGTACGTTAACAAAGATTTGAGAGTATATTAACACAGATTTGAGAGTACGTTAACAAACATTTGAGAGTATTTTAACACAGATTTGAGAGTACGTTAACACAGATTTGAAAGTACGTTAAAAAAGATTTGAGAGTATATTACCACAGATTTGAGAGTAAGTTAACAAAGATTTGAGGGTATGTTAACACAGATTTGCGAGCATGTTAACAGAGATTTGAGAGTTTGAAAAATATGTAACCCAAGATTGCCATCCATTAATTCAGGTGTGGTAAATAGGGACCAATTGAGTTCGATTGGTGAAATGGATTACTGATATAGTTATGAATTCACCAATTGTTTTCTTTGCCTGTGTTTATCGAGTGATGTTCCAATTTGTTCAATCGACATTTTACATAATGCTCGATATGCCGTGTGAATTTAATAAAATGAAGTTCTTAAAGAGTTAGTGATTATGACATTAGGAGTTTGTGATTAGACTGTTACTGTGCTTGTCGGTGTTCTCTGTAAAAGTTTGTTAATATGCTTGTTAAGAGTTTGTTCATAAATGATCTCTAGAGAATTGGTCAATGGTATCTAGTTAGTTAAGAGTTTGTTCATGAATTACGTCTGAGAATTTGTTAATGGTGTCTTTAAAGGTTTGTTAATCTGATCATTATTATACATAATATGGAGAGGTTCTTTACTTTCTTTTTTATAATAATGCAATGACCTAGAATTTAAAGTTTCTTTAATTGGTCATTTACATACAATGAACCTTCAGATAGAAATATCCAATGTCGTAAAATATTACAGATTGAGTTTGTTAAAGACACGTCAGCACACAAGGCTTGAATCAGTCGCCGTTCCATAAACAATTATATTATCCATAACATTTTATAAATTAAGTTAGTCCCATAGTTTTAGAATCTAACACATATTTACCACAGGATAAAAACACCACATCCCCCCTTTTTTTTTCGTGACCTAAGGAACGTTGCCTAGAGGTTTGATCCCCCTGCGCTATAGCCACAGACAATATTTCAGAGTAAAAAACTGTGTCCTTCCAGATCCTGCAGAGCTGTTGTGTTGTAATTCTTCTAGCCGATGTGTTGAATGCAAAAAAAAAAAAAAAACACAAAGCAGTGGAACAGTTCATCAAAATATATTTAATTCTTTTTGATGCATATGTGTTGAAAATCATCAGAAACCACAAAATACTTATATCTACATTAAAAAATCACTTCTACTCCACAAAACGAAAAAACCCCAAACTATTCGACTCCACTCGTCACTGTCTCGCTCAACACTCAACTTCTCACGTGTTTTTCCTCCCGACACACCAAGACGGTCATACATGACTGAGAAAACTCGTGGGATATGGAGAAAATCCCACGAGCGCTCTCTTAACTTCATCAAAACATACACAGAAAATATAATCACATGATTTGACCGTGACACCCCCCCCCCCAACCCAAATCTCCCCAAAAATTAAAAAAAAAAAACAAGAACAAGGAGATTTCATTAAAAGTACGGAGAGTAGCAAAGTTAGCTTGAAACTCGTACCAAAGTTAGCTTGAAACTCAGAGCAAAGTTAGTTTGAAACTCATAGCAAAGTTAGTCTGAAACTCATAACAAAGTTAGTCTGAAACTCGTAGCAAAGCTAGTCTGGAACTCGTACCAAAGTTAGCTTGAAACTCGTAGCAAAGTTAGTCTGAAACTCATAACAAAGTTAGTCTGAAACTCGTAGCAAAGTTAGTCTGGAACTCGTACCAAAGTTAGCTTGAAACTCGATGCAAAGTTAGCTTGAAACTCGTAGCAAAGTTAGTCTGAAACTCATAACAAAGTTAGTCTGAAACTCGTAGCAAGTTAGTCTGGAACTCATAGCACAGTTAGTTTGAAACTCGTAGCAAAGTTAGTTTGAAACTCAGAGCAAAGTTAGTCTGAAACTCGTAGCAAAGTTAGCTTGAAACTCATAGCAAAGTTAGCTTGAAACTCGTAGCAAAGTTAATCTGGAACTCAGAGCAAAGTTAGCTTGAAACTCGTAGCAAAGTTAGCTTGAAACTCATAGCAAAGTTAGCTTGAAACTCATAACAAAGTTAGTCTGAAACTCATAACAAAGTTAGTCTGAAACTCAGAGCAAAGTTAGCTTGAAACTCGTACCAAAGTTAGCTTGAAACTCGTAGCAAAGTTAGTCTGGAACAAAAATTAAAAAAAAAAAACAAGAACAAGGAGATTTCATTAAAAGTACGGAGAGTAGCAAAGTTAGTCTGAAACTCAGAGCAAAGTTAGTTTGAAACTCGTAGCAAAGTTAGTTTGAAACTCATAGCAAAGTTAGTTTGAAACTCGTAGCAAAGTTAGATTGAAACTCATAGCAAAGTTAGATTGAAACTCATAGCAAAGTTAGTCTGGAACTCAGAGCAAAGTTAGTCTGAAACTCATAACAAAGTTAGTCTGAAACTCGTAGCAAAGTTAGTCTGGAACTCGTAGCAAAGTTAGTCTGGAACTCAGAGCAAAGTTAGCTTGAAACTCGTACCAAAGTTAGCTTGAAACTCGTAACAAAGTTAGCTTGAAACTCGAAGCATAGTTAGCTTGAAACTCGTAGCAAAGTTAGTTTGAAACTCAGAGCAAAGTTAGTTTGAATCTTATAACAAAGTTAGTCTGAAACTCGTAGCAAAGTTAGTCTGGAACTCAGAGCAAAGTTAGTCTGAAACTCGAAGCAAAGTTAGCTTGAAACTCGTACCAAAGTTAGCTTGAAACTCAGAGCAAAGTTAGTTTGAAACTCATAGCAAAGTTAGTCTGAAACTCATAACAAAGTTAGTCTGAAACTCGTAGCAAAGCTAGTCTGGAACTCGTACCAAAGTTAGCTTGAAACTCGTAGCAAAGTTAGTCTGAAACTCATAACAAAGTTAGTCTGAAACTCGTAGCAAAGTTAGTCTGGAACTCGTACCAAAGTTAGCTTGAAACTCGATGCAAAGTTAGCTTGAAACTCGTAGCAAAGTTAGTCTGAAACTCATAACAAAGTTAGTCTGAAACTCGTAGCAAGTTAGTCTGGAACTCATAGCACAGTTAGTTTGAAACTCGTAGCAAAGTTAGTTTGAAACTCAGAGCAAAGTTAGTCTGAAACTCGTAGCAAAGTTAGCTTGAAACTCATAGCAAAGTTAGCTTGAAACTCGTAGCAAAGTTAGTCTGGAACTCAGAGCAAAGTTAGCTTGAAACTCGTACCAAAGTTAGCTTGAAACTCGTAACAAAGTTAGCTTGAAACTCGAAGCATAGTTAGCTTGAAACTCGTAGCAAAGTTAGTTTGAAACTCAGAGCAAAGTTAGTTTGAATCTTATAACAAAGTTAGTCTGAAACTCGTAGCAAAGTTAGTCTGGAACTCAGAGCAAAGTTAGTCTGAAACTCGAAGCAAAGTTAGCTTGAAACTCGTACCAAAGTTAGCTTGAAACTCAGAGCAAAGTTAGTTTGAAACTCATAGCAAAGTTAGTCTGAAACTCATAACAAAGTTAGTCTGAAACTCGTAGCAAAGCTAGTCTGGAACTCGTACCAAAGTTAGCTTGAAACTCGTAGCAAAGTTAGTCTGAAACTCATAACAAAGTTAGTCTGAAACTCGTAGCAAAGTTAGTCTGGAACTCGTACCAAAGTTAGCTTGAAACTCGATGCAAAGTTAGCTTGAAACTCGTAGCAAAGTTAGTCTGAAACTCATAACAAAGTTAGTCTGAAACTCGTAGCAAGTTAGTCTGGAACTCATAGCACAGTTAGTTTGAAACTCGTAGCAAAGTTAGTTTGAAACTCAGAGCAAAGTTAGTCTGAAACTCGTAGCAAAGTTAGCTTGAAACTCATAGCAAAGTTAGCTTGAAACTCGTAGCAAAGTTAGTCTGGAACTCAGAGCAAAGTTAGCTTGAAACTCGTAGCAAAGTTAGCTTGAAACTCATAGCAAAGTTAGCTTGAAACTCATAACAAAGTTAGTCTGAAACTCATAACAAAGTTAGTCTGAAACTCAGAGCAAAGTTAGCTTGAAACTCGTACCAAAGTTAGCTTGAAACTCGTAGCAAAGTTAGTCTGGAACAAAAATTAAAAAAAAAAAACAAGAACAAGGAGATTTCATTAAAAGTACGGAGAGTAGCAAAGTTAGTCTGAAACTCAGAGCAAAGTTAGTTTGAAACTCGTAGCAAAGTTAGTTTGAAACTCATAGCAAAGTTAGTTTGAAACTCGTAGCAAAGTTAGATTGAAACTCATAGCAAAGTTAGATTGAAACTCATAGCAAAGTTAGTCTGGAACTCAGAGCAAAGTTAGTCTGAAACTCATAACAAAGTTAGTCTGAAACTCGTAGCAAAGTTAGTCTGGAACTCGTAGCAAAGTTAGTCTGGAACTCAGAGCAAAGTTAGCTTGAAACTCGTACCAAAGTTAGCTTGAAACTCGTAACAAAGTTAGCTTGAAACTCGAAGCATAGTTAGCTTGAAACTCGTAGCAAAGTTAGTTTGAAACTCAGAGCAAAGTTAGTTTGAATCTTATAACAAAGTTAGTCTGAAACTCGTAGCAAAGTTAGTCTGGAACTCAGAGCAAAGTTAGTCTGAAACTCGAAGCAAAGTTAGCTTGAAACTCGTACCAAAGTTAGCTTGAAACTCATAGCAAAGTTAGTCTGAAACTCATAACAAAGTTAGTCTGAAACTCGTAGCAAAGCTAGTCTGGAACTCGTACCAAAGTTAGCTTGAAACTCGTAGCAAAGTTAGTCTGAAACTCATAACAAAGTTAGTCTGAAACTCGTAGCAAAGTTAGTCTGGAACTCGTACCAAAGTTAGCTTGAAACTCGATGCAAAGTTAGCTTGAAACTCGTAGCAAAGTTAGTCTGAAACTCATAACAAAGTTAGTCTGAAACTCGTAGCAAGTTAGTCTGGAACTCGTACCAAAGTTAGCTTGAAACTCGATGCAAAGTTAGCTTGAAACTCGTAGCAAAGTTAGTCTGAAACTCATAACAAAGTTAGTCTGAAACTCGTAACGAAGTTAGTTTGAAACTCAGAGCAAAGTTAGCTTGAAACTCGTACCAAAGTTAGCTTGAAACTCGAAGCAAAGTTAGCTTGAAACTCGTAGCAAAGTTAGTCTGAAACTCATAACAAAGTTAGTCTGAAACTCGTAGCAAAGTTAGTCTGGAACTCGTACCAAAGTTAGCTTGAAACTCGAAGCAAAGTTAGCTTGAAACTCGTAGCAAAGTTAGTTTGAAACTCAGAGCAAAGTTAGCTTGAAACTCGTACCAAAGTTAGCTTGAAACTCGTACCAAAGTTAGCTTGAAACTCGTACCAAAATTAGCTTGAAACTCATAACAAAGTTAGTTTGAAACTCAGAGCAAAGTTAGTCTGAAACTCGTAGCAAAGTTAGCTTGAAACTCATAGCACAGTTAGTTTGAAACTCGTAGCAAAGTTAGTTTGAAACTCAGAGCAAAGTTAGTCTGAAACTCGTAGCAAAGTTAGCTTGAAACTCATAGCAAAGTTAGCTTGAAACTCGTAGCAAAGTTAGTCTGGAACTCAGAGCAAAGTTAGCTTGAAACTCGTAGCAAAGTTAGCTTGAAACTCATAGCAAAGTTAGCTTGAAACTCATAACAAAGTTAGTCTGAAACTCATAACAAAGTTAGTCTGAAACTCAGAGCAAAGTTAGCTTGAAACTCGTACCAAAGTTAGCTTGAAACTCGTAGCAAAGTTAGTCTGGAACTCGTAGCAAAGTTAGTCTGGAACTCAGAGCAAAGTTAGCTTGAAACTCGTACCAAAGTTAGCTTGAAACTCGTAGCAAAGTTAGCTTGAAACTCATAACAAAGTTAGTTTGAAACTCAGAGCAAAGTTAGTCTGAAACTCATAGCAAAGTTAGTTTGAAACTCGTAGCAAAGTTAGATCTGGAACTCAGAGCAAAGTTAGCTTGAAACTCGTAGCAAAGTTAGCTTGAAACTCAGAGCAAAGTTAGCTTGAAACTCGTACCAAAGTTAGCTTGAAACTCGTACCAAAGTTAGCTTGAAACTCACAGCAAAGTTAGCTTGAAACTCATAACAAAGTTAGTTTGAAACTCAGAGCAAAGTTAGTCTGAAACTCGTAGCAAAGTCAGCTTGAAACTCATAGCAAAGTTAGCCTGAAACTCATAACAATGTTAGTCTGAAACTCGTAGCAAAGTTAGTCTGGAACTCAGAGCAAAGTTAGCTTGAAACTCATAGCAAAGTTAGCTTGAAACTCATAACAAAGTTAGTCTGAAACTCATAACAAAGTTAGTCTGGAACTCATAACAAAGTTAGTCTGGAACTCATACCAAAGTTAGCTTGAAACTCGTAGCAAAGTTATCTTGAAACTCGTAGCAAAGTTATCTTGAAACTCGTAGCAAAGTTATCTTGAAACTCATAGCAAAGTTAGCTTGAAACTCGTAGCAAAGTTATCTTGAAACTCGTAGCAAAGTTATCTTGAAACTCATAGCAAAGTTAGCTTGAAACTCATAACAAAGTTAGTCTGAAACTCATAACAAAGTTAGTCTGGAACTCATAACAAAGTTAGTCTGGAACTCATACCAAAGTTATCTTGAAACTCGTAGCAAAGTTATCTTGAAACTCGTAGCAAAGTTATCTTGAAACTCGTAGCAAAGTTATCTTGAAACTCGTAGCAAAGTTAGCTTGAAACACGTTTGAGGTTTTGGAATCTTGCACCTGAAAAGGTTACTTTATCTTCGGTTCTGTTTTTTTTTTAATTAAAAAAGAAATAAAAATGAAGCTGACGACGTCATGTCAGATTGAAATTCAAAGGAAACTTCTGGTAGCCTTTTCCTTTCCTTTCTCCTTTGTCTTTACCTTTTTTTAACTTCAACGAGGACAAAGATCCCAGACTTGACCCAAGTGATTAATACACCTTTGTTATGTGAGGCGAACTCTGAAGTACGTCAAAGCCGGGCGAATTTCCGTCTTGTAGGGCCACTGTAACACTATGAGCCACAAGAGCAGCACTGTCATACTATACCCATAAAAAGCCTTATATGACAAAGCAACGCGTCTTTGACAACATCTCTTTGTCAACCCATCTAGGTCTCTCAAAATAGTTGGACAATTTTTTACACCAACCCCCGTCACCCCACCCCACCCCCTAAAGAGACTCTAAAGATACTTTTTCACTCGCCTACCGATAATGAGACAGCGCGGTCGTTGAGAATTCGATAAAATATAGTCTCAAACTAACACAAGAATCGCTATTTTTTCCTTAACCCTTCGTTTAACAAAGCCAAGATGCGATAGTCCAAGTGCTCGCATATCACCGACTTGTGGTCTCCAGCTCTGGGTGGGTGGTCTCCAGCTCTGGCTGGGTGGTCTCCAGCTCTGGCTGGGTGGTCTCCAGCTCTGGGTGGGCCCGATGAGGTTTATGCAATATTACCGGCCATTTCGCCTCGTAAATCCTGTCTCACGGAAGACGCTCTAATCTAACACCCTCGTCTCGGACACCTCTTAGCCAGGGTTTTCAGTTAGCCGCGTTTTTCGAGATGGTAAAATGTGGACTTATGTGGGGAGGGGGGTGTGAGAGTGGCAGGTCTTAGCACGGTCAACTTAAGTCCCTTAAAGGCCCTCGAAAGATTTAAACCGTCTACTTAGCACAAGATGGGGATGTTCTTGCGATAACAGGCGCTGTGCTGTCACCCCGGCACTCTAGTTTACGAGTACTAGTAAAATAGATTAGAAAGTGTAAGTCAAAATTATGGAAATACTGGTTTTAGAGTCCTTTTAGATTAAACTATAAATGGTGATTCGAAACTAGAGGGATAAATAGACTTCCTATAGATTAGTTTTATGCTTTATATTGTATATTCACTTCAAGAAATGTGCATAGCAAGGAATGTGCATAACAAAAAATGTGCATAACAAGAATTGTGGATAAAAAGAAATGTGCATATGTTTTTTAATATCTCTGGTTTGCGGGTCGCTTAAGATCTAACATTTGATGTACAGCTAAATCTTGGTCGAACTGGGTTTTGGCCAGAAAGTCTGCTCGCTTATTTCTAACCCTACCTGCCTGGCATGTGATCCACTGGAGTGTAGCCTTTCCGACTTCTGTCTAGACGCTGCCCACCATATCGAAGATGGCACCAAACATCATTGCAATAACTGACTTTTTCCAACCCTTCTACAACATCACATTGGTCATACGTAACAGACGAGATCAGGGGAAATCCCAGAATAAAGAGATTATCGTGCTGCTATTGATGGGGAAATGCAAATTATTTAGCTAGCAGCGATTTTAGATATTTTTTTAGGCGTGAAGTTGAATTGAGAAACTGTTAACGCATAGTATTTTGGCTGTGCGGTATGTATTTAGTGAGGTGATTTCGGGAGATTTCAGTCCATGTAGGTAGATTATGTTTAACTAGATATCACAACAACTTATTACCAGCTATCCTAACAATTTATCTGGGCGCCACAGATAAGGTTGATGTCCCAAATGCGTATATGCTTCGTTAAAGCAGTTAGTTTTACCTTTTAGTTGTCTTGTTAAATAAAATCGTGTAGCTTAAAGCTTCTTTGGGTAGCGTCTTAATGTATAACATCTAGAGCAATCCTCGAAAAACCTTTATTAGAGCTTTACCTTAAAATTGATAATATCACACCGTATACTTCAAATTAGACGCCAGGAAAATTTCGCCAGCCGTTCAGCCAACGAGCCACGAACAAAGCTGAAGTTAACACAAAGGATTTTTTTAAAAAGGGACAAACGTACATTTTCAATAGTTGTTAATGTCTTAGATTAAAAATTAATAAAGCGATTTGATGTTTGTTTTATTATTTCTATAAGTAGAAATATTTTTTAAATTATATATATTTATATATATATATATATATATATATATATACTAGGGCTTAAACGGATCCAGTATTTTTTTACACCGGTTCCGGGTATTTTGAGAAATAGGCGTACAGACAGTCCTACACCCTACCTGCTGGCCTTTAAACAAAAGTCCTACAGACAGTCCTACACCCTACCTGCTGGCATTTAAACGATAGCCCTACAGAGATTCCTAAACCATACCCGTGGCTCTTTATTTATTTATAGGATAGTCACCTCCATCTAAATATTTTTTTAACGGAGTTCACACGTCACGCATGACCGCCTTATTTGTTACTCAGTACTATTCATATAAAACATGTGGAGCTGGTGTAGGGCGGTTTCCAGAAGGATGAATGACGTCACAAGCCATAGATATATATATACTTGTCTTGTAAGTATGCCTGTGACGCAGTATCACCCTAACCACCACAGGTCATTTTATTAATATCTAGCCGTGCTTGGCTGCTTCGAACTTCATATTTGGAATAAGCGCGTTCAAACACAGACACACATCTTGTGTTTTACCATCATTACCCCCATCATTGTTGACCAGTGTTATAATAAAAACTTTGCTGACTTCAAAAATTATTTTTCCATCCCTTTCATTTGCCTATTTTCCAGACGCATCTCTTTTCATTCTGTCCATGAATAAAATAGGAACAACGCAATAGTGGCTATTTTCCATCCTCCTCTTGTGACTATTGGCCCATCCTCCTTCGTAACAATAGTCCCATCCTCCTCTTGTGACTATTGCCCCATTCTCCTCTTGTGACTATTGGCCCATCCTCCTCTTGTGACTATTGCCCCATCCTCATCTTGTGACTATTGGCCCATCCTCATCTTGTGAATATTGCCCCATCTTCCTCTTGTGACTATTGTCCCATTCTCATCTTGTGAATATTGCCCCATCTTCCTCTTGTGACTATTGTCCCATTCTCATCTTGTGACAATTGGCCCGTCCTCCTCTTGTGACTATTGCCCCATCCTCATCTTGTGACTATTGTCCCATCCTCATCTTGTGACTATTGCCCCATCCTCCTCTTGTGACTATTGCCCCGTCCTCATCTTGTGACTATTGCCCCGTCCTCATCTTGTGACTATTGCCCCATCCTCCTCTTGTGACTATTGCCCCATCCTCCTCTTGTGACTATTGCCCCATCCTCCTCTTGTGACTATTGCCCCATCCTCATCTTGTGACTATTGTCCCATCGTCCTCTAAAAAAAGCCAAATGGAAGCCAAATTATTCTGTCGTCAGAGACGTCACACGAACAGATCTTTATATGGACTACTGTTTGTTTTGTTGATGTTGTTTTCTGGTGAACTGGCACAGTTGGTGTCGGTCGATGAGCGTCAGAACTCTGCACGACTCCACAGAAATTGGGCAACCATTGCGTAAAGGAGTTGTCCGAGGCGGGCGAATGCCATAATTTCATCACGGTCTCGGTGAGAACAGGATGTGGTCGAGACAAAATGTGGGGAACGCAGAATTGAAAAAAAAGAAAAAACAAATGACACCAATACTTCTACGGTGCGTTGTTCTTGCGTTAACAGTTTGTATCAATTGTTCGAAATTCCACCCACAGGGGCAACAATTTTAAAAAATGGCAGACTGCACTTGACAGGACACCTTGAGAGGATGCCATATTGTAGAGCAGCAAAAGTGATCTACAGGCAGAAACCTATCGGCAGATGGCTCACCGCTCGACCAAGACGGAGATGGACTGGCACATGTAGAAAATGGGTTCCGCGCATGGAAGTGGAAAGCCATGAATCGATCCGAATGGATGTAGTGGTGGAGCAGGCCAGTGCCCTACATGGGCTTTAGTGGTAGAGCAGGCCAGTGTCATACATAGGATGTAGTGGTGGAGCAGGGCAGTGTCATACATGGGCTGTAGTGGTGGAGCAGGCCAGTGTCCTATTTGGGCTGTAGTGGTGGAGCAGGCCAGTGTCATACATGGGCTTTAGTGGGGGAGCAGGCCAGTGTCCTACATGGGCTGTAGTGGTGGAGCAGGCCAGTGTCCTACATGGGCTTTAGTGGTAGAGCGGGCCAGTGTCATACATAGGATGTAGTGGTGGAGCAGGGCAGTGTCATACATGGGCTGTAGTGGTGGAGCAGGCCAGTGTCATACATAGGATGTAGTGGTGGAACAGGGCAGTGTCATACATGGGCTGTAGTGGTGGAGCAGGCCAGTGTCCTATATGGGCTGTAGTGGTGGAGCAGGCCAGTGTCATACATGGGCTTTAGTGGGGGAGCAAGCCAGTGTCCTACATGGGATGTAGTGGTGGAGCAGGCCAGTGTCCTACATGGGCTTTAGTGGTAGAGCAGGCCAGTGTCATAAATAGGACGTAGTGGTGGAGCAGGCCAGTGTCCTGCATGGGCTGTAGTGGTGGAGCAGGCCAGTGTCCTACATGGGCTGTAGTGGTGGAGCAGGCCAGTGCCCTGCATGGGTAGTAGTGGTGGAGCAGGCCAGTGTCCTACATGGGCTGTATTGGTGGAGCAGGCCAGTGTCCTACATGGGCTGTAGTGGTGGAGCAGGCCAGTGTCCTACATGGGCTGTAGTGGTGGAGCAGGCCAGTGCCCTGCATGGGTAGTAGTGGTGGAGCAGGCCAGTGTCCTACATGGGCTGTATTGGTGGAGCAGGCCAGTGTCCTACATGGGCTGTAGTGGTGGAGCAGGCCAGTGTCCTACATGGGCTGTAGTGGTGGAGCAGGCCAGTGTCCTACATGGGCTTTAGTGGTAGAGCAGGCCAGTGTCATAAATAGGATGTAGTGGTGGAGCAGGCCAGTGTCCTACATGGGCTGTAGTGGGGGAGCAGGCCAGTTTCCTGCATGGGCTGCAGTGATGGAGCAGGCCAGTGTCTACATGGGCTGTAGTGGTGGAGCAGGCGAGTGTCCTACATGGGATGTAGTGGTGGAGCAGGCCAGTATCCTACATGGGCTGTAGTGGTGGAGCAGACCAGTGTCCTACAGGGGCTGTAGTGAAGGATCAGGACAGTGTCCTACATTGGCTGTAGTGGTGGAGCAGGCCAGTGTCCTGCGTGGGCTGTAGTGGTGGAGCAGGCCAGTGTCCTACATGGGCTGTAGTGGTAGAGCAGGCCAGTGTCCTACATGGGCTGTAGTGGGGGAGCAGGCCAGTGTCCTATGTGGGCTGTAGTGGTGGAGCATGCCAGTGCCCTGCATGGGCTGTAGTGGTGGAGCAGGCCAGTGCCCTGCATTGGGTATAGAGACACTGAAGACGATGATATAACTATTGTTCTTAAATTACTTTGTTATGGTGAATGTATTTATTACGGACTGCTATTAAACGGAGAATTTAATCTCTCAGTTTTGTCTATGGCTCGTTATAAAAACAGTCCATAATAAAGGACGATACCAAAGTTTAAAAATAATAACAAATAAAACGACAATCAAGCCCAGAGCTAATTACAATTAATAACTTTTTAACTTGTGAACTTCACTTAAATAATAACAGCAAGAGAAAATATGATTAAAATTATAAACTTACAGATTTGCTGGTACCGGTACTGTGTATAAAAATACAACGAGCACAAAATTGTATTACGAGGAAATAGAAAAATCTACACACAACAAAGTATAATGACACAGCGCATCTCGTGATAAAAGAAAGGAAAAATTCTCCCGTCATTTAATCTTATCCCTTTTATAACCTGTTTCAGGTGATCATTCTAGAAATGGAATACGCAGTCTTACTGCTTCCCGCATTCTCTAGATCATTCTATCATGTTCGACAGAAACGGACGATAGTAAACTAAAATGTCCAAAAAGTGATATTTTCCTACCCGCCCCCAACACGGCTTCGACGGAAAAAGGTCATGCACGTGGAAGGCGGGCTAATCGTGTGTCAAACACGTCATCCCTCATAACAGTATATCTAAGAACACTGCAGCTTACACAAGTAGCGTCCACAGTTCACTTCAACTCTACGAGGTTACGTGACAAGTAAAATATATTTTAATGCTCGCCTATATAAAGAGATGTTACGTACCCTTCTATGGTTTTGAATATTTAATCTGTTTCAAGATTTGTCACGTAGAATAAACAATAAGTAACAAAGGATGGGAAAGTGTTTTATCAATTTCTGGATCTCTCTTTTGCTTCTCGATAAGCTGCGTCTGACGCGTTCAGACTTGCCAAAGAAAATTCATGTTGTTCTCAGACCATTGTCAGGATTTGTTGTATTAGCTTTTGTGGAAATCTCATCTTTCAACTCATGACCCTGGTAACAGCACATGCTGGATGTCATTCTGAATATTCATCTTGAGATTCAGTCAAACATGGTTATTGAGTAACGATCGGCTCGGCTATCAACCTGCCCACCAGTCGTTTCCTGAAGGTAACGAGATGCCGTCCAATGGTAGAGTTTGTCGGAAAACAGCCACGGGTACGGAGGCTAGATCTGACTTGAGATCAATAAGATGTGCAGGTACATCAATGCAAACCCAAATATAAACCTCGAAACAGGATGTTGCTCCTAGTGGCAGTAGTTTTAGACAAGGGAAGTGTACCTTCAAGCAGTAAGGACTGTGAAGCACCTGTGTCTCGTCAGTAACGACTGTGAAGCCCCTGTGTCTCATCAGTGAGGACTGTGAAGCATCTGTGTCTCGTCAAATCTTGACTGGTCGTATCCTGGAAGAATCACAGTGACACATAACCTGGCAGTGACACATCACCTGACAGTGACACATCACCTGACAGTGACACAAATCCTTCCAATACGAAAGCATACATTCTTGAATGACATCAATGGTTACTGATGTAGAAGAGTGGATCTTGATAGGTTAACTCTTTTCGGAGTCTTGAGAACCTTTAACTAGGCCAGTGAAACTCTTGGTATAGTAGTCAAAACTTGCATTTAGATCCTTTGTAAAAACGCCCTCTGGCTGTAGATCTCTTCTTGGGGATAATCTCATAATGCTAGCAGTCGAACCAGGAACTTGGCTGAATTCGGAGAAACGTGTCCAATGGCTCAAAATAAAACTCTTTGGTGAGTTGTGACAAACGTCGATGATCATTCGTGACCAACCTCTGTGAATTCTCTTGTTTCCAGACGTAAGACGAGTTTTCCAACAGTGTTCCTTTATGACAATTTCCCCCGGGGGGCATTTCAGACTATCGGGGGGGGGGGTTGGGTTAGGGCAGCTAAGAGGAGTAGCTAAGGTGGGCATAGGGGACAAATGTCCCGGGCGCCAGACTAGCGGGGGCATCTAATGGGCTATAGTGTTAATGGATAAAAATAATGGGTTTCAGAGTTTAGCGGGGGGGGGGGCAGGGAGTAAAAATGAATCTTGTCCCCTGGCACCAAAGACTCACGCCAGTGACGTAGAACATTTGGTCTTCCCTCTTGTCATTTTAGATTGAGCAGCGGGATTTTCGGACATCTGCAGACTTTCTATCGAGAAAGGTAGCGCAGTAAAAAAGTTAACCCACCTAGGGTGGTGCTAACACTAGGCACGCCGCTGGGCAGTGTATATATCAGCACCAAAATGGGTTGTCAGGGCAAGTAATGCTGCCATTTTTATCGGGAAGTAGGAAAGCAATCGAGCATCCCTATTGCTTTCCTAAACAGAAAATGTGTGATTATTTAACAATCAAGAGGTGCATTTTGGAGTATACATCATTCGAATGTTTTGATAAGACTATCATTGATCAGGGAAAGTAATTTTTCAAGCGTCAAGGGAGGCATTATGGGGACCAATGCCATACACTAACTAAATTCATTGTGGTTGTGGTGCGCCTAAGAAAATCATTTGATAGTAGTAATAGAAATTGAGGAATCCGAAGAGTCTTGAGCAAAAGTGAGGGCAGGGGTCACCTTAATTTAAAAATAATAAATTCAAAATGCAGTGATGCATTGTGGTGCAAATTCAATGTATCTTTCAGAAAATGTGTGAAGGGACATTTCAGGCATTCATATATTTACAATTAAATGTCTCATAGAGAAATGCTAAGAATACAACATCAGCATACACCAACTATATGTGGACTACAAATCAGCTTATGATAGCCTCGACAGGAAATACCTGTATGCCACTCTCCTGGAACTTTGAGTCCCTAACAAACTTACCCAACTCATACATTATGTATGATACATATGACGATGGATAACTACAAAAGTAGAATTAAAGTACATAGAGAGTACATGAGGGAGTTCCCAATTAATCAGGGCCTCAGACAAGGAAATCCGTGTATCATTTTCAACATTACTTTATAAAAAGGCATTAGAAACATACGTGTGAGCACCAGAGAGGTGGTACAGAACAACCATAAGGAACTTTATAAAGCCAGCCACTGCAATACCTGGCATACACAGACGATATAGCGCTACTTGTAGAAACAGCAATGATGATAAAATTAAAACTTTCAAGGAACCTGAAGATGTCACGGTCAAAGCTGGTCTTGATGTAAATAAAGCGAAGGCAATATATATGATAATGTCAGGAAATACGCAACGATCACATCAATATGAACAACAACACATTTGAGAGGGTAGCTACTTTCAAATGTCTAGGGGTGACTATAAATAAGCAAGAGGAAATACAATCGGAGGTGCAAGAAAGAATAACAGAATGCGACCGTTCTTATTTCAATTTACAAAAGCTACTTCAAAGCAAAAACCTCTCTAGGGGCAATGGAAGGCAATATAGAGCACTATCATACGACCAGTAGTAACTTAAGCAAATGAGACTTGGATCCTACCAGGAAAGCAGAGAACCTGATAAATATATCACCCGATGATAGACAATTTTGTTTTGGGAATCGGTACAAACAAAAAGCTATATCAATTGTGCAAATAAACATCAATAGTCACAACAATATTAAAAAAGGCAGCCTGCCCTGGGCAGGACACATTGAAAGAATGCCAGATTCTGGAGCAACAAAAACGATCTACAGGCAGAAACCTATGGGCAGACGGCTCACCGGTCGACCAAGACTGAGATGGATTGACAATGTAGAGAAGAACTTACAAAGGTTGGTTGTTCGCTCATGGAGGTGTAAAGCGATGGATTGATCCGAATAAAAGAATGTGGTGGATCAGGCCAGGGCCCTACATGGGATGAAGCGCCACTGATGTAAACATTTCAGACTTTTGGGTGGGAAGCACTAGAAATAACCACAATAACAGGACATCACTAACTCTTCCACCAGTCCAACATTAAATAAATTCAGTCCACTTGGGAGCCCTTGGGGTATGATTTTTTTCGAGAGATACTGCATAGCTTAGACTCGCCCCTTAAAACTCTATAAGCCCCGGAAAATTTTTGATAAATTCATAATGCAAGAATGCATTTTTTTACATAGTTAAATTTAGTTTCGCATCATTATACACTTAACTGGAGAGCAACGGGAGAGATGCAAGTTAAGATTTTATGTGCTATTTGACCTAAGAGCCGTCGTGTGAGGTCTGCAACCCGTATAGCTGCATGGGGCCTCGTATATTTTAGGGGTTTGAAGTAGGGCTGTAATTACATTAAATTATCAACTTTTACTGCTAGGTAGGGAAGGACAAAACCGAAAAGTAGCAGGGATGCCACAAAAAGTCAAGCGACGTCTCTGCTTGACTTAGTGTGTTATGCAACCATTTTTTTAAATTGCAAAGTAATGTGTTTTTTAAGATTTTATGTAAAATATTTTTGGGGTAAAATACATAAAAAATAATAAATTTACTACAAAATATTTTTACAACTTTTAAAAAGAATTCCTTCCAAAAAAAGGTATCCATCACAAAAAGGAAATGCTAAAATAGTTTTACATTTTGACCGAAAAAGAAAAACCAAAAACAAACGTCAGTGGCGTAGCGAGCTTAACTCGCACCCGGGGCACAATACCTTTTTAGCGCCCCCAATACCTTTTAAGCGCCCCCCCTATTCGAAAACCATACAATATTATAGTAAAATATACCATTTGCGCCCCTTTGTGAGTAGCGCCCGAGGCATGATGCCCCCCCTCACTACGCCACTGACAAACGTTTATTTCTAAATATTTCCAAATTTCACCAAAGTCAAAAAGAAAAAAAAAGCTATTCTGTACAAAAGGCTATAGACTATATCTTTATGGGTTTCCAAAATTGGTATTTATTTATAAGTCATATGTAACTGACATAATTGTTAAGAAATAATGAGTTGTTTACAAAAGACATCATATAATTAATAATGTGTGATTTTTTTCGTATAAAAATAAAATTTAAATTCTCAATTTTCAGTTAATTGAAATGTTAATTTAGATTTTTAAACTACTATAATTTGCTTCAGATCATTAAAACTTGCCTCTTCGATATTATACTTGAAAACAATTTTTTTTTACCAATTCCATAGAATTTTTGTTTAACTGCTACCAAAAATGGCATTTACAAGATAATCGAAATACTCGATTATTTTTAAAATACGTTGTTTAAATATATATAGTCTATTCTTTCTGGGTTATCATCTTAAAATAATTTTTTTTAAATAGTTCAAACAGCTGGGGAAGATTGTTTATTTTTATCATATTAACAGAAAAAATTCTTTCGGGATTTAATGAATAAAGACTAATTTTTTTTTTTATAATCATTTTACTCTGTTCCCGAAACTGTGTTAAAAAATTAGATACGCAATCGATTTAATAATTATTGATGAAATGTCCCCTATTTGTATGCAACCGATAAATTCCTAATTTTTTGTTTTAAAAACTAGTGGGTTTTTTTTTTTGTGTTGTTATAAGTTTTCAGTTTATTTAAGTCAGTATACATGAATGGAATCTACTACATTAAAATGTTTGCTAAAAATAATTTTTTTTAAAAAGCATATTGCTATTATACAATATAATTTGAAAAGAGATTGCACATGTTTATGACTTAGAACTATATTCAATTTATAGACATTTATATCGTTGCAAAGGTAGTTTAATACAGTGTTATTAAAAAGTCTTTCAACTTGTGTAGCTGTAAAATGTAATTAAATTTAAAAAATACCAATATATGCGAATAAGAAAAAGTAAGTTTTAGCTTATGATCAGGATCGGCCAATTTTCAAAACAATGCGATATTTATAATCGATTTCTGCGAGCCAGTAACAAGATTAACCCGAACGATATGGATAATCAATATATATCGAACAAAGCGATATTTTATTTGTTCCATTAATTGTAATCGATGAATGGCACACATTTCAATTACTTTTCAAACATGTTATAAAAACTAAATTTAGAGTAGTTTTTTATTTTAAAAATTATTTTTTCTTACACATTTTCCCCTTAGGGGGCACTTGACTTGCTCCGGGGGGCATTATCCCCCCCGGAGGTATGCCTGAAAGAAACCCTGGGCGCAGCTATCCCTTGAACTTGGTTCTTTTGTGCCAGACGTGTGTGATTTTTGTTGGGGTGTGATATACGTTGATAGTGTTGCTCTGTGGTGTTTGTCTTGTTTTGTGTCAAACTGGCTCTTTGGGAATTGATTCGAGATGGTGAAGCCATCAACCAACACTGCTGCCTTATGCATATCATCTTCGCCACAGACTGGTGGTAGCTGTAGGTCTTCTGATTGGTGATAGCTGTAGGTCTACTGACTGGTGGTAGCTGTAGGTCTACTGACTGGGGGTAGCTGTAGGTCTACTGACTGGTGGTAGCTATAGGTCTACTGACTGGTGGTAGCTGTAGGTCTATGACTGGTGGTAGCTGTAGGTCTACTGACTGGTGGTAGCTGTAGGTCTGATGGCCGGCGGTAGCCGTAGGTCTATTTTACATTGCACTCATAACTTCCATTTCTTTAAATTTTATTTGCAGCTCTCTATCTTTTTCTAGCTCCATTCATTTATTTAAGCTCTTTCTCCCTAGGAGGCATACAGCTCCATTGGCTTAAGCTCTCTTTCTTTTCTCTCTGAAGCGTCTAGATCCATTTGCTTGAGCCTTAATTGGAGAGTCGACTAGGATCACTTTGAACGTTTACTGAGGCCATATCATCTTCAGTCAACAAATCTTCATCCATTAAGTGGACCATCATGAAATCCCTAACAGTATTTTTGTAAAAGTGGAGTGGGCTATTTCTATCCCTTTTTTTGCAATGGAAAATAAATATGATCTAATGTCTCTACTGATGGGCTGTTTACATCAAAGTCCAGTTTGGCTCGTAGAATGAACAATGCTTAAGAAATGTCTGAGAAAAATAATATGCAAAGAAAACTGATACTAATAACATTTAATGTAATTATACTATTCAGATTAAATTGCTATAAAAATACAAATTCAAATGCAGAAGGAAAAAAAATGTATTAACTTAAGCACAGAAAGCGAAAAGGTACAATCCTCGAAAAATACAAATTTTAATTTACACACGGACACATAGGCCTACAGAGTACATTATTGCAATTATAAAAAGTCTCGTATACGTTAGGAAATATAACAAAAATCTTTCTCGCTCAAGGCTAGGAAAGCTGCTGGCATATATATATATATATATATATATTAATATATATATATATATATATATATATATTTATATATATATATATATATAGGGATTAAATCAGAACCATTTAGTTTAGAAATTCTAGAAATTGCGTCACCTGAATGCATTCTTTAGAACAAATAGAACGTATTTAAACGTAAACAACCTTTTTCCAACGAGGAAGGGGTGGGTAAGGAGTATCAAAGCACATTTACTCAGTGAAGTCACTAACAAGGCAAAAACAAAAGGGAGACAAGTGGTGGTTGCTTTTTTGTTTTTTTAAAAAGGCTTACACAACAAGAGATATTTTACTTTCACTCTCCGCTCTTAAACTGTTGATAACCGATAGTTTGCTTACAGTGACTGCCTCAATGGTGCCCACCTCCCCCCGCCCAAGGGGGAGAGTACATACATCACTTCATAATAATACCTTAAGTAACAAACAAACAAACAAAAAAGAATTTAAAAATAATAATAAGGAAACTAATATAGTTAAAAGCCGTATACGCCATTTTAAGCAACTGTTTGTGTTGTTGTAATGCTTAAAATGTTAACTGATTTTAATTACCCGTTTGAAATCCCCCCCCAGCCCAGCCCCCCCCCCCACCCCTTCCCGTTCTTGTAGGTCATCAATGTCCAACTGTTTCCTTCTCATCCAATGAAATGCGAGGGTTCAGTTCCATAAACAAAATGAACGAAAAAAAACTCTCAAGTCACGACTGCTTTCAGGAATAAATAAATCCCCAATGGGATGTGTTTTCTATTCTACGCAGAACAAAAATAAAATGTTTAAATTGCGTGACGTGGGGAAACACAAACAGATTCGTTTGTTAATTAAAGCAGATAAAGGTTGTGGGGGTGTGGGGGCGGGGAGTGTGTCAAACCGTCGCGTCCATGTCATTAAAAAAGAAAAAAAAGGATTAGAATTATTTTATTTTTTTTTGAAGAAAGATTTCATGAATATTACGCCTATTTATAGAAAACATATTACTCATGCGATGTAAGTGTTATCAGAGCCGTCGCGTGACCTTTGGAATTTCTCCCCCCCCCCCCCCCACAACCCACCCGGTCCTTCACGTTTTGATGTTTTGTATGTAGGGTCATTTTTCTCAGGTTTAACATATTTTAAAACACATATTTTTTTACTCATATTTTGTTACTCATATCTTGTTACTCATATTTTGTTACTCACATTTCGTTACTCATATTTCGTTACACACATTTTGTTACACACATTTTATTACTCATATTTTGTTACTCATATTTTGTTACTCATATTTTGTTACTCATATTTTGTTACTCATATCTTGTTACTCATATCTTGTTACTCATATTTTGTTACTCATATTTTGTTACTCATATTTTGATACACACATTTTGTTACTCACATTTTGTTACTCATATTTTGTTACTCATATTTTGTTATTCATATCTTGTTACTCATATTTTGTTACTCATATTTTGTTACTCATATTTTGTTACTCATATTTTGTTACTCATATTTGTTACTCATATTTTGTTACTCATATCTTGTTACTCATATTTTGTTACTCATATTTTGTTACTCATATCTTGTTACTCATATTTTGTTACTCATATTTTGTTCCTCATATTTATTACTCATGTTTTGTTACTCATATTTGTTACTCATATTTTGTTACTCATATCTTGTTACTCATATTTTGTTACTCATATTTTGTTACTCATATTTTGTTACTCATATGTTGTTACTCATATTTTGTTACTCACATTTTGTTACTCATATCTTGTTACTCATATTTTGTTACTCATATTTTGTTACTCATATCTTGTTACTCATATTTTGTTACTCATATTTTGTTACACATATTTTGTTACTCATATTTTGTTACTCATATCTTGTTACACATATTTTGTTATTCATATTGCCTAACCTCATCCCCCCCTCCCCTTTATTATCACACTTAAAGGATGTAGGTTTTCTGATGGTATTCTATAGTTGCTTTCTAAAGTTTCTTCAATCATTTATGTCATGTTACCATGGTACATCTTCCATAAGTTTCCTCTATCCCATAGTACATCTTCCATAAGTGTCCTCTATCCCACAGCACATCTTCCATAAGTGTCCTCTATCCCATAGTACATTTTCCATAAGTGTCCTCTATCCCATAGAACATCTTCCATAAGTGTCCTCTATCCCAAGTACTTCTTCCATAAGTGCCCTCTATCCCATAAAGTGTTCTCTATCCCATAGTACATCTTCCATAAGTGTCCTCCATCACATGATGCTTTTGACCGTTGATCAGTGGTGGACACCTTTTAACAAGAGGTGAGCGAGCCAATTTCAAACTTCCAATCAGTGGATTTAGTTGTAGGCTACGTTCTACTCCGGGAGCAACTGATGACCAATTTTCAGACGACCCAAAATCTTTCGTGTTTTTTTTCTTTCTTTTCTCTTAACTCTAGAATTACTTTTGTTTCCTTGTCTCCTAGGCTGTTTTACCAAATGTGTTTTGTTTACTAATTCTGCTTTTTTTTTTTAAAGTTTTTAAAAAAAAACTTTCGTCTTCTTCTGTTGAAATACCTTTTGTCTACTTGAAACTATTTTCCAGAGTCTTGTTGTTCAGAGCAAAGCAACATCTCCTTAACCAGAGAACACTTTTAACACGCGAGTCCCCGGGTGTCCATTGTGTCCACACCAGACCTTGTGATCACCTGGACAATGACTTTTGTGATGTGTGGACACTCGCTGTTGCGATTTATTGACACTTTGCTATTGTGATACATTGACACTATAATATGCTATTCTGAACATTGACACTGGCTATTATTATTATTATTGTTAGTTTTATATAGCACAGTACCCCAGCTTAGGGCTGGGCTCATTACGCTGCACATACAATTTAACAAACATAATCATAAATTTAAAAATTAAATAAACATTAATAAAATAAAACAAAACAAATGTATATTCACTCCAACCATTCCATAACTTTTTAAATGTAAGGCACGGACGGCAACCAGGTGCATCATTTATCGGTCACAGGGGGGAATCAGTCAGAATAGTAGAGTTTAAAGAAATGTGTTTTGAGTGTAAATTTGAATGCTGGGTTGGTCGGTATATTGCGGGTACATCGATACTTTAGCTATGCATGCACATTAACATTACCTATAGAGAATCATTTACATTAGCTATTATGATAACTGGGTTTTAAATTTCTTACTAAGCACAAATGTATCTTTAACCGATCTTCACATGTAACTAAGATTTTAAATTATCTTCACCTGTCACTAAGATTCTAACTTATCTTCACCTGTGTCTTAGATTCTAACTTACCTTCACCTGTCACTAAGATTCTAACTTACCTTCACCTGTCACTAAGATTCTAACTTATGTTCAGCTGTCACTAAGATTCTAACTTATCTTCACCTGTCACTAAGATTCTAACTTATATCTTCACCTGCCACTAAGATTCTAACTTATATCTTCACCTGTCACTAAGATGCTAGCTTAGATCTTCACCTGTCACTAAGATTCTAACTTATATCTTCAACTGTCACTAAGATTCTAACTTATATCTTCACCTGTCACTAAGATTCTAACTTATATCTTCAACTGTCTCTAAGATTCTAACTTATATCTTCACCTGTCACTAAGATTCTTACTTATATCTTCACTTGTCACTAAGATTCTAACTTATATATATATGTCACTAAGATTCTAACTTATATCATCACCTGTCACTAAGATTCTAACTTATATATATCTGTCACTAAGATTCTAACTTATATCATCACCTGTCACTAAGATTCTAACTTATATCATCACCTGTCACTAAGATTCTAACTTAGATCTTCACCTGTTACTAAGATTCTAACTTATATCTTCACCTGTCACTAAGATTCTAACTTATATCTTCACCTGTCACTAAGATTCTAACTTATATCTTCACCTGTCACTAAGATTCTTACTAATATATATCTGTCACTAAGATTCTAACTTATATCTTCACCTGTCACTAAGATTCTAACTTAGATCTTCACCTGTCACTAAGATTTTAACTTATATCTTCACCTGTCACTAAGATTCTAACTTATATGTTCAACTGTCTCTAAGATTCTAACTTATATCTTCACCTGTCACTAAGATTCTTACTTATATCTTCAACTGTCTCTAAGATTCTAACGTATATCTTCACCTGTCACTAAGATTCTAACTTATATCTTCAACTTTCTCTAAGATTCTAACTTATATCTTCACCTGTCACTAAGATTCTAACTAATATATATCTGTCACTAAGATTCTAACTTATATCATCACCTGTCACTAAGATTCTAACTTATATCATCACCTGTCACTAAGATTCTAACTTATATATTCAACTGTCTCTAAGATTCTAACTTATATCTTCACCTGTCACTAAGATTCTTACTTATATCTTCACCTGTCACTAAGATTCTAACTTAGATCTTCACCTGTCACTAAGATTCTAACTTATATCTTCACCTGTCACTAAGATTCTAACTTATATCTTCACCTGTCACTAAGATTCTAACTAATATATATCTGTCACTAAGATTCTAACTTATATCATCACCTGTCACTAAGATTCTAACTTATATCATCACCTGTCACTAAGATTCTAACTTATATCTTCACTTTTCACTAAGATTCTAACTTATATCTTCACCTGTCACTAAGATTCTAACTTATATCTTCACCTGTCACTAAGATTCTAACTTATATCTTCACCTGTCACTAAGATTCTAACTTATATCATCACCTGTCACTAAGATTCTAACTTATATCTTCACCTGTCACTAAGATTCTAACTTATATCTTCATTTATCAATAAAGTTCTGACTACTTCCCTTTTCTTCAATTTTTTTTTCTTATGTATCACCTCTTCTTATCTTCATATCATTATCCAACCACATCATTATCCACCATTAATCACGTACACTGTACCCCCTCTGACTTACGCCCTTCACTTTCAGCCCCCCCTTACCATCTTTCCCAAATGCATGCACACATAAAAGTCCCCCACCCCCCCACCCCCAGCTCTGCCTTCTCTAAATCCGAATATTAACATCATTATCAAAGAGTTACGACCCTACTATGGCGTTTTCTCTGTCAAAACGGAAGACGTCTGAGACATACACACACACAAAAATGCGCATTATTGAATGTTCGATTAAGGACAAGCTTGGAGCCGAGAGGAACCAGGCGAGGATTGTGAGGGGGGTGTAAGGGTTGTGGTGATGGTTGGGCAGAGGGGACGGGGGGGGGGGGGGAAATCGTTGATTATCTGACAGCTGATGCTAAATTTATTGGGGGGGGGGGGGGGGTAATTTCGTTATAAAATCCTAGTCTTGGAGATTTTATCTATTTTATCGTTATTTTTAGAAGACATTCTCTAACCCTTTGAGCAACGTTGAATATTTATTTCGATATTTTTTTGTTGCTATCGATGGTCGTTCCTAGAACGTGAGCGTTTTATTCAAAATAAACGTATTCGATTAAAAATGTATTCGATAAATTTAACATAATGGAATCCCGATCTCTTATCAATTATTCTATTAACTTAGCCCATGGATTAATTTTAAAATTTTTACATTTTTATGTATTGTTCTTTTTAAATTAATTTTCATTTTGTTAGAAGTTTTCTACCCAACATTTTGGCGAGTGCCCCACCTCTGTTCTAAAAATATATTTAAAAAAAAAAAGTTCTTATTAAACAAGAATGATGGACAAGTATTTACAAGTCTCTGATTGGTTGAAAACCGATGGGCAAGTATTTACAAGTCTCTGATTGGTTGAAAACCGATGGGCAAGTATTTACAAGTCTCTGATTGGTTGAAAACCGATGGGCAAGTATTTACAAGTCTCTGATTGGTTGAAAACCGATGGGCAAGTATTTACAAGTCTCTGATTGGTTGAAAACTGAGATTCCATGCAAATCTTTTCAATGAAGAGATGTCGAGCTCCTATGAACGAAAAATGATGTAACTACAATTAACCCGGAGCTAGTTAATTACTGATGGGGAAAATGGCCGGGGGTGAAAAAAGGTGGGGGTAGGGGTGGGGTGGATTATAATGGTTTGATCACGTTTCGTCATAGTTCAACATGGTGGCGTCTTGGAGTTTGAAGAAAAATAAACGGCATATGTTTTTAAAGTAGAGAATTCGTTGTTTTAATGATTTCATCACGGTGAATCCATAACTTCCTTTCAGCCCTGATGGGAAGAAATTTTTTTGGAAATAAACTTTGGTTTGTGATAAAATTATGATTTAGACCAGTGGTACAGAAAAACAACTGGCTGGAATTGAACTAGCACCGTTCAGTGAGCCTTACACCACCCGACTGCACAAAATTAGTTAGTTGTTGTTTTTTTTAACTGGAGGGCGTGAGAAATAATTTTTTTTTTTAAAAGGGGGTGGGTTGATGTTTCATTGCTTTTGTATCGTTTCAAACCACAGTACAAAAGTTAAGTTGTCCATGGGGCAATCGCGAAACGTATCCACCGGTCCCTGGGGCAATGGGGAAACGTATCCACCGGTCTGTCATACGTAATAGTCCGGGCAGCGTCTTGACTGCCATTGTCTTTAAATAAGGGAAGTAAGTTTGTGTAGAGCAGTGGTTCTCAACCTACTTAATGCCGCGACACTTTAATACAGTTCCTAATGTTGTGGCGACCCCCAACCAACAAATTATGTTCGTATATGTGTTTTCTGATGGTCTTAAGCGACCCCTGTGAAAGGGTCGTTCGACCATAGAAGGGGTCGCGACCCACAGGTTGAAAACCGCTGAGTTAGAAGCTGTGTGTTGGGTTTAGCTAGAGGCTGCGTGTTAGGTTTAGTAAGAGGCTGTTTGTTGGGTTTAGTTAGTGGCTATATTCTGGGTTTAGTTAGAGGCTGTAGAATTAGATACCGCCACATTTCAATGTAATATGCTTGCAGTATGAACCACGAGCAGAGGCCTTTGGTGGGGCATATGCTACCTGACATTTTGAGGGCCTTTTATCTCACTATACGCACACACTTATCTCATCTGTTATCTCACCCTACGCAAACCATTTTCTCACCCTAGGCAAACCCTTATCTCACCTTTGCAAACCAATATCTCACCCTAAATAAACCCTTATCTCACCCTTTGCAAACCATTATCTCACCCTACACAAACCCTTATTTCACCCTACACAAACCCTTATTTCACCCTACGCAAACCCTTATTTCACCCTACAAAAACCCTTATCTCACCCTACACAAACCATTATCTCACCCTACACAAACTCTTATTTCACCCTACGCATACCCTTATTTCACCCTACACAAACCCTTATCTCACCCTACACAAACCATTATCTCACCCTACACAAACTCTTATTTCACCCTACGCAAACCCTTATTTCACCCTACAAAAACCCTTATCTCACCCTACACAAACCATTATCTCACCCTACACAAACTCTTATTTCACCCTACACAAACTCTTATTTCACCCTACGCAAACCCCTATTTCACCCTACACAAAAACGTATTTCCCCCTACACAAACCCTTATCTCACCCTAACGCACACCGACATCACTAAGGCGCGTAACTATGACGTCACCTCAAGACCTCGAAGCATTTGCCTTAAGATAATTTATGTATGTATGTTTGTGTGTTTATGGGTGTGTGTTGTGTGTTTGTGTGTTTATGGGTGTGTGTTGTTTGTTTGAGTGTTCCCTGTATTCAAGTGTCAACACAACCAGACATTGTTATTTATGTATGCCCTGATTTACGTGCAAATTGTAGCCCTATAAGAATGGGATGCCAATGGGATTTGCCCTTTCCGTCAACCTCATGTGACATGATGACCTGGTTGTGCAGAGGGTCACAGATCATGAGCTGGAAATGATTGCATACACCCCAAAATGAGCAGAGTGACTGGCGGGAGGAAATAGGAATATAGTGTAAAGCCTCACAAAAATGTCAGTTCTTCTGTCAAATGTAGTATAAAGAAAAGAAAAAAGAAGCCGGTCTCCAAGATACAATGATTTGCTTACACACCCCCCCCCCCTCCTTTTTTTTTATTGTTGGAATATTACGACTTCCCCGTCAGCTCTGGGATCCGTGGATGGCGCCATTAAGCCAAGACGTACCATCGAAATGACTTTCCTTCTTCTCCGATTTCAACCCACACTAATGCATTTGCAATTTGATTGGTTAATATTGATGTCACGTGTTCTGCGTTGGGGAGAAGAAAAAAACAGGCTCTAATTTACTTGCTCACGTAGTGACATTATGGGGGGGGGGTCTAATTTTGTTTTGTTTCATTTATTTTAACCCAAAGACTTCCTTGAAAGAAAAGAGATGTTACTTTTATAAATGTGGCACGAAGCTTTGCATGTTCATGTAGTGACTTCTACTTTATTATGTATATATATATATCGATATATATGTACATACATCACGCTTTCATAGGTGATATAATGGTGCATCACACCTTCACAGGTAAATAAGACAATTGGTACATCACACCTTCACAGGTAAATAAGACAATTGGTACATCACACCTTCACAGGTAAATAAGACAATTGGTACATCACACCTTCACAAGTAAATAAGACAATTGGTACATCACACATTCACAGGTAAATAAGACAATTGGTACATCACACCTTAACAGGTAAATAAGACAATTGGTACATCACACCTTCTCAGGTAAATAAGACAATTGGTATATCACACATTCTCACATAAATAAGACAATTGGTACATTACACATTCTCAGGTAAATAAGACAATTGGTACATCACACCTTCTCAGGTAAATAAGACAATTGGTACATCTTAACTTCTCAGGTAAATAAGACAATTGGTACATCACACCTTCTCAGGTAAATAAGACAATTGGTACATCACACATTCACAGGTAAATAAGACAATTGGTACATCACACCTTCACAGGTAAATAAGACAATGATACATCACACATTCACAGGTAAATCAGACAATGGTACATCACACCTTCACAGGTAAATCACACAATGGTACATCACACCTTCACAGGTAAATAAGAAAATTGGTACATCACACCTTCACAGGTAAATGAGACAACGTTACATCACACCTAAATCAGACATTTAGTACATCACACATTCACAGATAAATCAGACAATGGTACATCACACCTTCACAGGTAAATAAGACAATGGTACATCACACCTTCACATGTAAATAAGACAATGGTACATCACACATTCACAGATAAATCAGACAATTGGTACATCACACCTTCACAGGTAAATCAGACAATGGTACATCACACCTTCACAGGTAAATCAGACAATGGTACATCACACCTTCACATGTAAATCAGACAATGGTACATCACACCTTCACACGTAAATAAGACAATTGGTACATCACACCTTCACAGGTAAATCAGACAATTGGTACATCACACCTTCACAGGTAAATCAGACAATGGTACATCACACCTTCACAGGTAAATCAGACAATGGTACATCACACCTTCACAGGTAAATAAGACAATGGTACATCACACCTTCACAGGTAAATAAGACAATTGGTACATCACACCTTCACAGGTAAATCAGACAATGGTACATCACACCTTCACAGTTAAATCAGACAATGATACATCACACCTTCACAGGTAAATCAGACAATGATACAGCACACCTCACAGGTAAATGAGACAATGATACATCACACCTTCACAGGTAAATCAGACAATGATACATCACATCTTCACAGGTAAATGAGACAACGGTTCATCACACCTAAATCAGACATTTAGTACATCACACATTCACAGATAAATCAGACAATGGTACATCACACCTATATCAGACATTTAGTACATCAAACATTCACAGGTAAATTAGATAAAGGTACATCACACCTTCACAGGTAAATCAGACATCACACCTTATTACAGACCGTTATAAATTGAGAATTTAATCTCTTAATTTTAGACTATTGCTCGTTCTAAAAACAGTCCATAATAAAGAACGATACCCAAAGTTTAAAAATAATAACAAATAAAACGACAATCAAGGCCAGAGCTAATTACAATTAATAACTTTTTAATTTGTGAACTTCAATTAAATAATAACAGCAAGAGAAATATGATTAAAATTATAAACTTACAGATTTGCTGGTACCGGTACTGTATATAAAAATACAATGAGCACAAAATTGTACGAGGAAATACAAATCTCTACACACAACAAAGTATAATTACACACAGCATGCCTCGTAATCAAGAAAAGGAAAATCTCTCCTCCGTCATTTATTCTTATCCCTTATAATACCCAGTTTCAGATGATCATTCTGGAAATGTAATACGCAGTCTAACTGCTTCCCGCATTCTCTAGATCGTTCTATCATGTTCCACAGAAACGGACGATAGTAAACAAAAATGTCAACATAGGGATATTTTTTCCTAGCCGCCCTAACACGGGATCGACTTGAAAGAAGTCATGCACGTGGAAGGCGTGCCAAGCGTGTATCAAAACACGTCATCCCTCATAACACACCTTCACAGGTAAATCAGACAATGATACATCACACCTTCACAGGTAAATGAGACAACGGTTCATCACACCTAAATCAGACAATGGTACATCACACCTTCACAGGTAAATAAGAAAATTGGTACATCACACCTTCACAGGTAAATCAGACAATGCTATATCACACTTTCAACAACCAATTATAGTATCAAACGTTATGATCACGAAAAAAAAAGGGGGGTGGGGGAGAGAGAGAGAAAATAAAGGTTAATTAAATATGAGAATTAGTGGTTTTAAAATAGCGGTAAAGTTTGGGTTTTATTTTTTTTACAATTTTTTTTAAATGATAAAAATGTCATGTAATTTACTTCAGGGGCCCAAGAGTTTTCGTCCTTATGAAGCACAACTCTGGCTAAGAGCAAACCAGCCTGGGGGTGGGAAGGGGCAGACAGGCGAAGGGGGTTAAAAGGAGGAGGTTGGGTTGCGGAGCCCTGGGCGAGAGGTTTATTGTCAAGAAAAAGGTCGAGTGAAAGATTCAAATAAATGTCCAGTTTTTTCTTGCCGTGCAATTTGCTGGGGAGCAAATAACTGGATAGAGTTGTCTGCCCTCTCCTCTTATCTCCCTTATTTCATTTCGCATTATTTACTTTGTTGTTGTTCAACTTGTTCTTGGTTATTTTTTATATTTCCTTCCTTGTACACGACCTGCTAGGCTGTCCTTGATCCAAATAAGGGACTTTTTTAAAAAGAATTAATATTAAACCTGATAATCATTCATGGATCATTTTTTGTGAGTTTTAATATGGATTAAATAATGATTATTTGCCAACGGTTAAAAACAAGTTTCATTCAAAACGTATTCCATCAGGGAGATAGGAAGTGTTCTTGGCGACATTATCACCCCGGGTGGGGTGGAAGAGGGGGGGGGGCTGAAGCTGGGTGTGTCAAGTTCATAAAAGGACAAAGTGGGTGTGTCAACTTCACTAAGTGGGAAACTGGGTGTGTCAACGGGTGCCCTGCTTTATAAAACAATTTGAGAATATCCCACACTATTGTGAGGCGAAAAAATGTGTTTGTTTTGTAACTAACCCACGCTTTCATCAATGTTCAAGTATATTTATGGAATTCTAGGCCAGTGGTTGTCAAACTTTATCCGGCCATATATTTTGGTGACATAAACATATCCCTAACGCCCCCCCACCCCCACCTTGTGCTACACACATTTAATAAAACAAATTCAGAACAGTAGTCAGCACAATTCTGTAAGAAATGTAACAACGCAATAATATGTAATCGTGCTTTATGTAATTGAAATTTTAAATAAAATATAGAATTGCGCTTTACTTTAATTAATTCAGTTTCTAAATTGATTGTCTTGATTTATCAATTCTACCGCTTTTTAAGTTAGTATTGTGATTATTTTTAATCATCCGTCCGTTTACATGATCATCTTGTAAAGCCCCCCCCCCCCCCCCACCTTTTTTTCTTCAAAATTTGTTTTAAAAAATACGCACCATCTTTATCTTCTAGGTCCAACGGGCTTGGATATACCCCAACATTGCTAATGGGCAGATTCATTTTAGACATGAGAGTAGTGTTTGTTCATTTGGGTGTAATAAGATGACGTCATCTCCCAGAAAATTTTAATTGATTTCGTTGAAATCTGAAAATGTTTCTGACAATAGCTACGTCATATCTGATGGCTTTCAGCTAAGTCATGTCTGATGACTCTCAGCTACGTAAAATCTGATGACTCTCAGCTACGTCATATCTGATGACTCTCAGCTAGTCATATCTGATGACTCTCAGCTAAGTCATGATTGATGACTTTGGGTCAGCACTGAGAGATGCGTTTGTCTTTCCTTTTAAGACAAAATGCCAGTGTCCAGGGCCGGCCTTACCTATAGCGGCGCCCCTTTTTTAAAAATTAATTTTATCTTGGCTTCAAAATGATGCCTCTAGAATTTGGCGCCCATAATAATAATAATAATAATAAAGTTTATTTGAACAATCACGCTTCATCCCCAAAGGCTCGAAGCGCGTAAAATAAATCCGATGTTAGATGTTCGAGAGGCCTCACTGCTGCCTGTTAGGCGCACGTGAACTCCATCTCCCCATCTCCGGGTTTTCAGGATGATACAGGCTTGTGTGAATTCCGTAGGTAGGTAAAATGACGGCAAAGTGGTGCACGGAAAATGTTAAATTAGTCCAGTGCCACTGCTGAATCTGGTAACGCTCCGATGTTAGATGTTCGAGAGGCCTCACTGCTGCCTGTTAGGCGCACGTGAACTCCATCTCCCCATCTCCGGGTTTTCAGGATGATACAGGTTTGTTTGAATTCCGTAGGTAGGTAAAATGGCGGCAAAGTGGTGCAAGGTAGTTACATGTCGGGTGTACAAACTACATGTTTCACTATTCCGTTGTTGATTCTACAGTAGTTTTTGTTAACATATATTTCAACCCCTTCCTTTGGATTTGATGCTGTCGGTTGTTCCTTCGGCACGGAAAATGTTAAATTAGTCCAGTGCCTCTGCTGAATCTGGTAACAGATGCCTGTACCTAATCCCTATCCTGACAGTTTCTAACAACTTGTAGAAGCGACTTACACAACAGCTTGTAGAAGTGACTAACACAACAGCTTGTAAAAGCGACTTACACAACCGCTTGTAGAGGCGAGTTACACAACAAGTTGTAAAAGTGACTTACACAACAGCTTGTAAAAGCCACTTACACAACAGCTTGTAAAAGCGACTTACACAACAGCTTGTTAAAGCGACTTACACAACAGCTTGTAGAAGCGACTTAGACACGCACATTTGGAAAGTAAATAAGGTTTCCACTTGTATCCACAAGTTGTTGGCGATACATGAAACAATGTGAAGTAAAGATATTCGTTACTCTTAACAAAATAAACTACACTTATGTAACAATCTGTATTGGGTGGTGAAGTATTTGGGTAATTTATAAGTGGTCAAACGTAGGCACAGTCGCAACAACCACAAAAACACCAACCACAGTCGCACCAACCACAGTCTCGCCAACCACAGTCACACCAACTACCACCAACAACAGTCGCACCAACCACATTCACACCAAGCACAGTCGCACCAACCAAAGCTACACCAACCACAGTCTCACAAAACCGCATTCGCACCAACCACAACCACACCAAGCACAGTCGCACCAAGCACAGTCACAAAATCAGCAGCTGGTGACGTGAAGTCGTATGAATAGCACAGAAGGCCACGAATGAAATATTCAGTTTACGGAGTGCTCGTGGCCACCCATTTGTAAGAGGATTTTTCAATACTAAGTTTTCTCTCTCCCGAGCGTCGAGGAAAGGAAGCCGTGGTGTTAATGTAAACAAACGTCAAGAGGGGTCAACTCTAGTGTTCCAGTGCTCGTTTTCGTGATAGAACGGTCGTCTGTTGGTGGGAGAGATGAATGACGGCAACATCAGCTGCACAGAAGAAATCAGGGCTTTTACATATTATAACGCGAAAAATTAAGCGGTAGTTCATTGGGGTGTGGTTTTATACGTTTTTTTTAAAAATGTTCCTTCACTTTAAATTCAGTTTGGATTCCCACACCACGTGCAGTCCTGCAAGAGTCATACGGGCTGCCTTTTATTTTTCTTTTCTGTATTTCAAACGGCTGGTGAACTTGCAGTTGAAAGATTTTTTGCATTTTGAATTTCTTCCGACATACAACACAACCAGTAGAAATGGACACAAAAAAGACAAATCGTCATGAACAGCGATATGAATCTTGTAGACATTTTGCATACTCTCAAACCAGCAGCTTATGCTCGTAACACCTACTTCTGATTTTTATCAACGCCTGGTTCACCATTAGTTAATTTGAAGAATAAAAATAGGTTGAGGGGTTAGAGTATGTAAATTAGTATGAACTAATTATTATTATTTAAGGGTTGATTAAGGCTGTCTTAAAACAATGTCATTAATTCAATATTATCCCCGAGATAAGAAGATAAACATTACCCCCCCCCCCAAGCCTCCCAACCCCCACCCCCAAATAAAAATACAACTGATGCGCTGTCGTCATTTCTCTGATAGGTTGCTGACCTTTCGTTTTTTTTTCTTTTTATCTTTTTTTCCCTTAATAACAAAGCTATGCACTCATTGACCTGTGGATTGACCAGTTGTGTGTTGGAAATGTTTCTTTTTAATTTATTTTTTTTTTGTTTTTGTTTTGCATCGGTTTAATGAGTGCGTCACCCTTCTCGTCTGCCGGTATGTCGTTGGGGTTTCAAGTTGGAGATCATTGTTTACAGCGTACCATCTGGAGGTGGAAGTTAAAAGAAAGCAAGTGCGGGGGAGAGAGGGGGGGGAGAGGGGGGATAGGCGGGGGTGTGTGTGGGGGAGAGGGTGTGGGGGTGAGGCGTGAGGTTGATGACGGTGCCTGAGTTTTGGGTTTCGTGGCTAGTGTCTTAACTAAGCATACAACTTTCTGTCTTAACTATAGCATACAACTTTCTGTCTTAACTATAGCATACAACTTTCTGTCTTAACTATAGCATACAACTTTCTGTCTTAACTATAGCATGCAACTTTCTGTCTTAACTATAGCATACAACTTTCTGTCTTAACTATAGCATACAACTTTCTGTCTTAACTGTAGCATACAACTTTCTGTCTTAACTATAGCATACAACTTTCTGTCTTAACTATAGCATACAACTTTCTGTCTTAACTATAGCATACAACTTTCTGTCTTAACTATAGCATGCAACTTTCTGTCTTAACTATAGCATACAACTTTCTGTCTTAACTATAGCATACAACTTTCTGTCTTAACTATAGCATACAACTTTCGGCTCAGATTTTGTTGCTCGTGAGAGGTTTCTATAGTACTATACTGATTGGTGGGACTGTGACCCATCTAAATAATTAGGCTTTCGATGATGAAGATCAACCCAACCACCCCTTTTTTTCACCACCCAAAACAGAAATACATAATAGTCATTTATTTGTTTAAAGTAAATATGATCATGAATAAGTAAGAAGTAATGCTTTACAATTTATTATTATTTGTATACATGTTAAACTATAATTATTTCACAAATTAACCAACATTATTAACGTTCTATTCGGTTTTCAAATATTTTATCTTGGTAGCGACAATGCACAGGGCACAGGCCACGAGAAAGACCACAATGGAAAGATTCCATTTCCTCTAATTATTACTATTGGTATCAACTCAATTTTCTTTCTTTTTTTTTTACGTTATAGTAAAAAAAGAGAGAGAGAAGGACATGAGGGGTGGAGAACCCTTAATACAAATACAGGTCATGTCGTAAAAAAAAAGGGGGGGGGCGTGGGGGTGTACCCCAAGTAGGCGCCCCACAGTAATAAGAGCATCAGGTTCCATCATTGAGACACAAATGTGTTTTTTGTCTTGCGTAACGGGGTTTCTATAGTGTACCTGTGTTATACCAAGGAAACAAAAAACACGTCTGCTGCTTAAAGAGCTCTGCCTCCCTCTCTGGGAGACTCCCGTGTTTGCTTTATTTTTTTTATCTATGTTGTCCTCCCCCATCCACTCCCACCCTGGTGAGTGCCCCCCGCCCCCACCCAGTGTAACACGATGTAAGCTACTTTATGCTGCAAGTGTCATTTCCCCTGGATGCCAAACAGTGAAGTGTTGAGGCGATGATCTTCTCCTAGTCCTAGGCTCTCAAATTTCAGCCGTGAAACAAAATTGCGCGCATGACGTCGCATTGCATCTATGGCAGTAAGCAAGAAACAAAAGTAGGTTTATCCAGAGGCGTCCCTAACAAAGGGCTCTTTATAACTTTCAGATTTGAAAAGCCACTCTCACATGAAGCCACGGTCACACAGATATAGGGAGACATAATTGTAGTGTTAATGGGAGGATTGGGAGAGATTCTAGACCTGATTCAGCAACGAATGCATTGAGTCGAATGGGACCCGGGTCCGAATGGGGAGGGGGGGGGGCTGCGTGTCATGGTCCTTTTTGACTAAATGCTATTCGGATGTCATTTGTGGTAGTTTATTTTAGTTAAACTGAAGAATTAAGTTTACAAACATATAGTCCATTTAATTATCTTTCATTTGATACCTCATTTTCTTACAAAACCAGCAATATTTTAAATGGTTTTTTAATCCCAACCTCTCACTTCTGGTACCCGGGTGCGAATAGCCACTTCGTTCGCGGATATGCAGGAACATTCTGCGCATCCTTTTGGCGCACGGTCTAAACTTTACTAAACAAAACGCAAAGCTCTTTGCTCCTTTTTTTATCTATGAAATTCCCGAGATGAGGCCGTGGAAACCGTTATATCTATGAAATAGAATATTTAGAAGTATGGGCCAACTGACTGAGTCAAGACTATATAAAACTGTCGTATTCTTCAAGGATTAGCTCAGTGTTATTTTACTACCTAAAATGTTTAATTATCTTACACTGCTAAATGTCCAATATCTTACACTGCTAAATGTCCAATATCTTACACTGCTAAAATGTCCAATATCTTACACTGCTAAAATGTCCAATATCTTACAATGCCAAAATGTCCAGTATCTTACACTGCTGAAAGTCCAATATCTTACCCTGCTAAATCTTCAATATCTTACACTGCTAAATTTCCAATATCTTACACAGCTAAATGTCCAATATCTTACACTGCTAAATGTCCAATATCTTACACTGCTAAATGTCCAATATCTTACACTGCCAAAATGTCCAGTACCGTATTTTACACTGCTAAATCTTCAATATCTTACACTGGTAAATGTCCAATATCTTACACTGCTAAATGTCCAAAGTTCATTCAGTTTATTTTGTTGACGTTATCCTGTTTGTCTGCGTGTTTAACGAACTTCCTCCCCACTCCCCTCTCTTCCCTTCTGTTTAAGAGGCAGCAGTATCTCTCCCGATTCTTGGCTGATCAACAACAACACCACCACCACCTCGGGGAGCGCATGATCATGGCTTGCCGGAGTTCGGATCACTACGGCTGCGACACTGTCTGAACTGCCCGGGGGACGCGACATCTTCCGTGAGATCCGTGATGTGTGGACCTGGTCGACCGTTCTACCCACAGCAAGTTTGACCTGTCCACCACCAGCTTGGTTTTTTCTTGGGTGGCCACCGGGGATGATAACCAACATATGACAATAACGAGTTTTGTGAAATGGAATTTTAAAAAAAAATTAAATTCCCAAAAATTGTTCTTAAGATGTTACGTTGTTCTTAAAGAAAGAGATATTATAATACTTTTTTAAAAAAAAATTGAAAATCTATTGTATACTCATAACTCATGGAATGATAACTTATTTCTGTTACTGTATGTTCTTTCACAACCAAACAATAATGAATAAAATACATTGGTCAGTGACTATGAATAGATTCGCAGAGAGACATCTCAGCGAGACAGAACGAAAATGAGTGGGATCGAGAGAGACAGAGAGAGGACGAGAGAGAGAGAGAGAGAGGACAAGAGAGAGAGAGAGGACAAGAGAGAGAGAGATAGAGAGGACAAGAGAGAGAGAGAGAGAGAGAGGACAAGAGAGAGAGACAGAGAGAGGACGAGAGAGAGAGAGAGGACAAGAGAGAGCGACAGAGAGAGGACGAGGAGAAAGAGAGGACAAGAGAGAGAGAGAGGACGAGGAGAAAGAGAGGACAAGAGAGAGAGAGAGACAGAGAGAGGACGAGGAGAAAGAGAGGACAAGAGAGAGAGAGAGAGAGATAGAGAGAGAGAGTTATATATGTGAATGTATATTTATATATATTAATGAATGTGAACGTTTTGGTCAACGCTTGCGATATTCCTTTGGCTATTGATCCACCTTTGTTTATTGATCCACATTTGGTTATTGATCCACCTTTGGTTATTTATCAACCTTTGGTTATTGATCCACCTTTGGCTATTGATCCACCTTTGGCTATTGATCGACCTTTGGCTATTGATCCACCTTTGGTTATTGATCCACATTTGTCTATTGATCCACCTTTGGCTATTGATCCACTTTTGGCTATTGATCCACCTTTGGTTATTGATCCACATTTGTCTATTGATCCACCTTTGGCTATTGATCCACTTTTGGCTATTGATCCAACTTTGGCTATTGATCCACCTTTGGTTATTGATCCACCTTTGTCTATTGATCCACCTTTGACTATTGATCCACATTCGGCAATCGATCCAACTTTGGTTATTGATCCATCTATGGCTATTGATCCACCTTTGGTTATTGATTCACCTTTGGCTATTGATCCACCTTTGGTTATTGATCCACCTTTGGTTATTGATCCATCTATGGCTATTGATCCACCTTTGGTTATTGATCCACCTTTGGTTATTGATTCACCTTTGGCTATTGATTCACCTTTGGTTATTGATTCACCTTTGGTTATTGATTCACCTTTGGCTATTGATTCACCTTTGTTCTGGCCTTCTGACGTGTAGTTTCTTAAAGTGTCTAAGATTTTACGATAATAAAATTGTACGTTTTATACCATTCTTCCTTCGGTGCGTATGTAATATATGAATGAATCTTAAAAGGCTTAATTATATTGCTGTCGTCTTTCGGTTATTTATGTTACACACTTCTGAAATATTTCAACGCGTTAATTGAAAAGCTCAAATTAATTCTATGTTTTTCTTTTTTAATTAGTTTTAATTTTGTATGTAAATATTTACTTGTTAAGAAAGGATAGCCCAAGAATATAATAATGACGTAACTATGTAGATGCGCAATAATATAATAGTGACGTAACTATGTAGAGGCACAATAAAAGAATAATGGCGTAGCTGTGTAGGGACACATATAGAATTGGACCTAAGAAAGATGGTTCATCTCAGTGAACATTTTTCTTCACACCATTGAAAAGAATGTACAATAGAAAATATCAAAGATCTTTGAACAGACTGAACAAGATAAACTATCAAAGAGCATTGAACAGACTGAGCAAGAGAAAGATCAAAGAGCATTGAATAGACTGTTCAAGAGAAAAGGTTAAAGAGCATTGAATAGACTGTACAAGAGAAAAGATCAAAGAGCTTTGAATAGACTTTTCAAGAGAAAAGATCACAGATCAAACAAAACATCATTTATTTGAACTATACATATAAGTAATGAGAAAGTTATAGAGACAAGGATATCGGCTTCTGGAAACTTGTTCATTATGATTGGGAGGGAGGATAAATTGGATTTTATCTTTTGAGAAATAAATTACATTTTAAATGGACGTTTAAAAAAATGTGATACCAAAGGGGTGGGACACTTCTTTACAAGTATGTTTTGAAAAGGAAGAATTGAAGCAAATGAGTTGACAAATGATAAAATAATCATGTTTTGAAAAGGAAGAACTGAAGCAAATGAGTTGACAAATGATAAAATAATCATGTCTTGAAAAGGAAGAACTGAAGCAAATGAGTTGACAAATGATAAAATAACAATGTCTTGAAAAGGAAGAACTGAAGCAAATGAGTTGAAAAATGATAAAATAATCATGTCTTGAAAAGGAAGAACTGAAGCAAATGAGTTGACAAATGATAAAATAATCATGTCTTGAAAAGGAAGAACTGAAGCAAATGAGTTGACAAATGATAAAATAATCATGTCTTGAAAAGGAAGAACTGAAGCAAATGAGTTGACAAATGATAAAATAATCATGTTTTGAAAAGGAAGAATTGAAGCAAAGGAGTTGACAAATGATAAAATAATCATGTTATGCGTCATTCTTGAAATGATTTTTTTAGAAAATTGTCATTGGCATGATTACAAAACGAAAGTAGCTTACACGGTGTAAGATCTCCACGTTGACCTTATATAAACCTTAAATGACGTGTTACACGATATTACCTTTTTAGCTCAACAACAATAGTTGTGTTTTTGTTTTCATTGTTAGCCATCATTGAATTAGTACCCGCTAATGGTCTCTTTAAAGCTGGGAAAGTGGAGACGTTCAGTGCGAGCAATCCTAATGGCTGCTGAGTCGCAAGTGATATGTCAGATATGCATAGAATGAGCTGACGCTAAAAGGGCCATGAAATATATTGTTTTAAAAAAAAATAATTGTAACGACGACGCGTCATTGTTGCATTAGTTGAAATGGATATGAGATGGGTGAAGCAAATGTCACTTCAAAATCAGCGCTAAGATTAGCAGCAAAACCCTTTCAGAACTGGGCGGGTGAAGGTCTTCTTATAGTTTGAGAAGTTGGGGAGGAGAACGAAATCCAACCCGTGTGCTAGTTGGCTTTAATTTATAACAAAGTAATGATGTGCAAAACTCATAATTTATTTAAAAATCAATTTTTTATAAACTAAAGTAATTTTCTTGATGTGTTACCATTATTTATTTTGAAACAAACGTCATTAAATTCGCCTAATATGAAATTCGTGTTAATCCAAACTCTTTTAACGATGTCTCTGAGGCATTCCCAGTCAGCAGCGGGAGTAAAACAAGAATGTGTCCTGGCACCATCGCTTTTCTCCATTTTTTTCTCGATGCTTCTTCAATTTGCCTTCAAGGACTGTGAAGATTGGATGTACATTCATACCAGATTTCATGGCACGCTGCTCAATATCGCTCGCCTTCGTGCAAAGACCAATGTAAAAAAAAGTACTAATTCGTGAACTGCTGTTCGCTGACGATGCAGCCTTAACATCTCACACAGAAGAAGGTCTTCAGCGGCTAGTTAATCGCCTATTAAACGATGGTAAAGAGCGGACTTTCAATTAGTCTACAGAAAACAAAAGCCATACTGCAAGAAGCACCGTACCCTCCAATCATATCTATTGAGGGACATAAACTGTCGGTTGCTGAGCATTTCACATACCTTGGATCTATTGTTTCTATTTCGCTCTCCATGGACGAAGAGGTGAACATCAGGACCGCAAAAGCAGCAGCAGCAACTATGGCTAAACTGAATAAGCGGGTGTGGAATAATCTCAATATAACCGATAAGACAAAACTAAGTATCTATCAGGCATTCGTGTTTAGTACGCTCCGATATGGCAGTGAAGTGTTGACCACATACACCAGTCATGAGCGGAAACTCAACAGCTTCCATCAAAGATGTCTGCTTCGCATTTTACGCATTCGACGGCAGGACAAGGTGCCTAACACTGTGGTCTTGGATCTTGCACAAATGTGTAGCATATTCTTCGCTCTTAGCAAGGGCGCCGTCGCTGGTTATGCCGTATTCCAAGGACTTATTGGACGGCCACGCCTGAGGTTCATGGACGTATGCAAAAAGAACATGAGGGAAGACAACATTGCAATCAACGAATGGGAGGTCATCGCTAAACCACGTTCCAGCTGGCGAACAGCTGTGTATATGAAAGTGTCAAAAGGGCAGGAGATGCCCTTGCAACAAAAAAAAACAAAAAAAGAAGAAGGAAGAAGGCCAAATCTAACCAGGAGTCAATATTCTCCTGCGAGAAATGCAGCCTAGATTGCCATTCCAGGATTGGCCTAGTGAGCCATTCTTTGATGTGTACACAGCTACTCCATCGTCTCGCGAAGACGGATGGATGCCATATTTATATAATGTCATATATATAATTGAGTAGATGACTTAAAATTTATTCTAGCCAATGAGATTGGTTGATTAAAATTAAAATTTAAAAAAATAGAAGGAATGAAGTGTGTAGCGCCAACAATTACCAAAAATGTCGGTGGAGGGGGGGGGTGTGGTGGTGTTTAAGTCCTTCGGTTTAAGACTCATCAATTGTCGTTTTCTATTTTTGCATCTCTTTTTCTATTATTTTAACAGGGCTTGATTGTTGACTTTTATTTTTCTCAAACCACCGTGATAGGACCGCTCAGTGATCATGTTAATGTTATAGGGGCCAGAACACTTCATTCAACACCATTTAGTGTTGTATCACATTGCAAGTTGTTTTTTTTACACCAAACACTTTTGAAGGTTGCTGGGAAAATACTAGTAGCTATTTTGAGAACCTTTGGGACTTTTAAAAAACATTTTATTTTGTTATTTTCAACACATTTATTGACATTTAAAAAAAAAAAAGATAATTCTCATCCCAACGCTTTCCGTCCTAAGCTGACAATGTGTAGGCTAATGCGTTGTCATTCAAGCTAATGTCAACCTTTTCAAATGACTGTCCCTGACCAACATTCTCCTTTAGAACATAAAGTTGTCTGCACGCTTTCATATTTTATGCTGAGCTGTCATTTCAACAGAACTGTGTTAATGTTAAGGGAAAATGAAATACAACTTTTAAAAGACATAGTTCTATAAATATCCTGAGTCTGAATTGTTTTTTTGGGGTTTTTTTTAATCAGCGAAACGCTGTTTTTAACTTATGACGATTGCTGATGGTACATATACACCATAATTGAGATAAGCGATTGCTGGTGGTACATATACACCATAATTGACATAAGCGATTGCTGATGGTACATATACACCATAATTGAGATAAGCGATTGCTGGTGGTACATATACACCATAATTGAGATAAGCGATTGCTACTATTTATCAACACCAGAGATGCCACATCTGCCGCATCCACATGAGGGTTGTGGTTGCTCCATCCAAATAAGTGCTACACTCTCCCCAACCCAAAGAATCTTATATATAATCCTTTACAGTGAGTGCTACATATACCCCATCCAAAGAGTGATACATTTGCCCCATCCCAAAGAGTGCTACATTTGCCCCATCTCAATGAGTGCTACGTGTGTCCCATCGCAGTGAGTGCTACATTTGTCCCATCTCAATGAGTGCTACATGTGTCCAATCGCAATGAGTGCTACATGTGTCACATCTCAATGAGTGCTACATTTGCCCCATCTCAATGAGTGCTACATGTGTCCCATCGCAATGAGTGCTACATGTGTCCCATCTCAATGAGTGCTACATGTGTCCCATCTCAATGAGTGCTACAAGTGTCCTATCGCAATGAGTGCTGAATGTGTCCCATCTCAATGAGTCATTTGCCCCATCTCAATGAGTGCTACATGTGTCCCATCGCAATGAGTGCTACATGTGTCCCATCTCAATTAGTGCTACATTTGCCCCACCTCAATGAGTGCTACATTTGCCCCATCTCAATGAGTGCAACATTTGCCCCATCTCAATGAGTGCTACATTTGCCCCATCTCAATGAGTGCTACATTTGCCCCATCTCAATGAGTGCTACGTTTGCCCCATCTCAATGAGTGCTACATTTGCCCCATCTCAATGAGTGCTACATTTGCCCCATCTCAATGAGTGCTACGTTTGCCCCATCTCAATGAGTGCTATTTTTGCCCCACCCAATGAGCGCTACATTTGTCCCATCTCTATAAGTGTTAAATTTGTCACATCCAAATGAGTGCTACATTTGCCCCATCCCAAAGAGTGCTACATTTGCCCCATCTCCGTGAGCTCTACAAGTTCCAGTTGCTGTTTCCCTCCCGGTGTGCGGCTGTTTCTTGTCATCAATCAAATCGTACAGTAAACAATTTTCCAAATTGCTGTGATGAAATAATACTGTTTAAATGCTGTTTGAAATAATACTGTTTAAATGCTGTTTGAAATGTTGAGTGTGTGTGTGTGTGGGTGCAGAGAAAACGAAAATGGGGGGGGGGCGGGGGCAATATTTTATCTCAATGTATAAATATACGATCAGTGCAATAGACAGCATTGTAGTCTATCTTGCAGGTAGAATATACACAAAGTTGTAAAGATTTTCATGATCATGTCCATCACACATAGGAGTACTTTCGTGAATATGTACACATTAATTGGTATAGCCATCATAAGCAAGTACTTGTTTTTGCTGCCGAGACTGCCACTCCAGGATCGGCCTCGTAAGCCATCTTAGGAAGTGTCAATAGCTACCCCATCGTCTCGCGAAGATGTAAGGATGTCATATATATATATATATATATATCATGAATTTGTCCACCATACATAGCGGTACATCTATTCGTGAAAATGTACACATTAAGTACTACAAAAGGACGATGCCATGGCTCTCTCATTAAGTCGCTCGGTAGGGCGTGAGATCAGTTTTAGATGATGGCATGAATCATGTCACCAAACGTGGTTATTTACCTCTTTAATTAATTTATTTCCCGCTATGATGTAAGATTTTTTCTCTTCTTTGTTTAAACCACGCTATCTGTGTACATAGATTAGGTTGCAATTTATTTTACAACTATTGTCCTATTGTCTTTTTTAAAAATCTGTGAGTAAAAATTCAAAATCCCGTGTAATTGTAAAATTTAATTCGTAGTTCGAGCAGGTCATTTTAAATAGCTATTATATATGGCTGGCTTTTTAAAAAATTTATTTAAAGAAATGACATATTTTCAAAAAGACATGTTGTGTTTTAAAATTATTATTATTATTATTAAGTTTTCTAAACTGTAATAAATTGCAATGTTTGAAATCTTTAACTTCACACACACACACACACACGCGCGCGCGCGCACACACAACATTAGGTGTGGGTTGTCGTAAAACTTGGTGGTTTAATTTTCTAATAGAATAATACATATGCTTAATAAGAGAATTCCCATCATTTCATTGTACATGTTAACTTTCATGGGAAGCAGTTTGAGACTTTTTATCCATTAATAATGGCAGAAAACGGTTTCATCCAGCTTGTCAGTCGCAGGCGTGTCATCTCCTTGGTCAAACAGATTTACCAGCCCTTGTCTCTGCCCATTGTCTTCTGGCTCAGCTGTAATTTAACACGTGACTCTGTGATGTCGTAAAATACAGGCTTAAACTTGTAAATCCAGTACGGCTTGTTATCTCCCTGTACATAACCGGATGTTTGCCCACCATCTTTTTTCAATCTCGTTGTTTGATTATTTATTGATGAGGTTTTCGACGATGACTTGTTATTTATGAATACCATTAAGTCGTGATGTGTTGGCCTGATTCTGTAGCACAACTCATCATCCATTTATTATCCATAAACTCGGTCAGGAGTCGTCACTCGGCAATTTACGGCTAAAATACAGATTTTCTTTGGTACGCGGAAGAACAAAATTGAAATTTAAAATATTTTTTTAACTTTATAAGTTATGGGATAGATGTATTGGTTGTTAGATCTCTGAATGAATTATATTTCTTTATTTGTCACAATGTTACCAAAAGGTAGCCGACCCCTGGCCATCATTATTTTGTGGTTTTTTTAATGTCATGAGTAACTCACAATTTCTGATTTATGTTAGAGCAGTGGTTCTCAATCATCCTATGGCCGCGACCTTTTAGTACACTTAATCGTATTTTGGCGACCCCCAGCCACAAAATTATTTTCGGTTATACCTCATTAACTATAGAGCATATGTGTTTTCGGCTGGTCTTAGGCGACCCCTGGGAAAGGGTCTACCCACAGGTTGAGAACCACTGTGGAAAGTACACCCAATGGAGGCATTTTATGAATTGGCTCATTCTTTTCATACATGTGTCTGTTATTTTATGACTTGGCTCATTCTTTTCATACATGTGTTGTTATTTTATGAATTGGCTCATTCTTTTCATACATGTGTCTGTTATTTTATGACTTGGCTCATTCTTTTCATACATGTGTTGTTATTTTATGAATTGGCTCATTCTTTTCATACATGTGTCTGTTATTTTATGACTTGGCTCATTCTTTTCATACATGCGTCTGTTATTTTATGACTTGGCTCATTCTTTTCATGCATGTGTCTGTTGCTGCTGTGCTTGTTTTTCGTATTTAAGCTTTGAAAACTGGTGTTACTATTTTTGCAAAGATTGAAGTGGGAAACGATGAATGAAACATTATTTATAAATCAAAATAAAACTAATGTATTAATCAATATAAATAATGTATGAATCAATATAAATATTTTATGAATCAATATAAATATTGTATTTACACAATTAAATTTATTTAAGAGACCATAGTTTTCATAGAACAGGCCAAGAATTTCATAGAAAAGGCCAGGAATTTCATAGAACAGGCCAAGAATATCATAAAACAGGCCAAGAATTTCATAGAACAGGCCAAGAATTTCATAGAACAGGCCAAGAATTTCATAGATCAGGCCAAGAATTTCAGATTTAATCAGGAAAAAAAATGTGTTTTTCAACAATCTTGCTATTTTGTTTTTCAACCTTCTTTCTTTCAAAAAAATATTTATTTTGTTAGTAGTTTAGATTTCTTGACCATACTATTGAATTGTACAAATTACAAGTGAAAGACAAATATAAGCAATAAAACAAGTCTATAAATACACGTCATGTGACTGGTTTGTATTGTAAAGATTGGGGGGGGGCGATGTTTGCTGTTTTAGGGATTATTTTCAAATAATACTTACTTATAATAAAAGCAAAGATAAAGAGTGATTAAGTGAGAGAGAGGGGGAGAGAGAGAGAGAGAGAAAGCGTTGGAGGAAAGAGCGATAGAGGAGACAGACAGAGAGGGGGGGGGGGAATATTTTTTTGGAGTGCCAAACGCTCAACATTAATTTGTAAAGATATAGTAACCAGTTGGTTCTGAGATTACAGCTTGCCAAAAACCTTTGTATAAATCCTCGATACATGCACTGTTTATGAGAAATTCTTCATATCAAATTTCGGAGACAATTTAAGAACCAATTTAAACAAGTCAAGTAAAGGAATTCTATGTCGTCACTGCCTGCCATTTCATCATAAAGATCAAACGAGCAGTGGTGATATCAGCGATGTGCCATCGCTCATGCAGATATTTATTATACGTTAGATTTTAGAACTGAAATGCATTCCTTCCCTCAACCCTCATCTCCACCCTCACCTCAACCCTCATCTCAACCCTCATCTCAACTCTCATCTCAACCCTCATCTCAACCCTCATCTCAACCCTCACCTCAACCCTCATCTCAACCCCCACCTCAACCCTCCTCTCAACCCTCATCTCAACTCTCATCTCAACCCTCACCTCAACCCTCATCTCAACCCTCACCTCAACTCTCATCTGAAACCCTCATCTCAACCCTCATCTCAACTCTCATCTCAACCCTCATCTCCACCCTCATCTCAACCCTCACCTCAACTCTCATCTCAACTCTCATCTCAACCCTCACCTCAACCCTCATCTCAACTCTCATCTCAACCCTCATCTCAACCCTCACCTCAACGCTCATCTCAACCCTCATCTCAACCCTCATCTCAACTCTCATCTCAACCCTCATCTCAACCCTCATCTCAACCCTCACCTCAACCCTCATCTCAACCCTCATCTCAACCCTCATCTCAACCATCATCTCAACTCTCATCTCAACCCTCATCTCAACCCTCATCTCAACTCTCATCTCAACCCTCATCTCAACCCTCATCTCAACTCTCATCTCAACCCCCATCTCAACCCTCATCTCAACCCTCATCTCAACCCGTCACTTTGATACTCACAAAGGTACGACAGCTTAGAAAAAAATATTATTTTCGAGAAGAAAAGAGGAGGTGCTGTTGTATTGCTTTCAGAGCCGGCCCAAAGTACCGGCAACTCGTCTAGTTGCCCGGGGCGCCATATGCTTAGGGCGCCATCAACGATCTACCAAAAGATTAAAAAATCATTGCAAGCGGGTGCCATTGAACAAAAATAGAAAGTGCAATAAAAAGAGTTGCTGATATAAAGGCTCGAAAAAAAAAAATTAATCGGTAGGCTAATTGTTCATACAGTCCACAGTAGGCTAACTGTTCATACTGTCTAATTGTTCATACTGTCCACAATGGACTCATTGTTCATACTGTCTAATTGTCCATACTGTCCACAGTAGGCTATTTGTTCATACTGTCCACAGTAGGCTAATTGTTCATACTGTCCACAGTAGGCTATTTGTTCATACTGTCCACAGTAGGCTAATTGTTCATACTGTCCACAGTAGGCTAATTGTCCATACTGTCCACAGTAGGCTAATTGTTCATACTGTCCACAGTAGGCTAATTGTTCATACTGTCCACAGTAGGCTAATTGTTCATACTGTCCACAGTAGGCTATTTGTTCATACTGTCCACAGTAGGCTAATTGTTCATACTGTCCACAGTAGGCTAATTGTTCATACTGTCCACAGTAGGCTAATTGTCCATACTGTCCACAGTAGGCTATTTGTTCATACTGTCCACAGTAGGCTAATTGTCCATACTGTCCACAGTAGGCTAATTGTCCATACTGTCCACAGTAGGCTAATTGTTCATACTGTCCACAGTAGGCTATTTGTTCATACTGTCCACAGTAGGCTAATTGTTCATACTGTCCACAGTAGGCTAATTGTCCATACTGTCCACAGTAGGCTAATTGTTCATACTGTCCACAGTAGGCTATTTGTTCATACTGTCCACAGTAGGCTAATTGTCCATACTGTCCACAGTAGGCTAATTGTTCATACTGTCCACAGTAGGCTAATTGTTCATACTGTCCACAGTAGGCTAATTGTTCATACTGTCCACAGTAGGCTAATTGTTCATACTGTCCACAGTAGGCTAATTGTTCATACTGTCCACAGTAGGCTAATTGTTCATACTGTCCACAGTAGGCTATTTGTTCATACTGTCCACAGTAGGCTAATTGTTCATACTGTCCACAGTAGGCTAATTGTTCATACTGTCCACAGTAGGCTATTTGTTCATACTGTCCACAGTAGGCTATTTGTTCATACTGTCCACAGTAGGCTAATTGTTCATACTGTCCACAGTAGGCTAACTGTTCATACTGTCTAATTGTTCATACTGTCCACAATGGACTCATTGTTCATACTGTCTAATTGTCCATACTGTCCACAGTAGGCTATTTGTTCATACTGTCCACAGTAGGCTAATTGTTCATACTGTCCACAGTAGGCTAATTGTCCATACTGTCCACAGTAGGCTATTTGTTCATACTGTCCACAGTAGGCTAATTGTTCATACTGTCCACAGTAGGCTAATTGTCCATACTGTCCACAGTAGGCTAATTGTTCATACTGTCCACAGTAGGCTAATTGTTCATACTGTCCACAGTAGGCTAATTGTTCATACTGTCCACAGTAGGCTATTTGTTCATACTGTCCACAGTAGGCTATTTGTTCATACTGTCCACAGTAGGCTATTTGTTCATACTGTCCACAGTAGGCTATTTGTTCATACTGTCCACAGTAGGCTATTTGTTCATACTGTCCACAGTAGGCTATTTGTTCATACTGTCCACAGTAGGCTATTTGTTCATACTGTCCACAGTAGGCTATTTGTTCATACTGTCCACAGTAGGCTAATTGTTCATACTGTCCACAGTAGGCTATTTGTTCATACTGTCCACAGTAGGCTAATTGTCCATACTGTCCACAGTAGGCTATTTGTTCATACTGTCCACAGTAGGCTAATTGTCCATACTGTCCACAGTAGGCTATTTGTTCATACTGTCCACAGTAGGCTAATTATTCATACTGTCCACAGTAGGCTAATTGTTCATACTGTCCACAGTAGGCTATTTGTTCATACTGTCCACAGTAGGCTAATTGTTCATACTGTCCACAGTAGGCTATTTGTTCATACTGTCCACAGTAGGCTAATTGTTCATACAGTAGGCTATTTGTTCATACTGTCCACAGTAGGCTATTTGTTCATACTGTCCACAGTAGGCTAATTGTTCATACTGTCCACAGTAGGCTATTTGTTCATACTGTCCACAGTAGGCTAATTGTTCATACTGTCCACAGTAGGCTATTTGTTCATACTGTCCACAGTAGGCTATTTGTTCATACTGTCCACAGTAGGCTAATTGTTCATACTGTCCACAGTAGGCTAATTGTTCATACTGTCCACAGTAGGCTATTTGTTCATACTGTCCACAGTAGGCTAATTGTTCATACTTCCCACAATAGGCTATTTGTTCATACTGTCCACAGTAGGCTATTTGTTCATACTGTCCACAGTAGGCTAATTGTTCATACTGTCCACAGTAGGCTATTTGTTCATACTGTCCACAGTAGGCTATTTGTTCATACTGTCCACAGTAGGCTAATTGTTCATACTGTCCACAGTAGGCTAATTGTTCATACTGTCCACAGTAGGCTATTTGTTCATACTGTCCACAGTAGGCTAATTGTTCATACTTCCCACAATAGGTTAATTTTTCATACTGTCCAAACATAAGTTAAGAAGGACAATTTTATTGTTCATTGTTTGTTTAAAAAAAAACACAAAAAAAAAAAACTAGGAAATAAACTCATGACGCAAACCCCAGATTTTTTTTCCTTGCACAGATTTTTTTTCCTTGCACAGATTTTTAATGATTACACTTAAAAGAAGCGCCCAAGTTAAGCTTGCCCGGGGCGCCAGCAACCGTAGGGCCGACCCTTAACGCTTTCATATTATTGGTCGCTGCCATAGTTTGGCGATGTCAACACGGATTAAATGAGATTGAAAGTATGCTGTTTTTTTTTTATAAACACATTTGTGTATATTATAATTAGCCAGACGCAACATACAGGAATTAGGAAATCTTTCGAAGTGTAAAAAGGTGGAAGATATCCAAGTGCAGGCAACCCTGTGTTACAAAAATTGGGGCGTTCCTCGTTGGGTCACAAAAATTATTTTTTTTTAGTCCAAGTAAAAGAAACTAGGTTAAGGTCAAAAGAAGACGCTGATGGCGTTGTAGAACTATTACTTATAGAAGTTGTGTAGAACAAATTACTAGGCGTTGTAGAACTATTACTTATAGAAGGTATGTAGAACAAATTACACTAGGCGTTATGTAACAATTACTTTATAAAAAGTTATGTAGAACACTTGACTAGTGAAAAAAGTGCATAGTTTTTAGTTCAAAAAAGATCATCATAGAGTGGTATATCACCCTCAGTGGTGTAGCAATGGAGGGCGGAGGGGGTGGTCCACACAGGGCGGCGCATTTTTGTATTTGTGGGGGTGCAGTTTCGACCACTTGCAGAGTAGTTTTTGTCGTGGGAGAGAGGTTCAAAACTTCTTGAGCCATGGGCGGAACTAACCCATCTGCTCCAATGAGCCCCAAACTATTGCCAGGCTGGATTCCATGTGTGGTATGTCAAGGTTTGAAGTTTAATGTTTTGTGTCTTTTGAGAAGGAAGGGAAGAAAACTCAAGGACTGCACGGTTGTCGTAGAGTCTAGCTATGCCAATGGTTGGAGCTATGCCACTGGTTGGAGCTACGCCGCTGGTTGGATTGCCTTCTCACACAATCCACGAGTAGGTAAGACATCCGACTCAGTAAGGTAAAATTCCATCTTTTTTTTTTTCGTTTAAAGCATCAATTTGGTTGATTTGTGATAGATGAATCACTGAGCAACACTGGGTTATAAGTTATCACCCCAACTTAAACATATTGTTAAAGTCAGACATGGTACATCTAATCCAAGGGACATTACAGTATGGGAATAGTACATCTTAGGCAACGGACATTAAAGTATGGGAATAGTACATCTTAGTAAAGGGACATTACAGTGGGAATAGTACATCTTAGGAAAGGGACATTACAGTGGGAATAGTACATCTTAGGAAAGGGACATTACAGTGGGAATAGTACATCTTAGGCAACGGACATTACAGTGGGAATAGTACATCTTAGGAAAGGGACATTACAGTGGGAATAGTACATCTTAGGCAACGGACATTACAGTGGGAATAGTACATCTTAGGAAAGGGACATTACAGTGGGAATAGTACATCTTAGGCAACGGACATTACAGTGGGAATAGTACATCATAGGCAAGGGACATTACAGTGGGAATAGTACATCATAGGCAAGGGACATTACAGTGGGAATAGTACATCATAGGCAAGGGACATTACAGTGGGAATCCACGACGCTTATTGGGGGGGGGGTATAATTTCCCATGTTGTCGGAGGAAATTAGTCAGGCTTCATTTACTTTATAGGCGTCTCTCGTTCCAAATGATGTCGGGGGACCCAGCTAGGCGCCATTGATTGGACGAGGTCAGTGAAGCGGAAAACGCCGCGCTTTTTTTATATTTTTTTTTGGATGGCTGTGCAAGTTGAAAAATCTTTTCCGGGGTCAGCGAACTCATGGTGGTCTAGTTTATGAAAGAAGCTTTTGACTGGAAAGTGTTCGAATCTCATCTGAGTCCCACTTACTCACTGATTGGCAGCAATAAATACGTGGCATGGAATCCACGGTAAGTCCACCTCCATTTTGAAGAGTGTATACCACCAACACTATAACACTCAACATAGATGTGTCTATACCACTTCCATTATAACACTCAACACAGATGTGTCTATGCCCCCTTCATGTTGCGCTAACATAGCTGTGCCTACCTCCTCCAATATACAAATTTGAACACAGCTGTGTTTATCTCCTCCCATATACCACAAACACCACGCCCATGTGTCTACAACCTCCAATAAATTACTCATCATAGTTGAGTCTACAAACTCTAATAAAGAATTCAACATAGCTGTGTCTACCCTTTCCAATGTAGCACTCACCAAAGCTGTGTCTACCTTTTCCAATGTAGCCACTCACCATAGCTGTGTCTACCCTTTCCAATGTAGCCCTCACCAAAATTGTGTCTACCCTTTCCAATGTAGCACTTACCATAGCTGTGTCTACCCTTTCCAAAATAGCACTTACCAAAGCTGTGTCTACCCTTTCCAAAGTAGCACTAACCAAAGCTGTGTTTTCACTTTCCAATGTAGCACTCACAAAAAAAACTGTGTCTACCCTTTCCAATGTAGCACTCACCAAAGCTGTGTCTACCCTGTCCAATGTAGCACTCACCAAAGTTGTGTCTACCCTTTCCAATGTAGCACTCACCATAGCAGTGTCTACCCTTTCCAATGTAGCACTCGCCATTTTTGTGTCTTACAAACTCCAGTGTAGCACCCACCATAACTGTGTCTTACAAAATCCAATATAGCACTCACCTTGTATGTGTCTACCTAATTCCATACAGCACTAACCATAGTTATGTCGACCGAATTCATTCCCCGCCGTCTCAAGAATACAGGAAGTGAGTCGGTGAATACCTAAACGTTCTGGGACCATTCCGCTATTTGACAAGCTGCCGCAGTTGCAATGCGCACTTGTTGCAGGGCGCTGTACATTATTTTTCAAAGTCCTCAAGCTTTAAAAGATGTAAGTGTTATGTAAAGATTTCAATTCTTTCAAAGGCGGCCGCTAATCTGAATTAGTCACGGGACTAAGCATATTCGTTGCTGTGTTAATTGGGAGCAGATTTTATGCTGGGTTTTTGAAGGCAATGGTCGGCAACCTTTAGGTGAAATTGAGCCAATTGAGGATTTCAACAACATTCAGTGTACCAACAGCTAAGAAGTGTGTCATATAATACAGCATTTTTATGTATTTATTATTAAAATCTTGATCTTCTACGCATCATGTAAAATATCTTCACGTGCCACGTCTTGCACTATCATCGCGTGCCACGTCTGGCACTATCATCGCGTGCCACGTATGGCACTATCATCGCGAACCACGTCTGGCACTATCATCGCGTGCCACGTCTGGCACTATCATCGTGAACCACGTCTAGCACTATCATCGCGAGCCACGTCTTGCACTATCATCACGTGTCACGTCTAGCACTGTCATCACGTGCCACGTCTAGCACTATCATCACGTCTAGCACTGTCATCACGTGCCACGTCTGGCACTATCGTCAAATCTAGCACTGTCATCACGAGCCACGTCTTGCACTATCATCACGTGTCACGTCTAGCACTGTCATCACGAGCCACGTCTTGCACTATCATCACGTGTCACGTCTAGCACTGTCATCACGTGCCACGTCTAGCACTGTCATCACGTCTAGCACTGTCATCACGTCTAGCACTATCATCACGTCTAGCACTGTCATCACGTGCCACGCCTGGCACTGTCATCACGTCTAGCACTGTCATCACGTGCCACGTCTAGCACTAGCATCGCGAGCCACGTCTGGCACTATCATCGCGTGCCACGTCTAGCACTGTCATCGCGAGCCACGTCTGGCACACCAGCCATAGGTTCTGTCACATAGACTGGCCGAATAGCTTTTCCCCGTTTTCGTGTAGTGTCCTTATTTGACAATTCTTTAAACATACTCACGAGGGGCAATCGCTTATTCCCTCTGTCCGCCACCCAGCGGTCTTGTAATTAATTGAAAACATGATTCCGACTCATCCTATTTCCTTAACAGTTTAGCTATCATAAGGATGTCATTTATACGTTGTTGTGAATACGTCGTGAAGGGTGAAGGAAAACTTCAAGGGAGAAAACAACACCACACAAAATAACTAACGTGTCGGCAAAAAAGTTTTCTTCGGCGAAAAATTAAGACAGAAAAAGTGCTAAATAATTTAATGCCCAAAGTTTTAAAGATGCATACTCCATGGTTCATAGCACCTCCCCCTCCCTTTTGGCTACTCAGAGATCGCCATCATCTGCAATCCGTTTCGTCATCGGTCATCGAGCAATTTTCTTGACAAAATTTATCCACGCAGCTGTTTCGTCGTTACCCCCCCCCCCCCCATGGCTTATTTAAACTGGACCTTCTTGGTTAAGTTTTACTTCCAGGCAAAATGGCACCGTTCTCCATCGCAACATTTTGTTTGTTCGTTAGTTTGTTCGTTTTCAATTTTAAAAAATAAATAATTAAGAGATGTATTTTTGAGTGGTAAATAAATTATTTTGGACGTGATGATCTTCAACTGCCAGCACTGCGCATGGGACTTATTTGAATTAAGATCCTGCGGATCCATGAGTGACACCACGCTCGCGTGTACGTTGGTTTTATAAAAGATTTTGATCACTAATTCCCCCACGCATTTACGCTACACCCCTTCTAACACGATCCCATTTCATGGAATCCAAATAACCAGTGCTTATACTTATAATTGTTTGTGCTTGCACTATGCGTCACAAAAACTTTAAATTACATATATATATATATACCGGGTATATGTATTATTCTCACTTTCAAATTAATTCGTCTAAAAAAGTATTGTGTCTTATTTCCCTTGCCACGTAGACAAACCCAGGGAAGTCTGTGAGTATCGACTTCCCGCGGAAGAAAAACCCGTAGTTTTACATTTCGTGACCTTGCACTTCTTTGGAACGAGCGCACACGTCAGCTGGATTTTTCGCCCCTTCTCATCACTTTTACGCAACCAATTTTTGGAACTGTTTGGCATGTTACTTTTTTTTTTTTTTTTTTGTTGTTCAAGTTTGTTGATGGATGTTCCTTAGTAGTCTATATGGGCGTTGTGCCTGCGCTGTGAAATAATTAATTTTTAAAGGGGTCGCGACCTACAGGTTGAGAACCGCTGATCTAATTATATCATCGGCTACAAACCGCAGGTTAATTTTTGTTATAATTGTGATTTCGGTCATGACTCATATCCACGATCACTATTAGCGAGGTCTTTGCTGCAGACACAGAGAGTTCTTAAAAGTTTTCCTTGATGTCTTGCTCCTGTCGCAGACCCTACTGACGTAACGTGAGAACGACTCAAGGCATCTGAGCATAGAATCAAATGCTTTTTTTTTTTTTAAAGGTGAAACTTCCAGTTCTTTAAAATGAAGGAGCAGACACGCTCTCACAGTTTTGTCGCTGGGGTCTGGAATTAGTTCTTTTGTGGGGGGGGGGGGGGTTTCCCCAGTATGTCAGTTCACACGATTCGGTGCTGCCTTGGTGCACTCCATCCCTGCCCCCATTTCTGTTTCTCTACCCCCCTCCTCACCCAGCTCTAAAAATTTGAGGCCAAAAGAAAATTAGTTATTTTCTTTAAATTGGTGCTTTTAATGGATCTAAATGTATTTAGACGCCCTAAACATTTTAAAAAGCTTGACACAGAATAAATGGGCGAAACCTGCAGCTTTATTTCATGACAATTTTTATATAAAACGTTATTATTAGAACATATTCTATACAGCGAAACTGCACAGCTTTGTCCTTCTGTCTTCACCTTTTAAAGAACTAAATAAACCTAAGAGCCCCCCACCCCCACCCGTTGGTGCCCTTGAAGAAATCCGAAACCGTTCAGTTTAGGAGGGCAAACGAAAGAAGGTCCCGAATGAGCTTTATTTTTTATTTATTTCCATTTTTCTCGTTATGTCAGACATGTTCCAAATCCAAGTTTTAAAAAATAAGTCAACTTTTTTTCTTTTTTTTTTTACATTTTTTTTTTAATCATACTTTTTTTCTTTCCTCTTTTTAATAGGGAAAAGAAATGTTTACGGAAAGCAAATTGTAAGGTCGTGCGTGTGGTGGGAAAAAACAAACAAACAAAACCCTCAAATTTTGTTGAACTTTCGGTAAAAAAAGAAATCGCGTTTTTCTCCTAGATTTGAGACACGTAACTGGGTGAGTGTGTATTCTATTTCCACGATTTAAAAAAATGTATGCAACGTAAACACGTTAGACAAATAGGTTTTCTCTACTAACCAGCAAATTGAGTTGTTGGTGAAAGGACTGTCTGATAATAGGATAACAACAACAAAAAAAACAACCTCAAAAGTATTCTAACGAGAAAATACCGTAAGGTTGTTGTGTAATAATTGAAAAAGAAAATTCTTTTTAAAGTTGATAATATTACATTGATGTAGCCACTTATTTGATTGTCATTAAACATCAAAATCTGTTGATTATAACTACTGAACAGATTTCAATAAGTCAATGCATCTGTTAACGTCATTACGTGACTTCCTTCCCATCTCGTTGTAAATTGGGGAAAACAACTATATGACTATATGATCCAAGTCTTAAATCAACATATCTATAATCAATAATATTCTACATTCAACTTTGTGATGTATCTAAGACATTTCTTTTGTCTGTAACTTGTACATTTGCCTACGTTACACCCAAGTATGTTGTACATTTGTCTATGTCATACCCATCCCTGTTGTATATTTTTCTATTTTACCCAATTTTGTTGTACATTTGTATTTTTTACCCTAATCCCTTGTACATTTGTTTATGTTATACCCTAATCCGTTGTACCTTTATCAATGCTGTGCCTAAGACTATGTTGTATCTGTAACTGATGTGTATATACTAATTTATTGTTCCTATATATTATGGGCTATGTTGTATTATTGTATTGTTTTACGACAATCCAGGTAACCAGTTCGACATCCAACAGCAGTATTGAGATAACAAAGACAGTTTTATGGGGGGAAACATTGCACACGACTTTTAATCAAGCCTTTAAATAAATAAATAAATAAAGTACAATCTAAATCAGGGATAGACAACCTCACAGCTGACCAAAATTAACAAAAATAAGGGGCCATCCATTTAGCAGGAATGCAAAAAAAAAAAAAAAGGCATATTTTTTGCCCCCCCCCCCCTATTGTTTGACGCGTTTGGCCAGTCCATTGGTTCCCATAATACACGCAGCTTCCCTCTGAGTGTCACGTTGCCCTTGGGAATGGGACAAAAGAGGGCAGTCACATCGGGAGATAACATCATAGGCGCCAAAGTACTTAAGTTACGACCTTAATAGTGAATTAAAATATATAATCCGATTTACTTCAGAAAGACAAGGGGCGCAAAAAGCGTCTTTTTTACTGGTCCACCCCGGTTCTATAAATTAAGAGGCACCATTTAGAGACATAAATATGCCATTTTTTTACTGTCAGAGATTCATGATTATTGTCGAATTGTTTTAATACATGTACTACTTTCTGCTGAGAGCCCCTTCCCCGCCCCCCCCCCCCGGGGGCCATACGCACGCGAACACAAAGTCTCTCAAAAATCGTCCCCCCCCCCACCACCACCACCCGCCCCTTCATTGCGTATCTACTATACGGATGGCCCCAAACCAACTCCACAGATGGAGAGTTTGAAATAAGGATGATTTGTGTGTGTGTGTGTGTTGCCAATCCCTGGCCTTGATGATGGTTAATAATGGGTAATTGTCATACAATTTTATAATGAAATGTGAACAGTTACAAAAAAAATCAGAGTCTTGTCTAATTGGTGAAACTATCTGAACTCTGACATTTCCACTTTCTCTAAACACTATTAATGTCTATAGAATATTAACAACAAAACATTTCCTTCAAAAAACAAAACAACGAAATCTGCCATTTTTCATAGCAGGACACCTGGCTGATCCAGGGCTTACAGCAGATGCTGTTTTTGTGAACACATTTACACCTATAAGTATAAAGAATGTTGGCATAAATTGGAGCAAATTTATGAAAAAGAATAAGGTCATAAAATCTTTGCCACAATAAATGTTGAACTTTCCCCCCACACAACTATCCCATGAGTATGACATCATAAAGTAGTCACATGGTGTGTGATGACCATAGTGTATCACCAGACTGAGGCAAATTGAAGCTGTGGTACAGTCAATGGATAGCTCATTTCATAATTCAAAACATTTTATTGCTTCAAAGAATTCAGATGAACCAGAAATATTCTTGATGAGAATCTCAGCAGTTTTTCTCTCATCATCCACAGACAAGTTAGTTTTATAGAGGATCTAGTTACCACCTGATTCATGTAAAAAAATAGAGAGTTTATCCCTTGTATGTACAAGTAAGTTTATCATTTTCAATATGTGGGTTCATTTCAAAGGGAAGAGGTAAATAAATATAAAAATAATTTCTTTTTTAAAATATTAAATTAGAATTACAAATAATTTCTTTACTTAATTTTGTTTAAGCTACATTCTTCTGGTGTGCCCCTCAAGTTTCCTTTCCAAGAATACTGAGATGGCAGTGATGCTGACACACTAAAGACCCTACAGATCAATTAAGCCCCTCATCTCAGAACCTGACTGAAACATTGCCTCAGGGACAACTCTGGGTTACACAAGTTGCCAGGGACAAATCACGTTTATGCAAGACGCCAGGGACAACTCTGAGTTACACAAGACGCCAGGGATAACTCTGGGTTACACAAGATGCCAGGGACAACTCTGTTACACAAGACGCCAGGATAACTCTGGGTTACACAAGACCCAGGGACAACTCTGGGTTACACAAGTAGCAAGGGACAACTCTGGGTTACACAAGAATTGTAACAGGATGTGATTAAATGGCTATCAACACCTGATTTTATTAAAAGTTACCCGACTATCAGTCAGCAGTGGGCAACTCTGTATGCTCTACAACTATTGTGTAATAAACATCTTGTTAGTGACACTGATAGGTTACATTAAAATACAGACAATGGATCATATGGTAGAGATAGACATAATTGCTCATTATATATCATTTAAAAAATGTCAGGTCCTGCTGAAAATAATAATATTTTTTCAGATTTAATTTACCTAAGATTTAGTTTAAGGGCATCCATTTTCAGGTGCACGTTTCTTTCAAGACTGCCAAGTTCGTTTAACCTGCTCGCCTGACCCCATTTTTTACTTATACAAATTAAACATATTACTTACATACAACTACTTGTTAGGCCTGCATCACACATTCACAGACATTAAAAAACATTTATTTAATACATCTTAATCTTACAGTGGAGGAGATTCTTTAAATGTGGGTCAACTTTAAAAAAAACAACATCACAGCAATGTGGAAATACTGATGGTGTGCATATATTTGTTATGTCATAGAAGTTTTGATTTGTCTTCTGGAATATACATATTTAATATAGATTATATTTTATTTAATTATCAACAGAGTTTAAAATGCCTATTTTGTTCTAGAATTATCTATCCCTTCAGTAGTATTTCAGCAACTTGAACCAGAAGTTTCATGGTAGTCTCAAGGTTATCCCAAATATAAACTTAAATTAAGTTTCTTAAACCCCCAGAGTAATGAACAGTAATTGCTTCATCCAAATATTTCAAGCTCATATTACTATTATTACCGAGACATTTTCAATCCAATTAAAACTTATTTTAATGTAAAATCTAATAGAATCTTGATTACCACATCTTTTCTCTTATCTCCGAGATATTAAAACTGATATGTGAGATCAAATGTGATCATATATTATAAAATAATATTAATTCACAACAACAACAAAAAAAAAGGGGGGGGGAGGGGGGGGGGCGGGGCGAGAAGAAACTTACATTGATTGCAAAGTGACTTTGGAAAAAATGTCAACATAAGAAGTTGATCTCTAATATTTTGATCATTTGTAGCAGGGAATTTAGAATTTTAATTAATGATGTATATTTTGATTTTGAAACGGTGGGTGGGTTGACATACAAACTTTGGACGCAATCAGTTGAACAATAAATCATTGTAGTTGGTGAGCAGACCCACAATACTGGTGGTGTAATTTGTGCATGTCCTCACCACTTTTACCCTGTCCGCCCTTTCAAAATTGGATTTCACCATCTCATAATATTCACCATCACTGAGGGCAAAAGACTTGAGACTTGGACATCGCAGCCTATGGAGTGATGAAATGGAAGATCGTTGGATTTACAGACAGAAATACAATACAATATACATGATTGCCTCCCCTTCGCCACTTTTTAATTCATAATTCTAAAACTTTTACAATTTAATAATTAGTGTTAACAACCTTCTATAGTAATAAAAATCAGGGCCCCCATTACCCATTGAGCAGGTGGGCAATGCCCCAAGGGCTCTTAACTCTCAAAAGGTTCTGAACTAGGGATGTACTGTTAAATGAAAACTGCTTTTGTTAATTTTCACAAACTGGTAATGAAGTTTTATCATCACGATATAAAAAAGAATAAAATAAATCTTATTTAAAAAATATAAAACAATATAATAAACTAGTAATAACACACACACACACACAGAATAACTAAAACTAAAATGTAAAGAGAATCCCTTCTCACGTTCCATAACACACTAAAGGGAAAAGTGTGGGAACTCACCCAAGACACACACACACCCTTTATGTGTTCTTTATTTCTTAGCAAGAAAGTACAGGCCCTGTTGCCATTGCGTACCTACAGATCAAACGATCTAACAGTCAAACCAAAATCCATTTTAAAACTGGTTTTAAAAACTAATTTGCAAAAAAAATCAAATGTTTTAATATCCCTATCGTGAAGCTGAAATATATCATTTCATCCAATACTCTGTGGTAATGAAATCATTTTAACACCTCTTGGTTTGGGCTGTGTCTTTGGCCAGTGAGTGCGACAGAAATGAAGCTTACCTGATGTGATCAATGAATTTATTACTCTTATCACTAAAACGGATGGTGTCTGGATCCCACTGGATCTCACAGCGTTCTAATCTGGGGCAATGCTGAGCAAAGGCTTCTACAATCTGATCAACATGGATACGAGACTGCATTTTCAGGAACCACCCATTGGCTGTGCCTAAAACACAGATTCTGAAAATAATTAACTATATGTAAGATTTTAAATAATCCAAAATATCAATGCTGTCATTTTAAACTGGAAATAAGTAACACAACGTAATATCTACAGGTCACTGCTAGAATTTTCTGGTTTTAAGGGAGTTAATATTATGAAATAAGAAGTTTGACAATATTTCATATGCAGTATTCCTTAAGTTAATCGATATCTTTTTTTAAAAACTCCAAATTTATTATGATGCATTGTAGTGGAATTGTTTTTATAATATAAAATTAAAGTTAATGACTTAAAAACTACAAACTACAAGAACTTGGCAAAAACTCACAAAAATTTGAAATGTTTTCTTCTCAAACAGTTAGGAGATACAAATGAAAATTTTAAGAACTTGTCTGATTAAGTTTACGAGAGGATTTAAATTGATACACAACCCCCGCCCTTTGTGGAACCTTTAGGTCAAGCCCTATTCTGGGTGAGGTGGAGACTTGAGGGAAGTTGGAACAGTGGTGTAGCTAGGGTCAGGGCCGACATGATTTTTGCTCTCCCTTCCTCCAAAAAACTGGGTAGTTAGCCCTATCCGCCACCCCCTCCTATGCCAATTGGTTAACAGCATCTGACCCTAGCTCAGCTTCAGTAGATTAAAATAGTTCTAAAACATGTAATTAATCCAGCCAAAATAACAAGAACCAAAACAAAATTCAGTTACTTGATGTTCTTCAAATAAGGTATAGCATTGAGCCAAAAATTCTCAGTTAGCTTTGGTTTCCCAGCCAGCATCAGTCCTCGTAGATTGTGTCCATGGGTCTGTATGAACTGATAGATGGCGTTCTCACTTAAGGCATGTGTGTGACTTATGTCCAGGGCTTGGAGGCGATTGAATTTACCTTTCTCCATCAGCTTTTCCAAAATCTGTAGTTGGAAAATAGACCAGATAAATAAATATTTTTATAAAATTAACCATTGAGTAGCTATTGGACATTTAAGGTTAAGGCAAAAGGTGGTGTCAGAAATTTAATCTGCAGACACCCCCCCCCCCCCCCACACACACCAACTGCAATATTGTCAGCATATAAATGAAAGCAATTAATAAGTCTCCAAGAAATAATCACTTGGTAGTCGTATAAACTTGTTAAGGTGGTCTACTGGGTAAAAAGGGTCAATTGTGTTAAATATTCAACTGGGTAAAGGGTTCTACTTGGGAAAGGGGGGGGAGGGGTCAATTGGGCAAAGTGGTCTACTGGATTAAGTGGTTTACTGGGTAAAGTGGTCTACTGGGTTAAGTGGTCAACTGGGTAAAAAGGTTCAAATGGGTAAAGGTTTCAACTGGGTAAAAGGGTTCAACTGGGTAAAGGGTTCAACTGGGTAAAAGGGTTCAACTGGGTAAAGGGTTCAGCTGGGTAAAGTTGTCAACTTTGTTAAGGGGTACATTGGGTAAAGTGGTCTAATGGGTAAAAGGGTGGGTAAAGGTGTCAACTGGGTAACGGGATCTATTGGGTAAAGGGGTCCAATGGATAAAAGGGTCAACTGAGTAAAGGGTTGGACTGGGTAAAGGCGTCGCCTGGGTAAAGTGTCTATGAATTCAAGTAATTCCTTGTTGACATACCTTGTCATTAAAGAATTCACAATAGCCCAGGGCCAAGTAGGTGAATCCAGGCATACGAAGGAGGATGTTCTCCAGGCAATTAGCAGATAGCTCAGTGGATGTTAGGTCCAGCTCATGAATTGAGGAAGTCTCCCAGGGCACACTGGTCATGTGGTCATCTTCAACACCTGTGAAACAAAGAATAATATATAAAAAATTAAATCAACTGACAGTTATTAATAGACAGCAAATGTCAATATCTGTTGACAGAAATGACATTGTTAGTTTGAAATAGTTTCGTTGACCTAGATATTTGGGGCACAAACATTTAATATTTTTTTCCAGCTCATTCTTAGTGACTTTTTTCATCTCTGACACACCACACAATTTTTTAGTTGGCTGAAACTTTCCATTAAATCTCCTTACTTTGTGTTCCCAAATACCCTAATCTAGCATATAATGATTCAATTTACACTAGTACAGGGACATTATGCAGCAACTAGACATTTATAACACTCTGGTTAATAGAATTTCACTCTCAAACATGACCAACCAATTTTTCTTCTGTTTAGCTGCTATTTCAAAATAATAATAACAAATTTCAACATCTTATTTGTTTGTTATTTGATAACCTTATTCACTTGGCCTTGGTTTTTGTTATAAAAGAAATAACACCAGCACTCTGCCTGCTCCTGGAGACACTGGTGACTGTTTGATGCCTGATGTATCTGGAGACAATGGTGACTGTTTGATGCCTGATGTACCTGGAGACAATGGTGACTGTTTGATGCCTGATGTACTTCTGTTACCAAGGCTAGCATCATCAATGACACTACAGCCATGTTGGGCCCTGGCCTGCTCCTGGAGACAATGGTGACTGTTTGATGCCTGATGTACTTCTGTTACCAAGGCTAACATCATCAATGACACTACAGCCATGTTGGGCCCTGGCCTGCTCCATCACATTTTTTTTCAATTCGGACCGATCCATGGCTTGTCGTCTCCATGCGCGGACTGACATCTGATGTATATCTGTCAGCACATCATGAAGCCATCTTTTGCTCCTCTATGATATGGCAAACCTACGAGGTGTCCTTCCAGCGCAGCTTGCCTTTTTTAATTGACACGGGATGCGACTATGGATAGATGGATCTTGGTAAGCTGATATATTGTCTTGATTTTTCCGAAATTGTCCATCCATCATAATCCTGTACAGCCCCATACATTTTTCTGAGGATTTTTTTTGATGAGGGTCTACGTGTAACTTGCATACATCACTACTGGTTTCATAAAAGTGAGGTATATAGTATTCTTACCAAGCAATATAATGTAATTAAACGTACTGTGGCAAGACGTCGCGGTGTACCCAGAACAGTCCCTATTTTCGTATCACCCATCCCGGGGACCACGAAATGTCAGTAAATGTGGTATTTTCCCATGAACTGTGTACTTTTCCCTTGACATGGACAAATGCTCCCAAATAAGTCTTTTCTCTGATTCAAAGTTGATTCAAAGTTGATTCATTGAAACATATCCTGTTTGTCAAATGCAAACTCAGTGGCTCATGCTACACGTTTGATTCTATGTCAATGTTATTTAAGAAATGTCATTAAGAGCTATCCACTCATCTCAGATATATTAGTGTGTCATGATCATGAAATTAATAATTACTATTCACTTGTTGATGCTTTATATTTTTCGCATAGGTTGGTTGTGTCAATTTTTTTTCACAACATGTCAATTGTTAGTAGTTAGTTACTCAATGACAAAGTGTTCTTCCTTTGATGAACATGGAGAGTGTGACATGTTCAATCTCAGGCTGAGAATGTATTGAAAAATTACTCACAAAACATTTCTTGTACTTTTCTACTTAATTGTTCACAAATATTTCACCTGTGATTCCTTATTTACACTACGTCCTTAACAAACAGAACCGGTAAACTACATAATATACACTAATGAAGTTTGGGGTGGTGGGATTTTTTTCAATATGGCCCTGATTATGTGTATATGTCAATCTGGCACTGATTACGTGAATATGTCAATATGACCCTGATTACTTGTATATGTCAATCTGGCACTGATTACGTGTATATGTCAATCTGGCACTGATTACGTGTATATGTCAATCTGGCCCTGATTATGTGTATATGTCAATCTGGCACTGATTACATGTATATGTCAATCTGGCCCTGATTATGTGTATATGTCAATCTGGCACTGATTATGTGTATATGTCAATCTGGCACTGATTACGTGTATATGTCAATCTGGCACTGATTACGTGTATATGTCAATCTGGCCCTGATTATGTGTATATGTCAATCTGGCACTGATTTTGTGTATATGTCAATCTGGCCCTGATTATGTGTATATGTCAATCTGGTACTGATTATGTGTATATGTCAATCTGGCACTGATTACGTGTATATGTCAATCTGGCACTGATTACGTGTATATGTCAATCTGGCCCTGATTACATGTATATGTCAATGTGGCCCCGATGACGTGTATATGTCAATATGGCACTGATTTTGTGTATATGTCAATCTGGCCCTGATTATGTGTATATGTCAATCTGGCACTGATTATGTGTATATGTCAATCTGGCACTGATTACGTGTATATGTCAATCTGGCACTGATTACGTGTATATGTCAATCTGGCCCTGATTACATGTATATGTCAATCTGGCCCCGATGACGTGTATACCTATATACAAATAACGAGTACAGCTTTGATAAATGAACACTTCTCTATAATACAAAATTATTTCGGGTTGATAGGTCCTCATCCAATTGTTATCCTCAACACACCTGTTACACCTAGTATTATTAAACTACCACAAGCCGCGTCAGCGGGAGTTTTTTGGGGCATTCAGACATTGGGAATAAATCTCAACTGAACAATACAAGCTATTCACATTGCTCCACCCCCGCCCTGCCCAATATACAAGCCAATCAACAGTAGAGGAAATTAACCATAATTAATCAAAATACCATAATTATCTATGTATCAATGCCACTAACACTACCAGGTGGCGCTGATTTCACTAAATAAATAACATTCCGGATAACTGCACTAACTGAGATTCGTAATAATACCTTCAGTGCTTTTGGTGCGCAATATTTTCTTTTGTTTTACTGATAGTGTAATGAATCTGCGGTTTATTCAACAAACCATAAAAACGAAGTTTTTCGTATAAATCCTTTATACGCATCTTGTTGTTGCATTTAAGTAATTGTACGTGATTTATTATTATATTGGGCTCACCGCGCTGTACATAAAAATATTTTTAAAAAGGGACATAATCGTGACCAAAAAAATACATTAAGGTAATAAAGAACAGCTGTATAAAGACAAAACAAAAACTAATGCATATTCACCCCATCCACCCCAGAACTTTTACATGACAAGCCATGGACGGCGGCCAGCAGCATCGTTTATCGGTCAGATGTCAATAATAATATGTAGATGATAATAAGATGTATCACTTATTAAGAATCGGTTGTGTAAATGGGTAAACTTTTGGGAAAATCACGTTTCATATTTCTTTCATTTTCAGTTTCTAAATTAATTTCTTTTTTACTGCACGCCCAAATACGTCACAAATACAAAGCACATAGCAACGGCTATACAATTAATCTCCACACCAAAACACGCAACCATTGAATAAATCTTATTTGATTTCCCTTCCACCTTGAAAATAGGAAAAACTGATTTGGGGTTGGGGGGGGGGGGGGGGGAGGCCTGAAAATTTGAAAGAATGTGTTGTCATCCGAAACGAGACTATGTGCCAAGTTTCAGTTCGATAGGATGACAGGAGCTGGGTCAATAAGCCGTCCGAGGATTTTCCTTTAAACATAGAAATACACGAACACAAGCGAAGTTAATATAAAGGATTTAAAAAGGGGGGTGGGGCATTAGAAGAGTAATGTAGTTCAGAGGCCATGGCGTACGGAAAGGGGGGGGGGGGGGGAGAGAGGGGTAGCACTAATAGCTAATCTTATAAAGTGCGTTATTTAAATGCAATTTTTTTGTTAAGCAGCTTTAGCAGATGGGACGTTCACGCATTTCGACCGCCTCTGTTTTGGCCGGCTATAGCTAGTTCCCTATATTTCTGAATGGTGTAACGCCAAACTGAAGCTACTGATCGTTGCTTTGAGTCAGTGGCGGGGACAAACTACGAGGAGAAATAAATACGAGAAAAGTCGAAGGTGGTTGGGTTTGACTGAACTTGCTCTACTGTATTTTGTCGAATACGGCGCCCCAGTGAGCTATTCTCGTGGGCTACCCGCCAGTGTGTTAGCAGGTAGCTATTTTCTCAGATGTCAGCCTTGACGTACAGATAGCATTCGTTGTGTTAGTACAAATCGGGTCCAAGCAAATGTATCCCCAATGCTAAGAGGAAACTATTCTAGTCCTTTTTCATGCGTTATATACAGGTATATTGCATCAACTTTCCCCGTGTGCTAGCTGGATGTAGAGGTTATTATGCATGTGAAGTTTAAACTAGACTCAAAAGCCATACAATGATCAATAATGGCATTCGTAAATGATTGTCTTCGTGAGATGATCATGTTAGTCAATTAGCTTTTGATTTTTATTCGTGTGATGCACACGTTAGTTTATATTTCAGTAATTAAACATCACAAATAACAATTATGTAGGTCTGCACGTATGGCTGTAAAGACGTATGGCAGTAAAGGCGTATGGCTGTAAAGACGTGTGGCTGTAAAGACGTGTGGCTGTAAAGACGTGTGGCTGTAAAGACGTGTGGCTGTAAAGACGTGTGGCTGTAAAGACGTGTGGCTGTAAAGACGTGTGGCTGTAAAGACGTGTGGCTGTAAAGACGTGTGGCTGTAAAGCTGGGTTCAAGGCCTGGAAAATTAGATTACCAAACTTTAGCACTCATTGGGATTCTTATAAAGTGCGTCGTTACTCTAAGCATGTTTTGTCAAATAATTTTTATTCAGGCATTTCCTCCGCCATTGTTTGGTGTGTTATTTCTAGTTCTTCACCAATTTGAGAGTCATTGTCATGGTAGGTGTTAAGTTAACAGTTGTAATTAGCATCACGTCAATGTGTGATTAAGTACGTTACACTTTAAATCTAAGTACGTCACACTATGCACATGCACAGTAGAAAATCTTGTAAACAGACCCCTTTTTTTAAGGGGGGGGGGGCAGGGAACTATTTTGGACATATTTGGTCTTCTGTAGTAAGCCTACATGTTCACACGATCCAGGCTAAAAATACGTGTTAACAACGTGCTATTTTCCTATAACACATCCATCAATATTTGAAGCATAACGCTGGCTCGATTGTTGAGGAAAATTTATGAGTTATGGAGCTTTCGTGTGTGTGTGTGACACGAGCAGCCCAGGCATTGACCTAACATATAGCTTCATACTCGGCTAAAAATAATGACGTGCTTTTGTACCGTTGCTATAAATAAAACGAAAATGGTTTGAGCGACCAGACTCTGCGTCTAATCACTAATCGATTCCCAGACAGGGAGACATATCTCCTTGGACATGGGGCTGTTAGAAAGCTTTCACACTGTTAACCTTAGCATTTCCTCATTTATTGCAGCAAGAACATTCAAAATCGGGGGTTCTCTGTCCAGTCAAATGTTCCCTTTTCGGTACACAAATTGATGTAAATAAGCTATTGAGTCGATGCGTATAGAGTTTCTCATAAAATAAGACCTGGTCTTACATAAATTTGTGCACCCACAAAACCCATTAGGGCTTTTTTTCAGGTAATGTCTCACTTTTTCATGTATCAATATCTACATTTAATATTCTACTACAACAATCAAGGCGCTTCTGGATAAGGGATCCTGCTAGTATTTCATTGTAAACACAAGTCAGTGATTTTATTGTTCAGTTAGTGTCTGTTTAAATACAGATACACCCCAACCCCGGGACTTATTCTGATCCTGAAAAAAAAAAATGCTTAGGCTTAGGGCTTATTTTCCGGGTAGGTCTTATTTTTGAGAAACACGGTAATAATGACAAATAATGACATATGTAAGTGTTTATTGGGCCATTCGGACGACCCAAACTTGTCCCACTCTTTTAAAATCACTAAATTACTAACTAGGATTGAGAAAAACTACTAAACCAAAACAGCTAAAAGTTCTCTATTCTTTATTGACATTAATTATAGACCAACTTAGTTTCTCAGCTGTGATTGACCCAATGACGGCCCTTTCACTTGCAAAAATCCTCAAACATAGATTAAAAATTAACTAGGAATAATAAAAGGAATAATAAAAGGGCAACCAATAACACACAATTCTCACACTTGAAAAGTCCTTGTATCATACACAAATTAAGAATACATCATTTTAAATACTGTTTTGATTTCCTGTAAAACGCATTGGTCTCTGAACTGAATGTTCAAAATGTTGTGGGAATAAGAATAAGAAAGTGGCATTCATATACTAATAAACTTTAAAATTTCTAAAGTTGTGGGTGTAAGGGAGTGAATTCAATCCATTTAGATTGTTAAATCCCTGCATGTTCCAATTGGTTGTAGTGTGAGAGTGGCACTCAAAGCATTGAAAACTAAAATTTATAACCTCTTAATGTTCCACTAAGTTGTGGGAGTAAGGGATTGGCCATACAAGGGTTTAACCAACAGTTTACAACATCTCTACTCTAGGGTGTGAACCACTAGAATCTCACCAATGGCTCCAATTCTCAGGCATACCCTCGATCAGGGGCCATCAAACTTTTTTATTGAAGGGGGGGGAGGGGGTGAAACTGCCCCTTCGACATTGTTGGGATAGACCCACTAGTCTCTTTTATTCAGCAGTTTAGTGGATCAGATATAAAATGATGTGTTATTTAAATTTCCAAAACATCCAAACATTCTTTAATCTTTAATACTTCATCCTTAAAACATACCTGCATGATGCAGCAACAGGGACTTCAGTTTCTTGCAGCGCTGAATCAGGTTCTTGAAGGAGCTGCCTTTGACCCGGAGACAAAAGTTCAAGGCCAGGCACTCGATGTGGATACAGTTGGAGGCCAAGAGCTCAATGTGGGTGTCATCCAGAAATGTAATCCCATAGAGATTGACCACTTTGAGGTTAGGGGTGTGGGCTTTGATCTTGCTGATATTGATCACTTCATATATGTCCTCCTCTGATTCTGATGACAGTTCAAATGTTCCTAAAGGACGAGATTTTTTTTATGCATGACTTTATATTGGATTCAGATATAGGAAGAAAAATAATAATTGTGGTATAAAAACTGAAATGAAACAATTAGCTTAGGATAAGGTCCTTACATTTATGAAATTAATTTTTAAATATTTGGAAATAATGTAGGCAAAAAAATTTGTGCCACTCATTTTATATCTACTATATAAAACTCAGTGTGTTTGTTTGTAAATGGGTTACTCAATCACAAGAAAACCAAACAATGGATCGCTAACAATTTGTCATGGACATTCCTCCTGATCCCAAAAGCTATAATTACAAAATTTGTAAAATGTAGGGGTAAAGAGTACCAAAAAAAAAATTTTCTAACGGCTTGAGGGACATTTAAGTTAAATTATTTTTGGTGTATGCATTTTTAATAGGCCTTTATTTAAAATGACAGAAATGCAAATAAACTTATAACTAAAGTTTGGCAAGAAGAGAATACTCCAACAGAATGTAAAACATTACTAATAACCCCAACCAATACACAAGAAAGGTTCCAAACTTTAATGCACAAACTACAGACGAATTTTCCTATTAAATGTTTCATACAAAATACTGACAAAACCTATTGCCAAAAGAACAAATATTTGGTAGCTATTTAGCAGATTCAGACAAAACAGATCAACAACTGATCAGATTTTCACCATCAGATGCCTATAAGAGAAATGTTCGAAAAATAATGTCCCAGTACATCAACTCTATGTGGACTATTAAATGGCCTATGACAGCATCAAAAGAAAATGTCTATGAGACTCTGCAGGAGCTTGATATAGCCAAAAAACTGACAAGACTGATATGAATAACATTAAACAAATCAAAAAGCAAAATGGAGGTTCAGGGAGAATAATCAAGGGAATTTCAGATTAGTCAAGGACTAAGACAAGGAGACTCAAGTCTAGTAAGCTTTTAACCTAACATTAGAGAGAGTTATAAAAAGTATAGGCCTACATATTGACACCCGAGGAACAATACTATGATAATTTCTGATGGGAAACCCAAGACCCACAACCTGTTGGCACCCTCTGCAACCAACCCTTTCAGTATCTTGCATATGCTGATGACAAAGCAATGTTAGGAAAAAGTAGTAATATCAAAAGTTTTTCCTGAATTAGAATATGCATTACTGCAAGCAGGGCTGGAAGTTAACAACCAAAAAACAAAAATACAAGACTATCATAAGAGAAGAACAAACGAATGAAACCATTAAAATTAGAAACCACACTTTTGAAAAGTAAATCAATTCAAATACTTTGGTTCTTTAATAAATGAAAGAAATGAATTACAAATAAAAGAAAGAATATCTACTTCAGTAGTCACAAAGTACTCAAAAGAAAAAAAACATTACAAGAAAAACAAAGAAAACCATATATAAAACTGTAATCAGACCATATTCAAGTGAAACGTGGACCCTTGTAACATATTCAAATGAAACTTGGACCCTAACAAAAAGGCAGAAAACCTATTAAACACATAGGAGATAAAAGTTCTCAGGAAAATATACAGACCAACAAAGGATGAATATGGATGAAGAATACAAACCAACCAGGAATTGTATAGACTATATCAGGATCCCACGCTAGTAGCAGAAATAAAAAAGGGCTGGCTATGCTGGGGGAAACACTTAGAAAGAATGCCAAATGAAAGAGGAGTGAAGAGGGTGCACCACCGAAACTCCTGAGAAAATCGGATGAAAGGAAGACCTAGGTTTTGATGGATGGATGATGTGAAAAAAGATCTACAGCAGCTGAGAATCCTAGCAAGGAAAAGAAAAGCATCCTTTAGGTTTGAGTGAAGTAAGTGGTGAGAAAACCCCTACATGGGTTTTAACCCACAGGGATGGATTTATTCAGAATGGTGCACTTTCAAACATCTATTAAAGGCAGGTTTTAGGTGCACTTTTGTTTGGTGCAAGCATTTTAAATGCAGCTTTATTCTATGTTTGCAGAATAGTGTGCTACAGTGTGCTTTCAAAATATATTTTAAATAATTTTTAAAAAAAAGATTAGCTATTTAATGCAATCATATTCTTTAATTATGCAGCAATACACATTGTACCATTTGAAGAAACTACAGTTCATTGTGTGGTATAAGGAGGGTTGAATATTAGATTAGAATTATCACATAGTTCAGGGGCATGCATGAAGGATGCTTTGGCGTACGTAGGGATTTACCATACTGGAAGTACTTTTATTAATTTTATTGTGTAAAATATTATTTTGTTAACCCTAAACATTGGTAAAAAGTAATTTTTTAATGTTATCACAAGAAGCTATATTTTACGGCTGCGACTATTCGCACCCGGGTATCAGAAGTGAGAGGTTGGGATTAAAAAACTATTTAAAATATTATTGTTGGGTATTTAAGACAATATTTTGGTATCAAATGAAAGATAATTGAATGGACTATATGTTTGTAAATTTAATTCTTCAGTTTAATTAAAATGAACAACCACAAATGACATCCCAATAGCATTTAGTCAAAATGGACCCAGCTAGTGGTAATATACAAAAATCTCAGAAGAAATAATTCCAAAGCCAAAGTCTTTATGTTTTTTCCCAGATCAATAGAATTAGAGGGGTAGGTATTTTAGCCAGTTTTCAAAGTTGTACAACTTACTACAATTTTTGATTGTATATTTTAAGTTTAATTTATCTACAACCCTTAACAAAAGTGGTATAATCAGGGGACAGGCAATGGCATTTCAAATATGAATATATTACCTATTAAATGGAGAACTTCTAAAGATGACAGACAGCTGTAAATTCTTCGCATAAATCCTTCCAGGAAGATAACTTCAGACAAACAGATGCATAAACTTCTCAAGTTACAAGGAAATGCATTCAGGTCATTGAAGTCATGCAGCTGCATGGCATTGGAGAAGTCAAGAGTCATGTACCTGGGAAATAGTATTCATTTATTTCTTTAATACAAGGGTCAGCAAACCAGGGTAATTGACCACAATTAAGGTAAAAATGTGAAGAAAGGAGGTAATTTCGGTTTTTAGTGTTTACTACTACATTTTGGGGTAATTTCTAAAAAAAGATCATCAACCTATGCTTACAGATATCAGTTCCTGCTTAAGACTTTTTTTCTTGTCAATACTGACAGAGTATAAGTATAATTTTGCATTTCTAGTCAGCCGAATTGATTTACAAGCTGTGTTTAATTGACTACAGAAAATATTCATTCTAAGAAACACATATAGTTAAACATTGTTTACCATCTTTTAATGACAACATACACTCAAGTTTTATATTTTGCATTGACTCGTTCGGCCTGCTATAACAAGTGAATGGTCACTTGTAAACCATGCAAGTCACCAAAATTATGATTTTTAAAAGAAAATTTAAGAAGATAACAAAGCAATAAGAAAAAAAGTACCACTTAAGTGTTTTAAAATATATTTTATAGAAATAATGGTAAATATGCATTGAAATTAATTATCAGTACCTGAGAGCAGGACATTTGTTAGAGAGTTCATGGAGAACAGGAGCAGTAATTAAGTCACTGGGAATTTCAATGTATCGTAAAGTTGAACCAAAACGAATTCCTATAAGAGCCTGCAATACCTCCGGAGAATATACATGAAGTCCAGAGTATTCTGGACGAAGTGAAACTCTTGTCCATAAACGACTGTCATAGGCTAGTAGTCTCCATTTTCGACATACCCTGGCCACTTTTCCAAGCTCTGAATGTCGCAAAAAGCTAAAAATGTGTAGAAGAAGTTTGTCTGGTACCTTATCAATGGTCACACTCTGCAAGAGAAAGTGTAAGTATTAGTAAAAAAAATATTTTTTTTAATCACCATGAAAGGCAAGGATTTTTAACAAACTTTTATCATCATGTTTCAGCATGCAATCTTGTTAAGATGGAACATAAATAATATTATTTCAATATTCTATTTCATATATAACAGTAGTTCTCAACCTTTCAAATGCTGCGACCCTTTAATACAGTTATTTTCTCAAATAACCTAAAATGGTCACCCCATATAAACAAAATTTTTAAAAAACCAACTCCATACTAGGTACCACTGCCCAATATCCTGCAAAAGAAATGCCTATCTTGTACTCGTCCATCCATTATTAGAGTATGGTGCGTTTATCTGGGACCCATTCCTAAAGCAAGACGTGGAAAAGATGGAACAAATCAAACGTAACGCAGTGCACTTTGTAGCACATGACTACAAAACTGCCATTCCTGGTTACGTCACTGGCCTCTTAAACAGATTTGACATCCCCTCCCTCAAAGACAGATAAGAAAAGATCTGCCTAACATTCTTATATAAAGTGGTCATGGGGCTAGTGCCGGCCATCCCAGCAAACAATTATCTCGCCCCACAGAAGCCAGGTCAATTAATAATAAACTTACTAAACACTGACTTAACCTCTGACTACCTCATGAGCGTTTACACCCGGAACAATAGCAAATGCTTCACTGTGCCTCGGAGTAACAGTGAAATATAATTTTTTTTAAAATATAAACAATCATTCTTCCCACGCACAATAATCGCTTGGAACCACCTAGACAATACCGTCGTGAACTCGACATCTATCGAAAGCTTCAAGGCTGCCCTGGCATCTGCTAGGAGCCGTTAGGATGGCAGCATTGCTTCCCCAGCCGTGGCACATATGCCGGTACATAGATGCAGCAATGTACCCTACCAGAACCAGAACAGAGTTCCTCATGTTGTGGTGACCCCCAACCATACAATTATTTTCGTTGCTTCTTCATAGATGTATTTTCCCAATGGTCTTAGGCGACCCCAGTGTAAGGGTTGTTCGATACCCAAAGGGGTCGTGACTCCTGATCTATAAGCATGACACTTTATTGAAGGAAGAACAAATAAATATAAAAGATGAATATGAAAATGTTTATTTTTCTCACTCAAATGTAATGGAATGGGGGGAAAATGCAATACATCTTTTTACTGGCAACCTTCAAGGGCTTTACCATAATGAAAATTTTAAACATGTGCAGACATTAACATATTCAAGTAGGCCTATATAATATAAAATTAAAAAATACATTGTAATATATGTTTAATGGTTGCTATTCATTTTAAGTTTAAGACTTTTTGAAGAAGTCAGTAGAAATAACATCCCATCAAGTAGCTGCAATTAAGGGTAAAGAGGATATGTCGTAATCATTAGGGTTGTTGAAAACCAGATAAGAGTCAGTTAAGTAAATTAAAGAATCAATTAATTAATCTGAGTCACTTGTTAAAAATGTATTGCTTAGTGGTCTGATAAAAAAAATTGTTGAAAGTATCATATATTATACATAGTATATAGGTCTACTGAAGCCTACATTATAATTTACCTGTGTATGTAGGCTTATACTTTTTTTAAGTTTAAGTCTTCTGATAGTAATCTTAACACTCTTACTCTTAAGTCTTAGTAGTCTTAGCCTTAGAATTAGAACTTAACATAAAAATTAGAATTAGTGTTATCATTAATTAGTTTTTTTTTACCCACAAAATGCAAATAATTAATTCAACTTTATTTTATTTATATTCTAGTCATTCATTAACTTATTATTTTAAATTTAGGTTTTTAGGCTTAGGTAGTAATAAAATATAATTAATTACTTCAGACAAGTCTTTTCTCAATTCAATTTCAAAATTAAAATATGGTTTGAATCTCTTGGATCTTTCTTACTTTTATTTTAACTTCAGCTACTAACTACAGAATATATTATAGAAAATAGTTTTAATTAGTAGGCCTATAGTCAATAGTATAGTCAATAACTCTTTAACTTTTACTTATCACATCTATTATCTCATATTTCAGAGTCATATTCATTTAAATATAATAAAATACATTAATTAATCCACACTATTAATGTAAATGTAATACTAGTATGTATTACAATATTCAGTATAGGCCTACTTTGTAGTATAGACTAGTACTAGTAGGCTAGGTACTACTGCCAGACTGTACTGTGGTGAGAGTTTAAAATTATTATTAACTATGCAATAATTTATGTTGTTTAAATTAATAATATATATTATATAACTTAATGATTGAACTTTACACAATAATTAAATTAGTTTAGTCAGTACATTATTAGATATTAATTATTAATAACATCATAATCAGACATCATAAATCATGCCGCTGTTCAATTCCTTAGACTTAGTACTTAGTATTAGTATTAGTAGATGTGAGTCGTCAGATTCACGCCTATCAACTATCAAGGTCAAGTTATTAGGCAGGTCTACTCTACTTTATGCAGTAATTTTATCATTTTTTAAATACTAAATTGTAATGTGAATTTGTGGTCAATTAATAGTAAAACAACTAACCGCTCTGCTATAATAGCCTTGACTTTCGTTGTGAGCAGTTGCTGCCTGTGATGCGTCTTGTGCTATGTCAAAAATTGTAGTTCGAAAAGCAGCATCCATTGTTAAATTTAACGCGTTTTATTCCACTCTCCTGATCAAAATCAAAGAATCGCTTAACTTAATCCATTTCCTTAGTTAGGAATATGAAAGTGACAATACTTTAAAATTATAATAAGAAAAAATGTATGGATTCTGGCCTTTTTTAAATAGTCTGTCTAATCTATACAGACTCAGAAGTCACTCTATATACACACCAACCCTGGATGTGTAGCAGGTGAATTATTTTTATCTCACTACTCTGGCATCATCTTGTTTACGTTCCCTCTGAAGATGCTTCACGTGTGTAAGCACGTCACACGGTGCCAGATCGTTCGTCTGCTACTCAGGCAGCCCATTGCAGCCTGGCACCCCCGCTTTTTCACAAGTTACTGCAGTCTTCACGTATATATGCGATAGATTTGGAAACTAAAGGGGTATAATTAAGTTCTAAAAAAAATAAAATGGTTGCTTTTGATATATTTCTTATGTTTTAGTTTTAGGCCTGCATATTGTTTTCACTATTATTTCAAACTCAAAGGTAACAATGTAATTAAGATGAGAAATAAATAATCGCATAGGCTTAAATTATACGAAACTAAAAATTCATATATAAATAGGTTACAGGTCAAAGTTGAATGGTGTCAGGTCAATCTAGCTGTCCTGTACAAATGATAATGAAAAACGGTTATCTCCATCAGCTGTTACACCAAACAATTGTTATCATAATTTTCATCCATCTACACCTGACGAATGGAGAAATTCACAGGGCCAAATCGAACCCACTTAAGAACGTTAAGCGGGCCTCTGCATCCACACTCAGCTTCAGTGATTTTGAAGCCGATACGGACGTGGCAAAGATGCTTGAACAGGGTATTTTACAAGATGATGCAGGTGGGGGCACTATTCATGAAATAGTTGATACCTCGAGAAATACTTATGAGATTTGGATTTTCTCTATTCTTGCTGCGATTTTAGTAGGATTAAGTGGAATTTTTCCTCTGCTTGTGATACCCCTTGAATCGGGACAGGCACTAAAACACGGAGGTATGTCAGTATGTGTTTTTGAATTAATTTGAATATTTTATCAATGAAAAACTTCAGTAGTCAGTAGTTTTTTAAAATTGATTATTGTTTACAATTACATTCACTCTTAATTTCAATTAGTTAGTTTATTTATTATTAAAAGACAGGGTGACATTTGTCACTTGTTAATAAATCTATTGAATGTAAAATATAGGCCCTACTGTCTTTGCATGTAGGCTATATACTGACATGTTCATGTGGCTATGCTGCATAGGATAGTACTATATGACTATAATCACTATATCTATTCTATATATTTGTATAGTATAATTATAATTTATAATTAATTAATAATTAATAGGCCAACTAATTAAAAAAATATTTAAATAAATATTATAAATTTAAATAAATAATAATGTCAACGTCTCATAGTCATAGTCCAAGTAACAAGTTTCAGTTATCAATTCGTGATGACATAGATAGACTATAATAGTAGACAAAATGAAATAATTTAATTTTAATCACATAATCTATCAGCTACAGGCTATATCAAAATTAAAAGTAATATTTAAGTAAATAATTGATATTACTAATATTAGTAATAAAATTGGTAAAACATTTTTTTTTATTGTTATGTAGATAACTTTATTTTTATTACTGATAATTAGCCTATACATTTTTCAAATTCACTTACTACTATATTATATATAAATGTTATGACTATATCAATATTATGATTACAAATAATGGTAATAACTTAATATAATGTCATTAATGATGAAAATTGATTTATTATTCAAATTAACCACAAGATTAAGATTACTTTACTTTTTTTGCTAGTAAAAAATAGTAAATTTCCAAGAAAGCATGGCTAGTTTGTCATAAATTACTGATGATTTATTCCTTGAACATACATGCAGATTTATTTACACTCAGTATATATTTACATTATAGAAGGAACTTGTGCGAGAATTGTTATATAATATTAATATTGAAAATGTATCACTGGGCTCTGTGTTATATTGCTTGTTTAGTCATCGGTTACCTGTTAAAATACCATTTGGGTCTTACACACCACAACCTTGTAAATAAAATGTGTCTCACTATATACATACATGTTAACAAAACATTGTTCATGTATGTATCAACCCCATTTTTTACACTTATTATACTCCATACTTTTCCTTCTCACGGATTAAAAATGAATTTGGTATTCAAATCTTTCTATCCGACCAGACCAATACCTTCAAGAAAAGTGTATTAAGCTTGAACACTAAGAATGCAAATGTTTCCATTTTATCATAAAATAAAGATTGTACAATTACAAAGCATGTGTGCTTACACTTACAGTATGAAATTTATTTATACAAAATTTCAAGAAAAAACAAACTTCACTTAACACCTCCTCACCCACTTAATGATTTCTTTCTGACTTCATGCCACACATTTAATATTGCTTTTGGCGGTTCCCATTACTATAACAAAGAAAAAGAATATACCTTTATTCCCCATCTTATGACTAGTTTTATGCTTTAGTTTTATGACAATAATATTTACCTGTCTTTAAATAGTCCTCAAAAGGATGTAAAAGTATGACCATAAAAATATTTTTAAAAGTTTATTGCACATCTGCTCAATGAAAACATACTTTACAAACTGTTACCTGTTTAGAAGTCTGTATACTTCTTTGGGTGTTGTTTGGCTCATTGATATACTTACTAAAATAAGATGTTTATATTATCAATTTATATTTGCTATCATACGGCATGAGAGGTTGTTTATCTGATTAATTTACTATCTTAAGGTGTTGTTTATCTAATCAAATTGCCATCTTAATGTCTTTATCTCAATATTAAAAGTATTTATCTCATCAATATGCTACATGCTATCCTAAGGCTAAGGTGTTGCTAAGTAATATTATTGATTACCTGCAGTATTAAAAAGAGTTGTCAAGCTTCTGGTTATAAAAGGGATCCTACTTCGAATCTCTTATCAGTAGTTGAGGGAATACAAGAGAAGTAATACTTACAGACTCCTCTTGGTCTAGCAGTGGGAACTGCGTGTGGTGGAGAGACCCCCGTCTGAGAGCCTGTACCTGGATGGGGTGCAGGGAACTCCTCCTGCGCTGCCTGTTCACCGTGGTCATTGCGTGGTCATTGCGTGAACCGAGTTGCTAACAAATTCTCTATTAATTTACGTTTCACGCCGTGAAATACAAAGTCCTATTGTATCACAGCTCGGCATGTCCTTTAAATAAGTATTCAAAACAATACTGCAGTCAGCGACTGGCTTTATGTGTACATTTGAAGGATAATTCTATCAGAAAGTTGTTAAGATTGTCTGAAAGTAGACTGGTCAATGGTCCCACGTATGACCTTAAAAGTTAATGTGCAAAATAAAAGTTTTAACACCACTGCGAACATAATAATCTACTTTCTTTTTAACACAAAAAATAAATTCAATGAATGATTTGCGACTTCAATATTTTTTTATTCTACTTCATTTTGAAGAAGGGTTACCAGGCGACCGGACTGTCCGGTATTTCAGCAGACTGTCCAGGAAATTACACATATATGCATATTATATAAAATATACCTATAGATATACCGGGCATACATATAGCCTACTACTCATGGACTCCCTGCTTCGCAGACGTCACGAGTATGGTAATGGATCAGTGTTTTTCTTTTAATGGATCCATTTAAAAGGGTAGAAAAATTATTATTCAAATATTTTGTTTTCTGTATGAAATCGAAATGAAGAAGCAAATGGTGTCATGGACGTTTTATTATACGAACCAAACTTTAAAACATCTGTTAAAAACAGAACATTTAATATGTGTATATATATATATATATATTACTGTTTAAGCTGGTGCCCCCCCCCCTTAAAAGAACCCTTCGCGACCCCAACTGAGGCCACAGCCCAGTAACCCATGCTCCGTTTCAACGGCGGCCTTAGGTAAACTTTCGCCCAGTGCAAAGCAACCTTTCGGCGCCCCCTTCCCTGTCCCATAGACATATATATCTGTCCCTGTATGGCTCCGCTCTTTGTCCGATTACGACGTAGGCTATGGAGCTCGTGTTATGATGCTATACATAGACCGTTTCTCGACCCCGGACCCGAGGTTCACACTTCAATATAATAAACTAAGGGAATTTAAAATATTTCCTATAGCCACGGCGCCCTGTGCTAGGGCACAGGTCGCACACCATAAAGGCCGGCACTGTCCGTTTTTGAGACTGTTGGGCAATGCTCTGTGTGTGCAACATTTTGGGAAGTAGGCATATTCAATGATTTTTTTTCTGTGCCATGAAAGCAAGAAAAATCTACGGATTGGCATCGTTGTGATTCTTTGGGGTAAAATAATTCTCTTAAAATTGTGAAGATGGAGTTTTCTTCCAGTATTTTCTACCCTTGTCAATGTCAGTATTTGTTATAGCCCACCCCACCCCCGCCACTCCAAAATTAGCTTTGCGGAAATAAATTTAAGAGCCATCGATGACCGGCATAACTTAATGTTGGAATACATCATATAACTGGGAGTTGTTGAAATTAAAGCTTGTTGTATCGATCGGAACGACTCATACAATCTGAAGGGAAAAATGCAATTTCGCAAGGAATAATAGATACTGGGGTCTGTATTATTGGAATGGGGGGAAGAGGGGGGTGGGGGTGGCGCAAGCCTGCAATTAAAATTAATGAAGTCGGTCCAAAAAAGATTTTGTTATGCTAAATCTTAAATTAATTAATCTCAGCCATGGTAGTTATTTTATTTCCAATTATCATGTTGAATTAACTCTTTTCAACTCCTTTGCCGAAATTGCCTTTTGAGCTGCGGGTTCTCAACTGGTTGGTCGCAAAGTGTTTTCAGGGGTATCGGAGAATGGAAATGAAAGGGGGATACAAATCGATAAAAGGCTGATTGGGGGGCGTTTCATACAAGCCATTGAGGTGGAGAGACTGTAATCAGGTGAGGTAAACGGAAATTAGCGAACGAGCGTGTCGGCAAGAAGCCTTCTTCAGCAAACAAAAACATTTAAAACAATATGAAATAGAAAATAAACACTTTGCTGCCTGCCATGTAGTGTCCAAACATTCCTCTTGCTTCCTCCAGGATACTACATTGCGGCTAAGTGTTTATATTGATTTTGTATTGTTTTTACTGTTGTCTGTTCGCCGGAGAAGGCTTCTTGCCGACATGTTCATTGTTTTGTTGCGTCCTTTTTCCCCCCAGGTTTTCCCATTATTTGTTTCGCTCATTTACTAATACATCACTGGGTATCTGGTTCATTCGGATACACAATTTCAAGCGTTTTCTGTACGACCATCAGCGATCCATCAAAAAGTTGTAGTCGCCGATGCTACCAATGTGTGTCATCCCCTAACAGTTAGTACCCGAGTTGCCCCCCCCCCCACCCTTTTTCCCCAAACGTCCGTTACTGTTGCTGATTTCGTCCATCACCGCCGTAAACCGTTGTTTACACTTGCATAGAGCGATTTTCTTCCTTCACCTGAGATAGTCCATCGGTGTGACCGTGATGTTCTAGGGCGGCTTAGGTCTGGCGACACCTACAGGTCGCAATGTTGACACTTTAAAGATAGGGTGATTTAACGGCACTTGGAGTCACGTGTTTCAGTGCGTTATTGTAACACTGCGCTCCATATTTTCATTTCTACTCTTTACGCCCCTCTTGCTTCATAATCATAAAATGATCTATTATATAGCCACGAACAAAGATTCATCTTTTCGCGTCCCATTCTGAACTAGTGCGCGTCCCCAGGGAGGTGCGCCCTCACAGTGGGGTAGCTGAGATTCAGTGCCGGATTAACCTAAAGGCACCTAAACCAAGTCAGTTGGACCAAGTAGACACTCACTGTTGGAGAACTAGATGTGGCTCTACTGGAGTTACCATAAAAGAGATATATGTGCTTATGGAGAGGTGCGTGTTTATGGACTTACGCGCGTATCATGGAGAGTAAGGCGTGTATCAAGGATAGTTAAGCGTGTATCATGGAGAGTAGGGTGTGTATCATGGATAGTTAAGCGTGTATCATGGAGAGTAGGGTGTGTATCATGGATAGTTAAGCTTGCATCATGGAGAGTTGCGTGTGTATGGAGAATAGTACGTGTATGGAGAGCTATGCTTGTATCATAGGTTAGTCGCGGGTTCACTTTTCGCGGTCTCACTGACTCACTGTCTTGGCTTTTTAACTTAAACGGTATGTCTAATCTTATCGCGGAATTTTGCGGTGATTATATTTTTTATATATTTATTTATGTTAATTATTTTTGCGGTAAAATAAGCATTTTCTAGCCCCAAAAAAATGAAAACAATATTTTTAAAAAATTTAAAATATGAATTAAAACATGTTGAAAGAATATTAAATTGAAATAAAATACGCAGCGTATGGCATATGAGTAGATAAAGACGCAGGTTTAAGAGTGTCGAAAGTGTTTACGAGCATACGAACTGTTAATAAGAGTGTTGGAAAGGTCAATAACAGTGTGGGAAATATTTATAAGAGTGTGGGGAGGGTTTATAAAGCCCCCCCTCTCTCTTATATATATATATATATATATATATATATATATATAATCAATTAAATATAAAGTTGCTACTTCGCGGATTTTCGTCTATCAAGGGATCATTGCAAATGATAATCCTAAGTCACCTATCGTGTCCCAGTCACCTATAATGTCCCAATCACTGTCGTATTCACCCAAATTATACAAAATAACCTATCGCATCTTAACCCAAGTCACCGATCGTGTTCCGAGTCACCCATCTCATCCTAAGTCGCCCATCTCATCCTAAGTCACCCATCTCATCCCAAGTCTCCTATGGTATTCCAAACAGGACAACGTGACGCGGTCTTTTAACAGTACATTTTAACAAGTAATCGGTTGTTTGATGATGAAGACATTTACTGTGCTTACGTCCTTTCACGTTAACCATCAAGGTATATATGCATCAGTCCCAACTTTGTGGACTGCAGTCCACACGTTCACTATGAAGCTGTATATGCATCAGTCCCAAGCTTGTGGACTGCAGTCCAATCTCCCAGAAGGAAAATTCTGAATTCAAATCCGGATATGGAGTCCCTTAGGTGTTATGACAGCGACACTTCTAGTATCAAGCTGTATCATCCACATGTGATGTAATGTTCCCCTGGATTATCAAGATGGGTGGAGAGAGGTGATGTGCCAAGGAACCAGCTTATCCTCCTAAAGAAATAACCTCAGGCCTTGCGATTTCGTCAAGAAATGTGTAGGCCTACACCATCGTCAATTTGTGACGGACGGATCACCCCCCCCCCCCCAAACAAAACAAAACAAAAAACAAACTGTTGTCTTTCTTTAGGAATAATCGATATATATATACTGTAATGCATGGCTTTTGTAACCTGGGGAGTGGGGGGGGGGGGACCAACAAACGAAGATTTATTTGCATTTTGTATAAGTATCTTGTATCGTGGGGTGAGGGGGAAATTTGTTTTTAATTTTTCGCAACCAAGAGGGAATGCGGCACTGCATTAGAAAGTGAATGAAAAATATAAGCAAGGCTGGTTTGTTAAATGCGAGCAAAATGTGTGACAGTTGTATGTCAATGTGAGAAAGAGAAGCTGAGTGTGACAATTGTATGACAGTTTGAGAAAAAGGAGTTCTTGGTGTGACACTTGTATGACAATGTGAGAAACAGGTGCCATATATTATAAAATGTTCCTCGCGTACGGCTCTCCCGCCGCTTTGGCCTCCCCTGAAACATCTAGTGAAGGGCATTCGGTCAACATGCGCTATAGAATATCTGGGATCAGGCTGCAATGCCGGCTGGTAGGGTCCATGTTACGATCTAGCCTGTTACAATATGTGCCGATGGGAGAGTGCTCAGTGTGCATCCGTGTCACGATACTCTGTTGCCTGCGACTTAACCCCCACCAAAGGTCTTGTCTGCTAGGGATTTCTTTACTGGATGGTTCTGATTTAATCCATTTATAGAGGCCGGCAGCTTTCCTAGCCGTGAGGGATATTTTCGCTAAATATCCTAGACCAGGCCTGCACAACATACGGCCCGTGGGCCACATGCGGCCCGCAGACACCCACTTTGTGGCCCGCGAAGTAACGAAATATTCTTTATTCTTATTATTTTCTTAATAGCTTTCCCCGTTCTATTTTCTTTTGGCCCCCACAAGTCCTGCATGTCCTATTTTCTTTTGGCCCGCACAAGTTTTTCATTAAGTATTACGGCCCGCTTTACATTTTGAGTAGTGCAGGACTGTCCAAGACATATACCATCGAGACGTTATAATTGCAAGGCTGTACCTTTTATGTGTGTTTGTGTAAATTACTCTGTGCATCTTTCGAGGGTACCTTTTCACTTGCTGTGCTGTAATTTAATTCATTTTTTTTCTCTGTATATTTGAATTTGTATTAGATAGAAATTTAATGGTATAATTCAATTGAATATTGTTAGTATCACCAGCTTGGGTATAGTTTTATTTGCATACCGTTTTTCTAAGTCCTTTGTAACGTATTGTTTGTGTGGTTTATTCTACGAACCAAATCTTAAAACAGTTTTTTTTAATCATAAGGGTACGTTACACAGCGGCTGTATGTGTGACCTCTGTATGACAATTTGAGAAACGGGAGCTTTATATCTGACACTTGTATGACCGAAGAGGAGCTGTATGTGTGACCTCTGTATGACAATTTGAGAAACATGAACTTTATATGTGACACTTGTATGACCGAAGAGGAGCTGTATGTGTGACCTCTGTATGACAATTTAAGAAACATGAACTTTATTTGTGACACTTGTATGACCGAACAAGAGCTGTATGTGGGACATTGTATGACAATTTGAGAAACGAGCTCTTGACGCGTGACAATAATATTACAATTGTAGAAACTCCCAGCTGTCGCAACTTGGCCCTGCATATATAAATAAAAGTGAGATTACCTCACATCCATCAAAGTTGCTTATAAAGGGGTTTTAGTAGGTGTAAAAAGTCACGTGGAGGCAGAGTGGTCCTTCAGAGAAACCCTGGACACGCGGGATTACCGCAGAATGAAAGAGCTGACTTTCTAGCGAGGCAGGGGTCTACCTAGCCACGACCAAACCGACCGATGGTCCAGTTAGTTGGAGGTCAAATTATAGTGTTACGTATCGTTATTTGGGTTTGAAAATTTAATCCGTCTGTTTTAGAAACATAACGTAGGATTGAAAACCAGTATGCAAAGGAAAACGATACCAAAGCTTGTGATACTAGCAAAATTCAAATTAATCATACCATTATATTTCTGTAAAAATACAAAGTCAAGTAAATACAGATACAAAAAACAAAACAAAAACAACTTATATATCAACTTACAGCACAGCAAGTGAAAGGTACAATCCTCGAAAGATACAAAGATTAATTGACACACACATAAAGATTACAATCTTGCAATTATAACGTCTCGACGGTATATGTCTAGGACAGTGATTCCCTGCAAGGGGTCCATGTCAGCGAAAAAAAATTGGGGGTCCATGAAATGAAAATGGGGGTCAGTGATAGTGGATCTGGTGTGAGCAGGTCCTGACTTCTATTTTGGCATTCCATGAATGGAATAATCCAAATACACAGATAGTACCTATTTACTTAGATAATATTACCTTATAATATAAAGACATATTATATCTTCCTATATAAATTATTTTTAAATAGTAAAAATGAAGTAAAAATTTAAAAACATAAATGTTCATGAAATGTGATGAAGAATCATATTAAAATGTAAGTTAGTAGGTATATTTTCTGATATATAAATATAAATTAAAATCTTTCAAAGTGAGTAGCACTATACCGGCTGTAAAAAATACATATGAAGTTAATGAATTTGAAAAAAAAAATCATTATCAGGTAAGCAAGGTTTCTACCCAAAACCGAAAAACATGGCAAGTGGTCTACGAGACAAAAAAAAGTTTGAGGACCTCTGGTCTAGGATATTTAGCAAAAATCTCTCTCACGGCTAGGAAAGCTGCCGATCAGAATCATTCAGAAAAGAAATTCTAAAAATTGCATCACCTGATAGCATTCTTTAGAACAACCTTTTCCCAATCAAAGAAAGGGGGAGGCGGGGGTTTGGGTTAACGGAGTGGCATAGACATTTACTCAGTGACGTCTATCCCAAAACAAAGGGGAGACAAGTGGTGCTGGCCACAACGCAAACATGCCATAACAATGGTTAAAAGTAAAAAATATTTTGCGGGAGGAACAGTGGCGTAACAACGGCTTGGCATTGGGGCAGTTGCCAAGGGCGCCGGCCTGCACCAGTTCAAAAGGGCGTCGCTAAATCTCTAATTTTTTAATTTTTCAATTTATTAAGGGCGCCAAAAGTAAATTAGCCAAGGGCGTCAAAAACCCAGTTACGCCTCTGGGGAGGAACGGTTGAAACCTGTGGAAAAAAAGGGGACATGGCCCGTAAACTTTACATGAAAATACCACAACCAAAAACAAAAGAGGATCAGTGGTGGAAATTAAAAAAGCGAACACCAGAACCTCATCACCAAGCTGAGAACAGAACACTGTCGTGCTCGAGGTGTCGTCGCTGCGGACTAGCGCCGGAGACAGTGGTGCACTTGCTAGCCTAGTGCCCAGTAACAGTGAGTGGAGGGGTTTGGGAACACCCCAGACATCCACACAGAAAGTCTGATCCGAGGCGATGCCCGGCAGATGAGTGCCACGCCTGTAGCTCTCCCCAAAGAGAGAATGTAATATTTCAGTCGGCGTATCTTAGTCTGAGCACTAACATTTTAGAAAATACGTTCACTGCTATTAGTATTAGTCTAGTCATTTGTGTATCAACAAACTTCGTTTATAAAAAATATATGAGCAAACAAAATTAAAAACGCAAAACCCGTGCATTTCAGCCCTCGTTAAATTGGTTTGGTGAAAGTAAATCGGTGTTCTGAAATAGAGCAATGAAAGGGGCAATAAGTCAGTATTCGACGGAGGGACGGCTAACACAAGCTGGTAATCCTTGGCATTTTTGGATGAGTTGTGAGTGTGGACTTTGTGACAGTGATGGGTTTTCAGTAATTCTCTATTATTCATACATCTGACTACATATTTGAATATACTCCCACCGCCTTTAAATTGTAAACGTGGCGTTCATTAGTGAATATTTTTTTTGGTGCGTACATTTAACAAAAAACTATTGTCGTAAACAAACGATATTGGTATTGTAAAAAACAACAAAAAAAACAAACAAAACAATAATAGTATTAAAAAATAATGTACATATTATTATTATATAGAAAGTAGCGCGAAATCCCAGATTTGACTTTTACAATTACAGTGGGGCTAAATTTACTTTTAAATGTGTAATAGTAATAAATATGAATTTTCTCTGAAAATTTTATAAAATAAACTTTTTTTGATTTTCCAACAGCTTGTGTTGAGGGTTAAGTGTATGTTGCATCCCCCCTCTCACCAATAACAAACATGCCAGCTTTGCACCTGTTGTCATGTTATGAATTAGCTATTTAAAACCGGCGTTCTATGATACGAGTTTACATACGTGTGTGTTTTACACACAGCCTTTTATCCCTGGACATTGTTTATCATCGAATAACCGCTTGCGTAAGTAAATAGAAGGTCTCTTGTGGATAAAAGGGAAAATCCTGGATTGACGGCCTGAGCCAATTCCTATCAACAAGATCGTGGGGGGAGATAACTCCGGATAGAATCCTGCAGACGTCAATCTGAAAGATAAATGGACGGAGAAACGGAGAGCTAGAAACAAAATTACAAGGTGGTGGACTGGTGTAGAAATGGAGGGGCGGAGGGGGCGCTCCACCCTGGGCGTCACTTTTGCTGTAAAATTTAAGGGTGGTATTTTCGGTCAACTTAAACGGTATTTTTTGTCGGGGAGGGTTGGCCCTAGCTACGCCACTAGCGAATGTTTACGTGTATCGCACGCTTTAATGAACTAAACATCTACACCCACCCAACCCCCAAATAAATAATAAAAGAAACCTGTAAATTAATCTCTTATACTTATACATATTTTGCTTCTGGTATTTCCTGCTTCAATTTCACAACCGGCCTTCGTCTTACAAAACATTTTTTTAATAATAGAACGGAGTGAAGAAAAAAAAATCTGTCACGCAGCGAGCGTCAAGCATGACGGTTGAACTCAAGCAAATTGTTTTTTTTTTTTTTCTTGACACTTTAGGGAGAGGTTATTATTATTTTAATCAATAAAGAGCCACGCGTCTGGGGTAGGACTGTCCGTAGGCATGTTGTTTAAAGGCCGGCGGGTAGGGTGTAAGACTGTCTGTAGGCATTTTGTTTAAAGGCCGGCAGGTAGGGTAGAGGACTGTATGTAGTTATGTTGTTTAAAAGGCAGGTAGGGTAGAGGACTGTATGTAGTTATGTTGTTTAAAGGCCGGCAGGTAGGGTAGAGGACTGTATATAGTTATGTTGTTTAAAGGCCGGCAGGTAGGGTAGAGGACTGTATGTTGTTATGTTGTTTAAAGGCCGGCAGGTAGGGTATAGGACTTCTGTATGCTTATTGTTAAAAGGCCGGCAGGCAGGGTATAGAAAATAAGATGTTAACTCTTGTTTTTTTTTGGTAACACTTGGACCCACCAGATATTTTCTCGAAATACCCGGAGCCTGTGTAAAAAACTGCACCCGGTTAAGCCCAAGTAAATATATTAAGTCAAAGAGGGCGGTAATCGTGGGAAACATGAACTGTGTCGGCATCAATAATAGTGTACTGTGATTCTAAGTGCCCTTGTGACAAATTTATGTTACCCAAATAAACATTTGGATTTTAAAAAAATTATGGCAATATTTTATTTGACTGTTTTCCCTAGTTGTGTTAGCCACATAGACGTAATTGCTCTTTAAGAAAACCTTGTCCCTTGGGGAATACAGTATAAGATGCATTCATTGTCATGCGGCTAATTAACAAATGCATGAGACAAATTAGAAGTGGTAGTCAATGTTTATGTACATCTGCCAGTAGGCCACATACCATGACACGTACACAGTAATCATCTGCCAGTAGGGCACATCCCATGACACGAACACAGTAATCATCTGCCAGTAGGGCACATCCCATGACACGAACACAGTAATCATCTGCCAGTAGGGCACATATGCCATGTACACACATCATATGTCATGCACACATTAACCACCTGCCAGATGGCAACATCACGTGACAGGTACACAGTTAACATCGACCAGAATGCCACATCATATGCGATTTACACAAGCACCTGGCAGTGGGTCATATCCCATGTACACAGTAAACATCTGCCAGTAGGCCACATCCCATCCCATGTACACAGTAAACATCTACCAGTATGCCACATTACATCCCATGTACACGGTATTTATCCGGCAGTAGGTCACAATACGAAGTGCATGTAATGTAACCCCCGTTACAACTGCGTTGCAAAGATTTGCAGCTATTGACTTTGAATCGTGGCCTTGTTGACAGGTGCTTGTTTGTCTCCTTCCAATACGGCACCACCCATCTCTGATATACACAATATGAAAAGGTCACAGGTAATATATCGTGACTGGAGATTGATCTGTCGCCCTCATCTCTCTCTATTCCCCCCTCCCCCTTTCCACTTCTCAACACACACCTCCCAGTCACAATCCACTTGTACCTTTTTCAGTCCACTTGTTTTAAGTTGCATGCAGTTTCAGAGAATTTGATCCGAGGGGGCATTTCAGAATGTCGGTGTCTCATAATCTGGTTCTTCTTATAGCATTTCCAAATAATTTTGATTTATTGTTACTTTAATATTAATTTATTTTGCTTTCTACTATTTTTTTTAAAAAACTATTTATTTTTTTCACTTGCATCGTTAATAAATGAATATTAAAATAATGCAGTCCAAATAAGTGGCGGTATTTCGTGCAGGCACGTAGGGTCACAAAAATTTACTGACAAGATGATACTGACATCATAATACTGACAAGATGATACTGACATCATAATACATGTTGAACGAAAATGAAACAAAACTTTAATAAATTAGGCTACCCTTTTCTTTTATTAGCAATTTAATTTTACTAAAATAATGACTGTTTTTGGTAGATTGGGTCTATTTATAACGGGTCCTTCTGTCGTAGGCATACAAATTGTTCCTCTACTTTAAATTTTACCGCGTATTCATTTTCGAAATATCAAGGTTTTAAAAAAATTGACGATTCTTAGAATAATAACTTGCGAACTATTAGGGCTTTATTAAAAACTAGCGGATATACCCGGGATTTGCCCGGGATAGCATTCGGAATGAAGGAACTTCGACGGTCTACAGCCTTATAATTGTTCTGGTGGGCTCCCAATCCCGTCGGTATTCCGATCCCATTAGTATACCGTTTTCCGGTGATATTCCGATCCCTGTGGCTCCCAATTCCGGTATGATCCCAACCTCGTCGGTATTCCGATCCCAGTGGTATCGCGATACCAGTGGGATAACGATACCGGTGGGATCCCGATAGCTGTCGGATCCCGTTACCGGTGGGGTACCGATCTCGGTAGGTTTGAGTTTTCCGATAGCATCTCGATCCGAGTGGGATCCTGATCCCGTTAGTATCCCGTTTCCTGGTGAGATCCTCTTCTCTGATAGGATCCCATTTCCTGCTAGGATCCCGGTTTGATCCCGTTACCCGATTGAATCGCGTTACCGTTGGGTTCAATTTACTGCTGGATCTCGTTAACGTTATTATAAGCTTTTATATCCCTTTATATATCCCCGTAGAACTATACAGAAATTTCTGGAACATTCTATTTAAAATTTAATAACCTTCTCGAAACGTGTAATCAATAACTTTCTAAGTAATTATTTTTTGAACTCGAAAAATTATACAACTAAATACACTGTTATAGCTATAATACATTTAAGCTTTAAAAAAAAGAAAGGAGAAAAGGGGGGGGGGGCAGTGGGGACCCATTCCATATTTTTACCGAATCAGTTTTGCCTGAGATGGGGGCCCCATAAAAATCGTTCGGATAAATTATGGAGTTAAAATTTAAAATTTGTCCCATTAAAATCGGTTTAAAAATGCCATAGATAAAGCTTTTTAAAGTTATCGAACATTCTGGAAAATTCTAGATTGGATATTCTTAGTTTTAAATCCACCGATATTTCAGTACGGACAAGGAAGGGTTTTGCTACCAAGCTAGGCATAGAACCATGAATTCACATAGAACCTAAAATGTTGTCTATAATTAAAAAAAGCCCATTGATATTTATTAAGCATATCTAAGGAACAATTAAATGGAGCCCCAGGCCCCATAGGGGTGGATATTATGAGTTCAGTACCCTTCTGTATTTGAATATGGATAATCAAGTGTATGTGTACTAAGTTTGGTCACGATCCACATATTCATGTATGTAGGAGTATTAAGCCTAATCAAATACATATAGCTTAAATAAGGAAACATTGTACATGTTGATTTTCAGTACATGGAAAAATATTTTTAGCAAGAACAATTTCAAAATCTTTGAATTATGTGCATGTATAACGTTTGGAAAGTAGGTTTAATCGTTATTAGCTTGAAGTATTTCACTTATTTTAATTAGGGGCCGTTAGGCCTACCATGTATTACTCTCTTTAAAATAATGTTGAAATAAGAAATTTACAATTTTTTAAATAGGCCTATAGTATTACATTACTGTTGTACTTATTTTAGTTCCGTGGGGAGGGGTCGCACTTGATTTCCTCGGGAGGGGGCCACTGTACCCCACCCCCGAGAGATCCCTGAAAGAAACCCTGCTTGTATGTATGTCCCACCTGGCATTTGTCAAATTGTGGACGTGTTTGACCGTGTTCATAGTGTTATTGCTGGCACAACTTTTGTTCCACTTCTATGCCCACTAGTGCTTGAGTGCTCGCATTTATTTCTATTTCTAATATCAAGATGTGTTTATTTGCATATTGAAAAATTATTATTTAATAACATTAAGGCACTAATTATGTACGGAAATTGTAGAAAGCCGCAGTCAACCCCCCCCCCCCCAAACCACCTCCACCCCCAACCACACACAGATAGAAACAGATTCTCATTAGCGAGATTTTAAGGAGTCCATAGAGAATGCTTGAGACTCACTGGGTTTGCACCTTTCCTACACAGCGAATTAATGGTCACGCATGACCAGCTGTATTCTGTTCACTGCGGGAAGAATTCAGCCTAGAAGCTGGATAGCAATCAATACATCAGTTTGGTGTTTTAATAAGACGGTGAGTTATGGTCGCACAGTTTACCAACGATACCTGGCTTTTGTGTGACACAGTTTACCCACGATACCTGGCCATTGTGTGGCACAGTTCACCCACGATACCTGGCCATTGTGTGACACAGTTCACCCACGATACCTGGCCATTGTGTGACACAGTTCACCCACGATACCTGGCCATTGTGTGACACAGTTCACCCACGATACCTGGCCATTGTGTGACACAGTTCACCCACGATACCTGGCCATTGTGTGACACAGTTCACCCACGATACCTGGCCATTGTGTGACACAGTTCACCCACGATACCTGGCCTTTGTGTGACACAGTTCACCCACGATACCTGGCCATTGTGTGGCACAGTTCACCCACGATACCTGGCCATTGTGTGACACAGTTCACCCACGATACCTGGCCATTGTGTGACACAGTTCACCCACGATACCTGGCCATTGTGTGACACATTTCACCCACGATACCTGGCCATTGTGTGACACAGTTCACCCACGATACCTGGCCATTGTGTGACACAGTTCACCCACGATACCTGGCCATTGTGTGACACAGTTCACCAACGATACCTGGCCATTGTGTGACACAGTTCACCCACGATACCTGGCCATTGTGTGACACAGTTCACCCACGATACCTGGCCATTGTGTGACACATTTCACCCACGATACCTGGCCATTGTGTGACACAGTTCACCCACGATACCTGGCCATTGTGTGACACAGTTCACCCACGATACCTGGCCATGGTGTGACACAGTTCACCCACGATACCTGGCCATTGTGTGACACAGTTCACCCACGATACCTGGCCATTGTGTGACACAGTTCACCCACGATACCTGGCCATTGTGTGACACAGTCCACCCACGATACCTGGCCTTTGTGTGACACAGTTTACCAACGATACCTGGCCATTGTGTGAAACAGTTCACCCACGATGCCTGGCCTTTGTGTGACACAGTTTACCAACGATACCTGGCCTTTGTGTGACACAGTTTACCAACGATACCTGGCCATTGTGTGAAACAGTTCACCCACGATGCCTGGCCTTTGTGTGACACAGTTCACCCACGATACCTGGTCATTGTGTGACACTGTTTACCAACGATATCTGGTCATTGTGTGACACAGTTTACCAACGATACCTGGCCATTATGTGACACAGTTCACCTACCATACTGGCCATTGTGTGACACCGTTCACCCACGATACCTGACCATTGTGGGACGCAGTTTACCAACGATACCTGGCCATTGTGTGACACAGATCACCCACGATACTTAGCCATTGTGTAACACAGTTCACCAACGATACCCGGCCATTGTGTGACACAGTTCACCCGCGATACCTGGCCATGGTGTGACATAGTTCACCCACGATACCTGGCCATTGTGTGTGGCGCAGTTTACCGGACAATGCTTGTCATTTCGCGGCCCGTATATCTACTGATGGCGTCACGACACATAAGGAGTTAATAGAGATTAGAGGAAGAGATAAACAACCTCGCCACAACAGAGCTAAATGAATTGTCACCACAAGCTGCCGCGTTCGTTGCGCTACGAGCCACGTCACTGTCTGCGGAGATAGGAAAACACAGAGAAGAAAACAGCGTCTCCCTTGATCCAATCAGTAAACAGAGCTTTTAAGTCTCCCGGGATCACATTTTTTTACTATCAACACGTTGACACCGAAATGAGTATCCCAATAATATCTATCACCACTGTTTAATTCCGAACGTATGTATCACCACTGTTCCATCCCGCCACAGATCGCCTCCATCAGCAATGAAGCCATGCAAACCCCCCAAGTTGGCACACAATCCGATCACAGAAGAGACTGAAGCACATTTCACGGAGACAAAGTGTCAGAACTGTGATGCCCTGGTGTCATAATCGTAAAAAGAATTGTGTTGTTGTTTTTTGTTCAAATGTCACTGGCTGGTTACCGGAATCCTAACCAAGTGCCTGCACGAGACAAGCAGCATACAGTACCGGTAAGAAAGATCGCCCACTCTCCTTCAGGCTCGTTGCTCACTCTATCCAGTGTCTACAAGGAGTCGGCCCAGCGCCCAGCTAATGAACATATTTGAACGACGGACGGCAAACGAAAATCGCAAGGATTTACCCCCCCCCCCCCCCCCGCCTTTTTTGTTCCCCCCCCCCCCCCATTACCCACTTCCACTGCAAAATACCTACAAATCGTGCCCTTTATTTTGATGGCTTAACGAGATGTTCTCCCCTGGTTTATCTTTTTCACCACCGGGGTTTCGAGGGGGGGGGGGTGCCCAAACCCACCCAAAACTCTTCTGGAACTGCAACTAAAAATGTTTATTTATGGGTTTTCCTCAATCGCATGTATTGAAATGAAGGTAGTGCCTAGATAGAATATTTCATAGTTGTCTCCCTGCTTGTTGTCAGCTGTAAAATATCGTTTTGTCTGCTAGCTTTTGATGATCACAGTTTAAAATTTCAGTGTGTGTGGGGGGGGGGTGTGGTGGTGGTTTACGGTTATAGAGTGAGCAGTTACGGAGAGAGCGGTGTGCAATCGTTGTGCAAGCCAACCAGGGTGTGGCGTAGATATATTAAATAGCTACCCCAGCCACATGTTGTAATCCATCCGGTTCATCACAATCGATCTAACACGCCCCCGAGCAGTAGCACCGTGTACTGGGGGTTTTGAAAAGCAAGAACTTGTTATAGGATATTTACACTCCAGTTTGTAAGTTCTGTTGTGGAACCAGAAGGAAATCGGGAAATCCCATTATTTGGTGAGCCAGTTAAAACAATCGCTAGCTTCATCTTAAGATTGGCAGTTTCAATGTGTCAAAACGAATATAGTTTCGGATGGGGGCCTTTTGTGACAACACATTCTGTTGTAAAAAAAACAACAGCAAAGAAACTCTTTCAGTAACCTATGAGAATACCGAAGTCAGTTGGATGATAGAAATACTGTAATCTCCAGTAGCACAGGGTGAATTTTAGTCATTGTGTCCTCAAGCAATTCTATATTTCTGTGCACAATGGACCCCGTTGGCATTCATGAATGCTCAGTTTCCCGCACCCCAGTTCCACCCAGGGCCGGCCTTAGACCACTGCAACCTATGCGGCCGCTGTGGGCCCCGCACTTTCATAGGCCCCCGCCCCGAATTTATTTTCTAATACAAAATCTTAATTTTCACTTATTATCCTCATCCTCTACCCAGAATGGGCCCCCCCGCAATCCGTTTCGCATAGGGCCCCGCCATTGTTAGAGTCGGCCCTGGTTCCACCCCCGGTTCCGACGAATATGCCCACGTCACGAGGACCACGGTGTCACGTGGCCGTTGGAACACTCGCTTGTTAGCATCCCCACGTGTCGTCTGATAAAAGCCAGAACGGAATTCCAAAATTTCCTACCTACAAGATACGAGCGCCGGATGGTGGCATTTCTGGCTCTAATCGCTTCTACTGAACGTTTTGCCTACTCCTCCCTCCCCCTCTCCACTCCCTTCCTCCTTTCTCCCTCCTCCCCCCTCATCACTTTCCCTCTCTACTCCTTTCCTCTTACCTACCTCTGTACTCCCTCCCTCTCTCCTCACTCTCCCACTCTACTCCCTCCTCCTCCCCTCACTGTCATCTCTACTCCCTTCCTCCCTCACTACTCCCTCCCCATCTCCTCACTATCCCTCTCTACTCCCTTATCCTCCCCCTCCCTCATCCCTACATATCTCCTTCCTCCCTCTCTCCTCCCTCTTCCTCTCTCCTCCCTCCCTCCTCCTTCATACATAGCTCCTTCCTCCCTCTCTCCTTCCTCCCTTTACCTTCCTCCCTCTCTCCCTTCTATCCCTCTCTCCTTCCTATCTCCGCCCTACCTCTCTCCCACCTCACTTCCTACTCCTCCTTCCATTTCCTCCCGCCACCAGAACAACAGTATTTCTTTCCCCGACAATTCTTCTCTTCTTAAATTCGGGACTTATTTATTATCTTAAGGCCGTTACAAGCAGACGTGCGTAGGTGTGCACTTTGCATCGGTTATTTGTACATTAGGGAAGCATGTGAAGGGGGCAGAGGGAGGAATGCGCTTGTTGTCATGGGGCACTTGATATGTTGATGCAGTGTTTAAAGGCATTTTATTTTAAAACTACATGACCACAAAACCATTTTGGAAATGAAATAGGTAACTAATAAAAAATGATCCGTCAAAAATTATTGGAAGACAATGTAATTATTCATTTTTTCGATTATTTAACTCAGCGGTTCTCAACCTGTGGGTCGCGACTCCTTTGGGGGTCGAACGACCCTTTCACAGGGGTCGCCTAAGACCATCGGAAAACACAGATACTCTACAGTTATGAAGTAGCAACGAAATTAATTTGCGATTGGGGGTCGCCACAACATGATAAACCGTGTTAAAGGGTCGCGGCATTAGGAAGGTTGAGAACCACTGATTTAACTAGACTAGAAATTTATTTCTAACGTAAAAAGGGAATTACTAGAAATTATCCGTCAAAAAATGATGGGGAGATAATATAATGAAATATTAAATGCAGATTTAAGAGTGCTGCTGTGTATAGTGCACATTATAAAAATGGAACAACGGGTGGTCAGTTTGTGCTTACTTGGAATGATGTCGAGATGGGGTTTACGGTTGACGTAAAGGAATTCCCTTAGGGGTGGGCGTACAGGGTACGTGACGCTTATAAGATATGTATAAACAGTTGATTAATATAAGAACGTGTGACTTTCCTTGTGACTTGAGGAGTAGGGGGTGTTACGAAGGTAATAGTTAAGATTCAAACATTTATCATTATGAGATTTATACAAAAAAGCTGCAATTCACGGGGATCTATGCTAACAGCCATCAGACACGACAGAGCTCAAATTGAGAAAGTTTCGCTTGTGGGCATGAAGACTGACTTGGTTCAAAACTGGGTGAAAGTCCGCCCCCTTTGAGAACAGAGGTCGCTTTGTGTTCCTATCCGTTCTCCCCAAATTGTTTAATGCATTTGACTGAATTTCAATATAATATATCGATATCAAACCGTCCTCGGGCCTAAAAAGATACGGTATTAGTGCAATCAATGGCAAAGGGCATGCTTTTTTCTTCTTCTTTCGGTAACATTAATTGGACAACTCGCACAACTGTTTTATTTAGAAATGTATACGAAAATTATTTTATCGTCTGACTTTATCAGGTGTTCTATCATTTTTATTTATCCCACATACTACCGCTAAAAATTAAGTGACACGCGTGTCCATCGTTCGTGAAGACTATTTACTACTAGTTTACTAGGCAAATATTCTAAAGGTAGAGGCAAGTATTCTAGGACTAGGCAAATGTTCTGAAGGTAAGGGCAAGTATTTTAGGGCTAGGAAAATGTTCTAAAGGTAAGGGCAAGTATTCTAGGGCTAGGCAAATGTTCTAAAGGTAAGGGCAAGTATTCTAGTGCTAGGCAAATGTTCTAAAGGTAAGGGCAAGTATTCTAGTGCTAGGCAAATGTTCTAAAGCTAAGGGAAAGTATTCTAGGGCTAGGCAAATGTTCTAAAGGTAAGGGCAAGTATTCTAGGGCTAGGCAAATATTCTAAAGGTAGAGGCAAGTATTCTAGGACTAGGCAAATATTCTAAAGGTAGAGGCAAGTATTCTAGGGTAGTGGGTATCAACTCCCTGTCCGAGGTCAAGTGCCGGTCCACAGGCAGGTCCTTCGGGTCCGCCTTAATTTAAATGAATTAGAAAGTGCGGTCTAAGAATTTTTGGATGCTCTGTATTTATTATTAGCATATTTGGTTACCACTTTCCAGTATTTTAAATAGCTATAGAATATATATATTTAGCATTACATTTTAAAAAAAACGCCAGGACAAAAAATTAAGAATGAATGATTGTTTGATTATTGGCTTCAATGATCCGATTAATATATCTCTCATATGTGCTACGGCCCGCAATACATACAGATTTTTGAACAGGAGTGTCAAGCATCGTTCATCAGTGGCGTAATTATCAGTATCCCACTGCCCACCGTTTGGGCATCGCTGTGAAAAGACATGGGCATCTTGACCTTAACCGTAGTATTGACTTCAGATTTCCACTATTGATCTCTTCTAGTCGAGGGCCCGTCATAACACACGGTGGTTTTAATACAAAGCTGGGTTTCAAATGATAAATGACTAGATCTTAATTAAACCAGTTCTCCCGAAAGAATAACATTGGATGACAGAGAGATTAGACTGATGGAAGGTCTTTTAACGGGTTAGAGAACTCAGCTCTGACACCAACAACAGAAAAATCAAAACTTTTCTTAAAGCCCAAGCTTCACAAAGGGGGAAAAAGTTTCATATTCCGAAACAACACTTTAAAAATTGAAAATCCATATTACAAATGTTTACCCAGTTGCAAACAGTCAATTAGCTTAATAAAGCTTGCAGATATTTGAGGAATTCGATGACTCGGGTGGTCTTTGCTTTGGAGGATGATCAAATTGGGAGTGAGATCGGACCCCCCCCCCTCCTTGTAACTGCCAGGGGCGTTACCTACAGTGTATGCTCCATGTGGGCATTAAATTTCTCGGCAGTAACTTTTCTTACAACTGACTTTAACGCCTTTGAGAGGTCGTTAACACGGGCCTCTAGAGATGTTTGAAATATTCACAACGCTCAATGACTTACTGCCCTGAGCTACTCAAATGATTAGTTGGGCTATCAGTGAAGGAGTTTTTTTTTTTAAACCAGTATACTGCATTGCCCGTGGTGTGTAACTGGGGCTTATTCAGAAGTGTCCCTTGCAAAGGTGTAACGTCCACCACCCGGTCACCTGGAACAGCTTGTTGAGTTCTTTGGCCTTACCTCAAACACCACAACGGTTAAGCTGTAATACCATTACTTTTCAGAGAAGTGAACCGTGGCACCTCGCCTAGTGCCTCCAGTAACTACCGTACTACCCGCTTGACAACGGAAATTTGGTCGAATCTTTTTTCAGTTCACACGTTAAAATTATAGTCAAATTTATTTTTGAACGCACTATATTATTCTATAGTAAAAACAAAATAGTGCGTTCAAAAAGAAATTTGACGCAAAACTTTAACGTGTGAACTGAAAAAAAATATTCGACCACATTTCCGTTCGATCAAATTTCCGTCAATCCATTTTCCGTCGACGAAATTTCTTTCAAACAAATTTCCGGATACGGTATGAATCGTGTAGTTCAGTGGTTCCAAGCGGTTCCCGGTCGACAAGTCTGTGGTGGCTTGCCGATTTGGAAGCATTCGCCACCGAACCCCTTGACGTTAACCCGGAAAAATACCACCATTGCATGCCCCGCATTGCAGACAGGGGCATGCATTGTAACTGCTGGAATAAACAGCTCCTACATGGCTGCCACATGTGATACTTCACAGGTGGAAGAAAAGGCATATACAGGGTAGGGAGCATGATTACAAGTTGCCGTTAAGGAATATGAGGCGAGAGGTTTGGTGGAAGTCTCTGGCCGATGATTCTAGATACGCAGCCCTGAGAAAGCTGCTCCTAGGCAACCGTTTCGTCCCAGCTATTTCGCAAATTAGTTGCGAGGTGGAAACCCACTGTAGAATCCCTCTTAGAGGGCGTCCGATGCTTCCCTTGGACGGATGGGGGGAGATATAAGGACGTTAATGTACCGTCCCGACCCCTGGGAGAGTGGACTGCGGACGCTTTAAACGCAGCGTCTTCGGTCCACCGGACGGAGAGGGTCCCCATCAGCAAGCCCGATCGAGCGGTTGCTGGTGGGGGCGGTCCACGCCCGGGGAGGTCTCGTGCGTGCCCCCGCACGGCCCGGCGTCGGGGAAACCCGGCGCCTGACTTGTGTGGGAGGAGCGCCTGGGAGGGCCTAAGGAGCGCGAACTCGACGGGCCGCTGACGCCATTTCACATTGAGATATTTCAGTGGTTCCCAGCATGTGCTCCACGGAGTTCAAAAGGCTCCTCGTGCACTTCTCATGTGCTCATCTTCGCTCCAGGACCATATAAAAAAAGAATTGAACGAATCTTGTCAGAATTTAGATGCTCCCCTAAATAAATTGATGATAAGAAGGTATCAGCCAATCAAAAGGATTGTGAACAAGTGGTTTAGTTTATTAGCAATCTATCTCACTCTATCTGAACGTAATTTTAAAATAGTGCCGCCCGGCCCCCACCCCACCCCCCCCCCCACCCCCCCGGAAATTCCTTCTGACTTGGCCGATCACCATCGCCCGTTAGTTCAGACTGAAATTTAGAACAGTGAATGTGTCGTCTGAGGTCACTCCCCTGTGTACACGCGAATAACCACGGGTCACGTCAATCCTGTCATCTCTTCACTATTACGTTATCCGCTCCATCGCTAATCTGGCCTATCGTCCCAAACAGTGATTATCCGGACAAGTGCCTGCTACAGGTCATCGTTATAAGAACTCAATGATAATTACCCATTTTCACAGTAAGTCTGCGTGTACTTAAGCAGCGGTTCCCAAAGTAGTTACCTACATACACGGTAGTCTGGGAGTACTTGAGGAGCGGTTCTCAAAATAGTTAGCGACTTTCCCTGTAGTCTAAGTGTCCTTTAGCTGCGGTTCCAGAAAATCGACTAAGTTTGAGGTATCAAAAGTCGGATAATATTTCTCACAACAAGGGACTGTGTTACACTAGTGAAATATGTCTTCCTCTGTACACAGTTTTTAGGGTTTGTATGACATTATTCAGGACTATCATCGGTCTCTGGTGACCCCTTAGTGTACTACAGTTATGTAAAACCTTTCATTGGATCAATGTTTGCGGGCCACGTCAATTTAAATATTCAGGGTTGCTTGGAACATAATGGATTTATATTTAGAAAATGTTCCATTTATTGATACAATCTTCTACAATCACGTGCTTTTTAAAGATAACATTACCTAAGACGGGAAAGAACTGATACACCTCCTGGGAAGTTACATAAACTAACGAAGAGTATTGCTGGGAATTTGGTGGTCCATCTGCTTACCCCGAGGTCAAAGTAGCACGCGGAGACTAATAATTGAAAACTACCACCGCTTGTCCATGGACAAGTACCGCAAGAACTATATTATAGTACCACCGCCTGGCCAAGGACAAGTACCGCAAGAACTATATTATAGTACCACCGCCTGTCCAAGGACAAGTACCGCAAGAATTATAAAATAGTACCACCGCCTGTCCAAGGACAAGTACCGCAACAACTATATTATAGTACCACCTCCTGTCCAAGGACAAGTACCGCAAGAACTATATTATAGTACCACCGCCTGTCCAAGGACAAGTACCGCAAGAACTATATTATAGTGCTGGGAACTTGGGTCTCAGCACTAGTACTAGTGGGGGGAAAGTACACGCCCCTGATCAACATGTTGGTGGTTCCGTAAAAAAAAATATCACTACATTTTTATTACGTTACTACTAGGATAGATGTCTTTTCCCATAGTAAGAAACCTTACTTTCTGTGAAAACACTAGGCCGCCCTAGGATGTTACAGTCTGTCACCATGACAGAGACAACACTTTCTGTGTCAACACTAGGCCGCCCTAGGATGTTACAGTCTGTCACCATGACAGAGACAACACTTTCTGTGTCAACACTAGGCCGCCCTAGGATGTTACAGTCTGTTACCATGACAGAGACAACACTTTCTGTGAAAACACTAGGCCGCCCTAGGATGTTACAGTCTGTTACCATGACAGAGACAACACTTTCTGTGAAAACACTAGGCCGCCCTAGGATGTTACAGTCTGTCACCACGACAGAGACAACACTTTCTGTGAAAACACTAGGCCGCCCTAGGATGTTACAGTCTGTCACCACGACAGAGACAACACTTTCTGTGAAAACACTAGGCCGCCCTAGGATGTTACAGTCTGTCACCACGACAGAGACAACACTTTCTGTGAAAACACTAGGCCGCCCTAGGATGTTACAGTCTGTCACCACGACAGAGACAACACTTTCTGTGAAAACACTAGGCCGCCCTAGGATGTTACAGTCTGTCACTACGACAGAGACAACACTTTCTGTGAAAACACTAGGCCGCCCTAGGATGTTACAGTCTGTCACCACGACAGAGACAACACTTTCTGTGAAAATACTAGGCCGTCTTAGGATGTAACAGTCTGTCACAACAACAGAGACACAGAGATAACACTATCTGAGTCAACACTAGGCCGTCTTAGGATGTTACAGTCTATCACAACAACAGAGACACAGAGACAACACTTTCTGTGTCAACACTAGGCCGTCTTAGGATGTAACAGTCTGTCACAACAACAGAGACACAGAGACAACACTTTCTGTGTCAACACTAGGCCGTCTTAGGATGTTACAGTCTGTCACCACGACAGAGACAACACTTTCTGTGAAAACACTAGGCCGTCTTAGGATGTAACAGTCTGTCACAACAACAGAGACACAGAGACAACACTTTCCGTGAAAACACTAGGCCGCCCAAGGATGTTACAGTGTGTCACCACGACAGAGACAACACTTTCTATGAAAACACTAGGCCGCCCTAGGATGTTACAGTCGAAGCTGTGAACACGACAAAGTCAACGCCAAAAGCGAGAATCAAAATTTTTAAGTTATTAACAAATTGTGTTAACTGGTTTTGTGGGGTGGGGGGGAGGGATTACTCTGCGGATTTCACCCCCTCCTAATATTATCCCAAGGACCGCCGCTGGGCCCACGTGTTTATTTGGACACCAGCTGTTGCTACCAGACACTGTCACATGAACCATAACTCCTACTTCCGATTATGGCAAAGAAAGTTCGATCTAACGCGTTTGCCAAGTCGCCACTCACCTTCTATGTAACGTAAGAAATAAAAAGGTATGAATTAATTGTACTCTGCCCGTTCGTCTACGTGAACAGAATGGTCTTATCCAGACACGCCAGTTACAGGAAGGCTCCTTTCAAGAATACTTTGAGCTATACGCGTTTCCAAAACATGTCACAGGTACGAATGAATTCCATAATGTACAAAACAGACTCCTTGAGCCAATGCGCGAGTCAGTCAAGTAGCCGGGCCCCTTGGTGCTCTACACCTGAAGCCACTTGTCACAACATTGGCCAATTTGATGGGGCTTTAGCGTGGTTGCTGGTGGAGACATAACCATTTTCTGGTATCGATTAATTGGGACACTTCCCTGGTCGATACTCGATACATTTATGAAAACCAATGAGTTTGAAAGACAAAGGAATAGAATTCGACGGGTTCTCGCCGAGGTTCGAGTGGGTAGTGGAGAGCCAATGGGCGTTAAAGAACATACGACCCCCTCAGGATATTGGATCAGTGTACCCCGTGGCGCACAGCTGATGGATAAACTGGCAGTACCTTGAATTGTAGTTGAATTGTAATTATGGGGACATTTTAATTAAATTCATTGATTGGGTAAATTTGTCAGGTGGGTTTCTCATTGATGGCAAAGTTATAACTATAAGGGATTTAGCAGACCAGTGCCTTTGTTTAGGAGACCACTGCCGTTGTTTTGGGTATTTATTGAGCACGTGGGTTGCCATCCTCATTTAATATCCGCTTCATCCAACAACCCAGACGATAGCTACTTTAGAGGTTTTTTTTATGTCCATTAAATTATAAATTATAGTAGAAACGTTTACTAGACTTACCACCTCCCAAACATCACATTAAGTATACCATTGTATTCTGTCATATATTATACCATTGTATTTAACATAATTAATGCAATTTATTCTCATATAAATTGTAAACATTGTATTGTGAGTGTGACGCTCCATTATTTGTCTCGGCTCATATTTGACTTCCTCTTGTTTTTTTAATGATTTTTGTGTCACCTGCGACAAATCTCAGGGTTTTAATAATCGTATGACTACATTCCCACAGATTGATATATAAAGTGGCTACTGTATTAAATTCCTATCCAATAACTTAGAACGGCCACGTCTCACTACCAATATGTTAGAACGGCCACGTCTCACTACCAATATGTTGAACGGCCACGTCTCACTAGCAATATGTTTGAACGGCCACGTCTCACTAGCAATATGTTTGAACGGCCACGTCTCATTAGCAATATGTTTGAACGGCCACGTCTCACTAGCAATATGTTTGAACGGCCACGTCTCACTACCAATATGTTAGAATGGCCACGTCTCACTAGCAATATGTTTGAACGGCCACGTCTCATTAGCAATATGTTTGAACGGCCACGTCTCACTAGCAATATGTTTGAACGGCCACGTCTCACTACCAATATGTTAGAATGGCCACGTCTCACTAGCAATATGTTTGAACGGCCACGTCTCATTAGCAATATGTTTGAACGGCCACGTCTCACTAAGACCTTAAGCAATTCTTGATGGGCCACCGATCCGAATAAACTCATTGTAAACAGCAAGGTCTTGAACAAAAAGAAAGATTACTATTAGTCTTCTGAAGTTAATAAAACAAACATGTTTTTCATACATACACCCTTCCACCCATTGCCCCTGTTCCATCCTATATGCCTATGGCCTTTTTTTCTTGTCTATCCAGATCTACATTTTTAAGACGCAGTTAGAGAGAAAAACTGCCGCGTTTGACACAAAGGGTGTGGAAGGTTGGTGTGTAGGAAACATGTCCATGTGTAAGGGAACATGCCGTTGTTTTAGGATGGTTTGTAAGGAACATGTCTGTGTGGTAGGGAATATGTTAATGTGGTATGGAATATGTCGATGTGGTAGGCTGGTTTGTAGGCGGAACATGTCTATTTGGTAGGCTGGTGTGTAGGGAACATGTCTCTGTGTTAGGCTGGTGTGTATGGATCACGTCTTTGTGGTATAATAGGTTGGTGTGTAGAGAACATGTTGGTTTGCTGGGGAACATTCCCGTAAGGTTGTGTTGATGCTATACATTGTAATTGTAAATAATCCCCAAATTCGTTGTATTTTCTACTCATTTTTCTCTGGATTTTTCGCAATATCAGTCTTTATGCCTTTGGCGCGGCTTCTAACCAAGGACATTAAAGATTGAGGCCCCGGTCCATATTGAACCCTAAGGTGAAGCTAGAAAAACACACACGTTAGTAAACAAGTGCCATTAACACAGAAGTAAGCTTTCTCAGCACAACAACCTACAGCAGAGGTAGCCAGCACAACGACAACCAACAACAGAGGTAGCCAACAACAGAGGTAGCCAAGCCAGCTGTCAAAATGCAAATTAGTGCCATGGTTGAAAGTTAATTTCTGCACAATCATTTTTCAATTAAATGGACTTTCACCAGTTTGCAAGAAAAAGAGGAAAATCAATTCAGTGTGCACAACATTGTTTTATTGGCAACATGTTTTTTTTTGTTTTTTTTTAATGGGGTGAAGGGAAGAGAAGGTTGGGGTGTTACGTCAGAGAATTCAAGCTAGGAAAAGGGTGCGGCCAAACCATCGCTCGTGCAGCACTGGTGTACCTCTTTCACGTGGTAACTCGGGGTGCGAGATCCACGGCGTCTCCGTGGTGTGGGGCTCGTGCCTATCCTGTCCGCTGCTGCCGCCGGCGGCGCCAGTGGTAGGGGCTTGAGAAGGACACCGGACGGTCCCTCTAGATTAATCTGTGGCCCCTGGGCGTCGAACTGACCGGCTGGTGTTGGTAAGAAATCCATGGTGAGTTGTCAAGGGTGGGATCACGTGTTGAGATGAGGAGTTAAAACCAACAATTTCTTTTTTGTTACTGTCTCTGTTGATCTCTGTACCTGCCAAATTATGGAACGGTGACAAAAATTACACAGATGGCCATATAATATTACCGTATGTCTTGTTTTATGTTATGTCTTGAAAAAGATGATAACGTCACCAGTAGTGTCTGTGTCTCAAGTTTGTGTAACAAATAAACAGCAGTGATGCCGCTCTGTGTTGGCACTAGAGCAGCGGTTCTCAACCTGTGGACCCTTTCTCAGGGGTCGCCTAAGACCACCTGAAAACACATATGTTCTACAGTTATGAAGTAGCAACGAAAAAAAATTGTGTCGCTGGGGGGTCGCAACAACATGCGGAACTATATTAAACGGTCACGGCATTAGGAAGGTTGAGAATCACTGCATTTGAGGAACTGTACTGCTTGTCAATGAAAAAGAACAACGTTGCAACTTGTGTCAAACTGTTTAACTAAATATTCCAGTGTGTCGCCTGAAACTCTTCAACTAAATATTCCAGTGTGTCGCCTGATACTCTTCAACTAAATATTCCTGTGTGTCACATGAAACTCTTCAACTAAATATTCCTGTGTCACCTGAAACTCTTCAACTAAATATTCCTGTTTGTCACCTGAAACTCTTCAACTAAATATTCCAGTGTGTCACCTGAAACTCTTCAACTAAATATTCCTGTGTCACCTGAAACTCTTCAACTAAATATTCCAGTGTGTCACCTGAAACTCTTCAACTAAATATTCCTGTATGTCACCTGAAACTCTTCAACTAAATATTCCTGTATGTCACCTGAAACTCTTCAACTAAATATTCCAGTGTGTCACCTAAAACTCTTCAACTAAATATTCCTGTATGTCACCTGAAACTCTTCAACTAAATATTCCTGTAAGTCACCTGGAACTCTTCAACTAAATATTCCAGTGTGTCACCTGAAACTCTTCAACTAAATATTCCTGTGTGTCACTGTCACCTGAAACTCTTCAACTAAATAGTCATGTGTGTCACCTGAAACTCTTCAACTAAATATTCCTGTATGTCACCTGAAACTCTTCAACTAAATATTCCTGTATGTCACCTAAATATTCCTGTATGTCACCTGAAACTCTTCAACTAAATATTCCAGTGTGTCACCTGAAACTCTTCAACTAAATATTCATGTGTATCACCTGAAACTCTTCAACTAAATATTCCTGTGTGTCACTGTCACATGAAACTCTTCAACTAAATATTCCTGTGTGTCACTGTCACCTGAAACTCTTCAACTAAATATTCATGTGTGTCACCTGAAACTCTTCAACTAAATATTCCTGTATGTCACCTGAAACTCTTCAACTAAATATTCATGTATGTCACCTGAAACTCTTCAACTAAATATTCCTGTATGTCACCTGAAACTCTTCAACTAAATATTCCAGTGTGTCACCTGAAACTCTTCAACTAAATATTCATGTGTGTCACTGAAACTCTTCAACTAAATGTTCCTGTATGTCACCTGTCAAAACCATTAGGCCATGAGCAAATCTTAACAAAGGCGTCCGATGAAAATCGGTTTGAAACGCACATAGGTTTTAGCCGTTTAGTTTCATTTCATTAAATCAAATTGAGTTGTACTTTTGAAGCTCAAACTCATCTAGTCTTTTTATGTTGAATGTGGACTAAGTTATTTTTCAAACAGCTTTGCGCATTATAAACACAACGTTTCCCAAACTTTATTTGTTGTGGTCCGTTATTTTCTTAAAATACTAATTCTTCGTACCCACCAACATTTTTATCATTTTAACTAGACTCTATAGGTAACACCAGGAGGTTTTCTTATAATATAATGTATAACCCTTACAAAAGTTGTCAAAAAATTAATTTAAACTGATTAAAACTGATTTGTTGATAAAAATGTTGCGTAATGAGAAAAAATGAGAACTTTATGTCTAAGGTGTTGCCAAGTCTCTGTTGACAGCCCCGCGTCACACATGTCATGACAAAGGGAAAAAAGGGACCGTATTTGAAACGTTGCTGACCTTTTCTACTAAAACTGGGTAATTTAACAGTTGCTACTTTCGTCATTATAACGCTTCTATTTTGAGGAACTTTGACTTGAAAGAGGCCAAGTAAAGGCCGACCTCTCAGTGTCTTGATACGGTGACTACCGCCGTGAACTCGACAACGATCGAAAGCTTCAAGGCCGCCCTGGCATCTGCTAGGAGCCGTTAAATTGGCAACATCGCTTCCCCAACCGTTGCACATATGCCAGTTTATGGATGCAGCAACGTACAGAACCAGAACCTGGAAATAACGATATGCCCTACGTCGCCCAGGCACGGAACCATTTTTTTTGTAAACACTGAACCAGCAAATAACACCACCCGTGTTCAGTCCCAAGGGTTTGCGTTATTTCCAGGCTTCGCTGCATAACACGAAGTGACTGAACAGAAATCTCTACGTACAACTTAACTTTTAAAAGTTTTTTTTTTAAATCACGAGAATGGCAAGGTGATACTGACTTGCTGATAAACTAATGGACAAGGTGCGGGGGGGGGGGGGGGGGGGAATTGATCGACGCCATTTTGATTTATGAGTTCACTTCGATTTAAGGCTTGAATGGTTGGGGGGATACTGAAAGAACGGTAAATTCGTATAGATTGTACCGCGTTTTTTTACCATGGCCGTCATCTTGGTTGCCTGAACCCTAAATTTATCCCTCACCCTAACCTGAACCCTAAATCTATCCCTCACCCTAACCTGAACCCTAAATCTATCCCTCACCCTAACATGAACCCTAAATCTATCCCTCACCCTAACCTGAACCCTAAATCTATCCCTCACCCTAACCTGAACACTAAATCTATCCCTCACCCTAACCTGAACCCTAAATCTATCCCTAAACCTAATGATGAGGTACCATCTATCTGAATTAGCCGAAAGAACAACCGCACAGCTCAACATGTCAACACACAGATTTCATTAAAAAAATATAACTGTTCATATCCTGTCAAATGGAATCCACATTGTAACCACTATAATGAGACTAATCTAATCAGTGCTAGACTGTTTCAAATACGCCGTTAACACAAATTATCCTGCTTCTGTTAGAAGCAATCCAGACAGCTACCATGGAGACGAAATCTAACAACACACCAACAACACACAATAGAGCGTGACTACACAGGGCGACTGCCATCTCGCCAAGTGGTTTCGTCTTCTTTTAATGATATACCACTCATCTCTCTAAACATGGTTTGTGGGGAAGGGGGGGGGTATCCGCCCCCCATCCCAGACTCTTCTTAAATATAAATAAAGCGTAAATTCACGTTAAAAGCGTACACACGTCCTACACACGTCTGTGACCTGTGTTCCCACACGGCAGACGTATCTATCCTTGGCATCTCCCATGCAATTTGTGAGCAAATACCCACTACCTCAGCAACTCACGCCTCTTTGTTGCCGCGATAAACACAACCAACTGCCTGGGTGCGTTAAATGCTGCCGTGAACTGTGTTTATCATCTTTAGATTGATGCTGGTGGCAAGAAAATAATGGATGCACGCTAACAGAGCTTGCTTACGCAAATTCCTTGTTTATAAAATTACTAATTTAAAAAAATATATAAATAATAATAATGGTTTCACCCGGAATGATGAACGTCGGTTGGCAGTTTGTCGTTTGCGACATTCCTGAGACCGAAATGTCCAAACATCTCCATCACTCTACTCAGCCTAGAGAGTTGAAAGGCACTAACTTGGTGCACGGCCGAGTCATTGATCCTAGTCATGCCATATACTTTAACCGCACAGACCTTGGCATATCCTCGATATCACGATTCCCAAAGATGTGGCGTTAACGTTTAACTTTTAGAAAAAAAATTAACGATGCAGTGTCGAGGGGGGAAAAACGAACTACAATTTGAATTTTGCTCTGCGGGAACTCATAAATGTGTTCCTTATTCAAATCAGATCATGTTATTGTTATTGCAACACGAATAGGAGAATAACAAGCAATTAAATTTGAGAAGCCATGGGCGAATCTAGATCAGAGTTAGCTCTTGAGTCTTGTAAATGTGCTTGGTAGTATATGGAATAAGTCTTCAAATTGGTTGGGTTTTTATTTTTTTACATTTTAAATCTGAAATACAAAGAGCAGTGATAACTGAGGTGGAATACAAAGAGCAGTGATAACTGAGGTGGAATACAAAGAGCAGTGATAACTGAGGTGGAATACAAAGAGCAGTGATAACTGAGGTGGAATACAAAGAGCAGTGATAACTGAGGTGGAATACAAAGAGCAGTGATAACTGAGGTGGAATACAAAGAGCAGTGATAACTGAGGTGGAATACAAAGAGCAGTGATAACTGAGGTGGGATACAAAGAGCAGTGATAACTGAGGTGGAATACAAAGAGCAGTGATAACTGAGGTGGAATACAAAGAGCAGTGATAACTGAGGTGGGATACAAAGAGCAGTGATAACTGAGGTGGAATACAAAGAGCAGTGATAACTGAGGTGGAATACAAAGAGCAGTGATAACTGAGGTGGAATACAAAGAGCAGTGATAACTGAGGTGGGATACAAAGAGCAGTGATAACTGAGGTGGAATACAAAGAGCAGTGATAACTGAGGTGGAATACAAAGAGCAGTGATAACTGAGGTGGAATACAAAGAGCAGTGATAACTGAGATGGAATACAAAGAGCAGTGATAACTGAGGTGGAATACAAAGAGCAGTGATAACTGAGGTGGAATACAAAGAGCAGTGATAACTGAGGTGGAATACAAAGAGCAGTGATAACTGAGGTGGAATACAAAGAGCAGTGATAACTGAGGTGGAATACAAAGAGCAGTGATAACTGAGGTGGAATACAAAGAGCAGTGATAACTGAGGTGGAATACAAAGAGCAGTGATAACTGAGGTGGAATACAAAGAGCAGTGATAACTGAGGTGGAATACAAAGAGCAGTGATAACTGAGGTGGAATACAAAGAGCAGTGATAACTGAGGTGGAATACAAAGAGCAGTGATAACTGAGGTGGAATACAAAGAGCAGTGATAACTGAGGTGGAATACAAAGAGCAGTGATAACTGAGGTGGAATACAAAGAGCAGTGATAACTGAGGTGGAATACAAAGAGCAGTGATAACTGAGGTGGAATACAAAGAGCAGTGATAACTGAGGTGGAATACAAAGAGCAGTGATAACTGAGATGGAATACAAAGAGCAGTGATAACTGAGGTGGAATACAAAGAGCAGTGATAACTGAGATGGAATACAAAGAGCAGTGATAACTGAGGTGGAATACAAAGAGCAGTGATAACTGAGGTGGAATACAAAGAGCAGTGATAACTGAGGTGGAATACAAAGAGCAGTGATAACTGAGGTGGAATACAAAGAGCAGTGATAACTGAGGTGAAATACAAAGAGCAGTGATAACTGAGGTGGAATACAAAGAGCAGTGATAACTGAGGTGGAATACAAAGAGCAGTGATAACTGAGGTGGAATACAAAGAGCAGTGATAACTGAGGTGGAATACAAAGAGCAGTGATAACTGAGATGGAATACAAAGAGCAGTGATAACTGAGGTGGAATACAAAGAGCAGTGATAACTGAGGTGGAATACAAAGAGCAGTGATAACTGAGGTGGAATACAAAGAGCAGTGATAACTGAGGTGGAATACAAAGAGCAGTGATAACTGAGGTGGAATACAAAGAGCAGTGATAACTGAGGTGGAATACAAAGAGCAGTGATAACTGAGATGGAATACAAAGAGCAGTGATAACTGAGGTGGAATACAAAGAGCAGTGATAACTGAGATGGAATACAAAGAGCAGTGATAACTGAGGTGGAATACAAAGAGCAGTGATAACTGAGATGGAATACAAAGAGCAGTGATAACTGAGGTGGAATACAAAGAGCAGTGATAACTGAGGTGGAATACAAAGAGCAGTGATAACTGAGGTGGAATACAAAGAGCAGTGATAACTGAGGTGGAATACAAAGAGCAGTGATAACTGAGATGGAATACAAAGAGCAGTGATAACTGAGGTGGAATACAAAGAGCAGTGATAACTGAGATGGAATACAAAGAGCAGTGATAACTGAGGTGGAATACAAAGAGCAGTGATAACTGAGGTGGAATACAAAGAGCAGTGATAACTGAGATGGAATACAAAGAGCAGTGATAACTGAGGTGGAATACAAAGAGCAGTGATAACTGAGATGGAATACAAAGAGCAGTGATAACTGAGGTGGAATACAAAGAGCAGTGATAACTGAGATGGAATACAAAGAGCAGTGATAACTGAGGTGGAATACAAAGAGCAGTGAAAACTGAGATCGAATACAAAGAGCAGTGATAACTGAGGTGGAATACAAAGAGCAGTGATAACTGAGGTGGAATACAAAGAGCAGTAATAACTGAGATGGAATACAAAGAGCAGTGATAACTGAGGTGGAATACAAAGAGCAGTGATAACAGATGGAATACAAAGAGCAGTGATAACTGAGATTTCCGTCATTAACTCACAAAAGCTCAGGGTTAATCACAACATAAGAATGTTTTGTCCCAGGAACAAAAATAGTTGGAACAAGATACGTAGTCTAGAAAGTAGAAAAACAAAGAAATGTGTTATTTTCTTCTTTTTTTAAAATTTATTCCAAACTTCCACATATCATGTTCCCAGTGTTTCTTTCTTGCGGCTTGAACACACAGTCTACTAGATTGCCCCGACACCATCTCTACCCCGACACCTCATCTGCCCCTACACCTCCCTCTGCCCACCCCCACCCCACCCAATAAGGCCTGCATGGAAATTTTTTTTTTTTAAATACACATTTATGTCTCCTTTTATTTTCAACACATTACAAATCCTACGAACCTTTCAAATAAAAGAGGACTACACAGCGCACATCAGCCTGGTGTATCGTGTTTTCTTAGCGTGTCTTTTGAAACTTTAAAGTGTCGTCTTCGGGGTTTTCCTCAACGTGTCCTCTAGTCGTGTCTTCTTAGCGTGTCTCCGTGGTGTGTCTTCTTAGTGTGTCCTCGTGTCGTGTCTTTTAGTGTGTCCTTTCGTCGTGTCCTCTTTTCGTGTCCCCTTTGCGTTTCTGCTAAGTCTCCTTGTCGTGTCTCCTTGTCGTGTCTCCTTAGCGTGTCGTCAAATGTCAGGCCCATTATCTTATTGTGCCTACAAAAATGTCTCTCTATTTCCCGAATGTCCCAATCATTAAATGTCCCTCTATTTCCTGAATGTCCCAATCATTGCGAGGATTAAGAAGTTCCAAACGTCCAAACATTGCACGATTTCTTGGGATTTACACGCCAAATGTTTACAGTGAGGAATCGGGGCAGATTTGGCAACTTCACCTGACCTTGAACCTCGAGCCGGCACGTGCACGTAATGTGTAATTCAAAAATAAACCAGCGTGGCTTAAACACAAACCTTGAAATGAAACAAGACAAAATCAGTGAAATGAAACTAGGCAAAAATCTGTGAAATGAAACAAGACAAAATCAGTGTAATGAAACCAGACAAAATCAGTGTAATGAAACTAGACAAAATCAGTGTAATGAAACTAGACAAAATCAGTGTAATGAAACTAGACAAAGTCAGTGTAATGAAACTAGACAAAATCAGTGTAATGAAATTAGACAAAGTCATTGAACTGAAACTAGACAAAAATCAGTGAAATGAGACGAGACACAATCAATGAAATGGGACGAGACACAATCAATGAAATGGGACGAGACTCAATCAGTGAAATGGGACGAGACACAATCAGTGAAATGGGATGAGACACAATCAGTGAAATGGGACGAGACACAGTCAGTGAAATGGGATGAGACACAATCAGTGAAATGGAATGAGACACAATCAGTGAAATGGAATGAGACACAATCAAGGCTTATCGTACAGTTGCACCACTGACAAATTGGCGTTAACAAAAAAAACAAAAAAACGAACTGGAATCCAGAAAATATGTGACCATCTTTTAAAAAGCCTTAAGTCAGCTGTTCTCAACCTGTGGGTCGCGACCCCTTTGTGGGTCGTACGACCCTTTCCCATGGGTCGCCTAACACAATCTGAAAACACATATGCTCTACACCGATGAAGTAATTTTGTGACTGCGGGTCGCCACAACAATAGGAAATGTCTTTAAGGGTCGCGGCATTAGGAAGGTTGAGAACCACTGCCTTAAGTGGTGAATCCTATTTTCTTCTTCCGAAAGGTACGTGTTAGTAGAGTTTGTGACCATTTTAATCATCCTAGTTATGCTAGTTTTTAATATGGATGTGATGACACGGATTCTGGCACGAAATATTCTTGTGTAGTGAGTGTGTGGGGGGGGGAGGGGGGGGGAGGGGGGGGATTTATGGAACATCTCCGGGTGCAGAGTTAACTCGAGCTTTTCTGACATGTCGTTTGTGTTCTGTTACTTTATGTTGTATAGAGCCTTTGTGTACAGGGTGGATGTTAGCTTCATGATGTATAGGGCCTTTGTGTACAGGGTGGATGTTAGCTTCATGATGTATAGGGCCTTTGTGTACAGGGGGGCTGTTAGCTTCATGTTGTATAGGGCCTTTGTGTACAGGGGGGCTGTTAGCTTCATGTTGTATAGGGCCTTTGTGTACAGGGGGACGACACGATGCTCGATCATCTGCCGAGTCTTCCCATTTGTCCGTGTTTATATCGAACGATTCCGTGTAGACTTTTAGGTTGCCTTTAAACCGTTACTTCTGCCGACCAGCTAACCGTCTGCTGTGCTCGAGCTCACCATCAAATATTCTTTTGGGCAAGCGGTCGCCTGACATTCTCACAACTAAAATGGTTACCGGATATTTGTTTGAAAGAAATTTCGTCGACTGAAAATTGATCGAACGGAAATTTGGTCGAACGGAAATTTGGTCGAATCTTTTTTTCAGTTCACACGCTAAAATTTTCGTCAAATTTCTTTTTGAGAAACATCCAGCTCTGTGGTGATGAAAACAACTATGCTATGCTCAGTTCACACGATCAAATTTTCGTCAAATTTCTTCTTCAACGTACTATTTTGTTTCACTAAATAGTTTGTTCAAAAAGAAATCTGACTAAAGTTTGATCGTGTGAACTGAGCATTAGTACTTAATAGTCGCCACCCCATTTGCACTTTGGTGCGAAATATCCTAATCCAACAGCGGTTACGAAACAAAATACGGGTACTCCATAAAACATGTATTGTGTTTGATTTTTTTCTGTACTTTATTTGTATGTGTGTTGTTCGTTTTTTAAAAATAATCTCTGCATTTCTGAGTGAATGCAACGTTGGAATGATCTGTTTATACAAGTTCACTACCTGGGCACGCTCATTGGGTAATTGGGGGTTATCTTGACTTTCGTCTTGTCTTAGCATGGGTGCCTAGGAGTTCAGGTGTCTGAGTGTACGAGTGTCTGAGACCACGAGTGTGTTGTGAGAACAACTGTCTGAAGGTACGGTTGTCTGATGGCACGGGTGTCTGTCAGAACGAGTTTTTTTGTTGTTTTGGGAGCAAAGGGTGGGCTAAGAGTATGGATGCCTGAGAGTACGGGGGTCTGATAGCACGGGGGTCTTGAGTTTTATGACCAGGCGAAATCCGTCTGACTCCCACAGTGAACTGCATGTAAGGAGCAAAAGAAAATAACTGTCATCTATAGGCCTTATAAGAATTCCCGAGTGGATCTTGTCCACTGCGCACCGTGATGCGCTCTCATTTGATACTTCTCCCCAACGACCCCAACCCACTCCGGCTGTGCGCTTGATTAAGTACGCGCCAAACGGACATAAAATAACAAATTTTAAAACTAGTTTGGTGTCACTACACGTAAATACCCAACTAAAATGGCACCATTAATCGTTCATACCTAACTAAAACATTACCATTACCCTTCACTACCCACTCTATATAGAGTCAATACAACTAAGCACTGGTGGATAAATGAGCGCCACCTGAACTTATTATAGGCATAGATTATGCACTTCTTCTCGTATTTACCCAGCTTGTGCTTATATATTTATTCCAATTGTGACGATTCTTTAAATTCACTTCTTTGCTTTGGTTCATCTTAAAAATAAAAATGTGAAATATTTTTTTATTTTTTTTATTTTTAACGGTTGAGTTTTTAATGTTAAAAAATAAAATAAATCTATATTATAGGTTCTTGCTCTCTTTTTTCAAGTCCAAACAGATCTGTGTAACTGCTAGATCAATCGTTCTCAACTTTCCTAATGCGGCGACCCATTAATACAGTTCGTCATGTTGTGCCGACCCCCAAACATAAAATTATGTTCGTTTCTACTTTATAAATATTTGTTTTCCGAAGGTCTTAGGCGACCCCTCTGTAAGGGTCGTTTCACCCCCAAGGGGGTCGCGATCCACAGGTTGAGAACCGCTGAGCTAGATTGACAAGACAGGTGTTCACATGGCGAACGACATTCAATTAAGTCATGATGAAGTGCTGCAACCAGGAAAATCAATCTCTTTGATGACGTCAGGTCGCCCAGGAAAGAAAATCCTCCACTTCATTTTTGTATTTCCTCCTCTCATTGACACGTACACTTGTCCAGCCCACATTCGAGATTGATTGATCAGTATGTGCCCAGTAGCTATGGGGCATTTGCAGGCACTGGACGGTGGTCAACTTGATGAAGTGTCATTGAGACTGGGGTGAAGTGTTATTGAGATTGTTCGTTTTCAAAATGTCTGCTTTAGATGGCATGGAGGTCATGTTTTTATATCTTTCTATCCGTTAATTTAATCTTTGGCAGTCAGTGGCCTGGTGTCAGTGGCCTGGTGTCAGTGGCCTGGTGTCAGTGGTTTGGTTCATGAGATTAATTCAATGTTGGGCAGTCGATGGACTGGTTCATGAGATTAAGTCAATGTTGGGCAGTCGATGGACTGGTTCATGAGATTAAGTCAATGTTGGGCAGTCGATGGACTGGTTCATGAGATTAAGTCAATGTTGGGCAGTCGATGGACTGGTTCATGAGATTAAGTCAATGTTGGGCAGTCGATGGACTGGTTCATGAGATTAATTCAATGTTGGGCAGTCGATGGACTGGTTCATGAGATTAAGTCAATGTTGGGCAGTCGATGGACTGGTTCATGAGATTAAGTCAATGTTGGGCAGTCGATGGACTGGTTCATGAGATTAAGTCAATGTTGGGCAGTCGATGGACTGGTTCATGAGATTAAGTCAATGTTGGGCAGTCGATGGACTGGTTCATGAGATTAAGTCAATGTTGGGCAGTCGATGGACTGGTTCATGAGATTAAGTCAATGTTGGGCAGTCGATGGACTGGTTCATGAGATTAAGTCAATGTTGGGCAGTCGATGGACTGGTTCATGAGATTAATTCAATGTTGGGCAGTCGATGGACTGGTTCATGAGATTAAGTCAATGTTGGGCAGTCGATGGACTGGTTCATGAGATTAATTCAATGTTGGGCAGTCGATGGACTGGTTCATGAGATTAAGTCAATGTTGGGCAGTCGATGGACTGGTTCATGAGATTAATTCAATGTTGGGCAGTCGATGGACTGGTTCATGAGATTAATTCAAGGTTGGGCAGTCGATGGACTGGTTCATGAGATTAATTCAAGGTTGGGCAGTCGATGGACTGGTTCATGAGATTAAGTCAATGTTGGGCAGTCGATGGACTGGTTCATGAGATTAATTCAATGTTGGGCAGTCGATGGACTCGTTCATGAGATTAATTCAATGTTGGGCAGTCGATGGACTCGTTCATGAGATTAATTCAATGTTGGGCAGTCGATGGACTGGTTCATGAGATTAATTCAATGTTGGGCAGTCGATGGACTCGTTCATGAGATTAATTCAATGTTGGGCAGTCGATGGACTGGTTCATGAGATTAATTCAATGTTGGGCAGTCGATGGACTGGTTCATGAGATTAATTCAATGTTGGGCAGTCGATGGACTCGTTCATGAGATTAATTCAATGTTGGGCAGTCGATGGACTGGTTCATGAGATTAAGTCAATGTTGGGCAGTCGATGGACTGGTTCATGAGATTAATTCAAGGTTGGGCAGTCGATGGACTGGTTCATGAGATTAATTCAATGTTGGGCAGTCGATGGACTGGTTCATGAGATTAATTCAATGTTGGGCAGTCGATGGACTGGTTCATGAGATTAATTCAATGTTGGGCAGTCGATGGACTGGTTCATGAGATTAATTCAATGTTGGGCAGTCGATGGACTGGTTCATGAGATTAAGTCAATGTTGGGCAGTCGATGGACTGGTTCATGAGATTAATTCAATGTTGGGCAGTCGATGGACTGGTTCATGAGATTAGTCAATGTTGGGCAGTCGATGGACTGGTTCATGAGATTAAGTCAATGTTGGGCAGTCGATGGACTGGTTCATGAGATTAATTCAATGTTGGGCAGTCGATGGACTGGTTCATGAGATTAAGTCAATGTTGGGCAGTCGATGGACTGGTTCATGAGATTAATTCAAGGTTGGGCAGTCGATGGACTGGTTCATGAGATTAATTCAATGTTGGGCAGTCGATTGACTGGTTCATGAGATTAATTCAATGTTGGGCAGTCGATGGACTGGTTCATGAGATTAATTCAATGTTGGGCAGTCGATGGACTGGTTCATAAGATTAAGTCAATGTTGGGCAGTCGATGGACTGGTTCATGAGATTAATTCAATGTTGGGCAGTCGATGGACTGGTTCATGAGATTAATTCAATGTTGGGCAGTCAATGGACTGGTTCATGAGATTAATTCAATGTTGGGCAGTCGATGGACTGGTTCATGAGATTATAAATATTCATTGTACGGGGTATGCTTTTTTTTTTCTTTTAAAAACTTTTTAAAAAAAATAAAAAAATCTTGTTTAGATGTCACGGTCACCTATGTATAATCAAGTTATTCTCTCCATTAAATTACCTTTATGATGTTAGAATCGTGTCAAACATACGGGCCGGATGTGGACCTTTGCAATCAAACAGGGGCCCACACAAAGGATACTGTAATTTGGTTATTAAAAGGACAGAGTTGAAGTTTTGATTCTTTACACCGGACCAACGTGCGTCGTTCACATGCTTTTCTTTTTTTTTCAGAATGTTTTTAAAACTTGTCAATAGGATATTACTATTTTTAGTAGTAGTAGAAGTTTTATAAAGCGCGCTACCGCAGCCTAGGGCTTGGCTCACCGCGCTGTACATAAAATTTAACAATCTTAATCTTTAACTTAAAAATTAACATACATTAATTAAATAAAACAAAACAAATGTGTATTCACTCCACTCATTCCATAACTATTTAAATGTCAAGCCATGGACGGCACACAGCAGCATCGTTTATCGGTCAGAAAAGAGGGAGGGGGGGATCTGTCAGGATTGTAGAGTTTAAAGAGATGTGCTTTGAGTGCAGTTTTGAAGGCCTTGGTGGTCGGTATATTGCGGATGTGTAGCAGAAGGGAATTCCATTGTTTGGGGGCACAGAAAGAGAAAGATCACCTTCAACTGATTTCAAAAGCACACAAAACACTTTTAGGATGTGTTAATTTTCATACAAAATATTTAACGACATTCGGCCCACGAACAGTTTACTGGGTACTCGCTATATAAGTGGCCCGTGAAGCCTTTTGGGTTTGCCGCCACCCCTGAGATAATAGGAGTGTCTGAAAGTGATGGGCCTGGTAGTGGGAGTGACTGACAGTGGGAGTGACTGATAGTGTGAGTGACTGACAGTGGGAGTGACCAACAGAGGGAGTGACTGACAGTGGGAGTGACTGACAGTGATAGTCTGTCAGTGGGAGTGGCTGACAGTGGGAGTGGCTGACAGTGGGAGTAAATGACAGTGGAAGTGACTGACAGTGGGAGTGACCGACAGTGGGAGTGACCAACAGAGGGAGTGACTGACAGTGGGAGTGACCGACAGTGGGAGTGACCGACAGTGGGAGTGACCGACAGTGGGAGTGACCAACAGTGGTAGTGGCTGGCAGTGGGAGTGACTGACAGTGGGAGTGGCTGACAGTGGGAGTGACTGACAGTGGGAGTGGCCGACAGCGGGAGTGACCGACAGTGGGAGTGACCGACAGTGGGAGTGGCTGACAGTGGGAGTGACCGACAGTGGGAGTGACCGACAGTGGGAGTGGCTGACAGTGGGAGTGACCGACAGTGGGAGTGACCGACAGTGGGAGTGGCCGACAGTGGGAGTGACCGACAGTGGGAGTGGCTGACAGTGGGAGTGACCGACAGTGGGAGTGGCCGACAGTGGGAGTGACTGACAGTGGGAGTGGCCGACAGTGGGAGTATCTGATAGTTGGAGTGTAGCACTAATTGGGAATCTTATAAAGTGTGTTACGTGAATGAAGGTTTTGTCCAGTAACTTGACTAGATTTGAAGTTCACGCATTGCGGCCACCATTGTTTTGTGACCATTTCCTAGCTTGACCACTAGAAGTTGCATATGCACCATGGTAAACATCTTGTGATTGTAGCATGGATTGATATGCACCACGGTAAATATCTTGCGATTGCAGCATGGATTGATATGCACCATTGTAAATATCTTGTGATTGTAGCATGGATTGATATGCACCACGGTAAATATCTTGCGATTGCAGCATGGATTGATATGCACCATTGTAAATATCTTGTGATTGTAGCATGGATTGATATGCACCATTGTAAATATCTTGTGATTGTAGCATGGATTGATATGCACCATTGTAAATATCTTGCGATTGCAGCATGGATTGATATGCACCATTGTAAACATCTTGTGATTGTAGCATGGATTGATATGCACCACGGTAAATATCTTGCGATTGCAGCATGGATTGATATGCACCATTGTAAATATCTTGTGATTGCAGCATGGATTGATATGAACCATGGTAAATATCTTGTGATTGTAGCATGGATTGATATGCACCACGGTAAATATGTTATGATTGCAGCAAAACTAAGTACTTGACAACTACTGTTTTAAGACCCCCAAAAATGTGTTTTCTTTCAGAGCCAGCCAAGAAGTTGCGGTTAATGTTGAGTTTTGCCGTTGGCAGTTTATTGGGAGATGTTTTCTTACACTTGCTGCCAGAAGTTTGGGCTCATATAGATTCACGTAAGCATTGATTTATCAAAAGAACAAGCTTATGTCGCCATGTTCAATAACACCCAATAAAAGTTTTAAAATTCCTATTGCGGAACAGAACGGCATAAAAATTAGTATCCAAGATTAAACGCCTAATCTAATCCTTTAATATTATAATAAGTCATATTTTTGAAATACATTAAATATAATTAAAGAATTATTTTAAGTATTTTATCTGAAAGTGAGAGCATCGACATTCTTTCTCTTTATCTATTCAACAATCACTGATCACCTATGTATTACTATTAATACTATTATCAATTTGTAAGCAAATTTATCGGGAAACCCCAAAATAGGTTTTACAAAATTATTGAGTGTCAAAATGGTAAAACTTAAATTGAAATTCATGTTAAAAGTTAACGGCTCAAATAAATCCAAACAATATCCCATTCAAATTTTCGCTTGAACTTAATGAACCAAAATGAACAATAATCTTATAAGAACTTAATTGCTTACTATTGTTTTAACACACCACAAAAAATAAGCAGTTTACTAAATTGGAAATTAACTTTTAAAAATAGTTCAAATAAGGAAATGCTGATGAAGCAATATTTTTTCAAAATGCGTGAAAATTGGTGGAAAGATAATTTAAAATAAAATTTTGAACTCTCTATTTTACCATTTTATGTTTTTACATCACCAGTTTTTTTTACATATTTTATCTTTTGAATGTAATAAACTTGAAAAAATAATAACCTTATTCTTTAAATATACAGAAATATCTGTTGAACAATTTAAAAAAAAAAAAATTTTTTGAAAGAAAATATATACATTGATTGGTAAATTGGGGTGGGACATACGAATTTTAATGTAGTTATGGGCATGCAAAAAGTTTTCGGTGACGTACATAGAGGGTTAACATCCAAGTGGTGCTTTTATTAATGGTTATTACAAACTTATTACAATATTTTTAACAGGGAATGAGGGAGGGAGGGGGGGGGGGCTTCTATTTCTGGATTATGCCCCAGGCAGTACAAGATAGGCACCAGAATGGACGGGCGTGGATTATGCCCCAGGCAGTACAAGATAGGCACCAGAATGGACGGACGTAGATTATGCCCCAGGCAGTACAAGATAGGCACCAGAATGGACGGGCGTGGATTATGCCCCAGGCAGTATAAGATAGGCACCAGAATGGACGGGCGTGGATTATGCCCCAGGCAGTACAAGATAGGCACCAGAATGGACGGGCGTATTTTATAATTATAGCACCATCTCAAACCCCAAGTAGGCCTATATGACGCACTGTAGATAGTTTTGAAAGTAATTAAATAATGTATTTAACCTTCTTCAGAAAACACATTTCAGGGAGAGGAAAGACAGTGTGTACATTTTTATGATGAAAACTATATCTTTAAATCCAATGATATTATGTACAGTCTTGAAAAGGAATTTTAAAGTTTATTTTAAAATAAATAAATATATGTTATACCAATGTTCAAGGGTGATTGCACTTGTGGGCACAGTTATATACATACAGTGAAAGTCAATGAAGTTGGAAAGGGGATATAATTGATTTTCTTTAAAACTAAAGATATTGAGATATTTCCAAAGATACGGTTCAGGTGCAAGGATTTTTGTTTTAATTTCCTGAAAATACAGTTCAGGGACGTGAACAAAAAAAAATATTTGTGTTTCCATTTAGTGTAAAATACAGTTCATGAAAAAGTGCTGGTAAAGTTTTAAGAGATTAATAATAATAATAAAATTTCTTTAAAAAAAACAAAATAAAACAAAGCTGTTACAGATGAGACAGTTGGTTATGATATTTTTATTTTTATATCTAAAGAAAAATATCTTAACCAATTATCAATTGGAAAAATATAAAAAACACAATTTTTATATTAAATATAGTGTTTTACGTTTTTCCGATTGATAATAAAGTTCAGGAGCGAGTTAAAGGTTTGGTGATTTTTAATGAAGATATCAATATATCAACATCCGTTAATGTTAAAAATCTTTTTAAAGGGTACATTGATTTTTTTTTATAATTTTAAGACACGTTTTTACAATTTTTAGAAAATAGGTTTTCTTTCTCCATCAGGGGCGTAGATAAGGGTTGGATAGGGCTTTATAATGTAGAAGATAAACATATCTCAAAATAATTTATTTTAGAAACGTAAACATCTTTACATAAATATTTCTTTAAAAATAAGTAAAGTCTAATTTACTATTTTCTAAATATACATTTCATTGTCTTTGAAAATTGCTGGTTATTTTTTATATTTTGTTGTTGCTGAGAATATATCAATCATCAAAACCTGACTCTGTTACATACACACAAAGTGGATTTTAGATGTTGAGACTTTGCAACAGCGTGTGGAAAGTAGCATAAAAGGCCTTCCATTATCATTATAATTCAGATAGCATCAGTCCATAGCTTCTGGTTTTAAGTATTTAAAGATCCAGAGGAAAAATAGTTATCATGGCCGGTTTAGTGAACAATATTTCTAAGTAATTTAAATAGGTATCTTAGCTTTTTCTTTTTAGTTAAATATATAATTTGTTTTTTTTTGTAGGCCCTAATTGGTACAAAAAATAAAGTAACTCATTGCCTTGTGTAAATGTTCAGCATAATGTGGGGTTAACATTGACATTCTTATCTCCAGATGATCATGCCAGCCATAGGAGAATAGGTCTCTGGGTCATATCTGGCCTGCTTGCCTTCATGATCATTGAGAAGCTCATGGGGGATGAGAATGAATTTGAACATGTACGTGAAGCCACCACCTTGAACTTTACCCTGTGTTATATCACCACAACCATGTGCTCTATCACCCCAACCATGTGCTCTATCACCCCAACCATGTGCTGTGTCACCCTAACATGTGCTGTATCACCCCTACCATGTGCTGTATCACCTCTACTCTGTGTTTCATCACCCCTACCCTGTCCTAGATCACCCCAACCCTATGCTGTATCACCCCTACCCTGTGTTACATCACCCTTACCTTGTGTGCTACATCACTCCTCCCCTGTGCTACATCACCCCTACCCTGTAACCCATCACCCCTACCCTGTAATACATCACCCCTACCCTGTAATACATCACCCCTACCCTGTGCTCTATCACCTCTACCCTGTGCTCTATCACCTCTACCCTGTGCTCTATCACCTCTACCCTGTGCTCTATCACCTCTACCCTGTGCTCTGTCATCCATACCCTGTGCCCTATCACCTCTACCCTGTGCTCTTTCACCCCTACTCTGTGCTCTATCACCGCTACCCTGTGCTCTGTCATCCATACCCTGTGCTCTGTCATCCATACCCTGTGCTCTGTCATCCATCCCTGTGCTCTGTCATCCATACCCTGTGCTCTGTCATCCATACCCTGTGCTCTATCATCCATACCCTGTACTCTGTCATCCATACCCTGTGCTCTGTCATTCATCCCTGTGCTCTGTCATCCATACCCTGTGCTCTATCATCCATACCCTGTGCTCTATCACCGCTACCCTGTGCTCTGTCATCCATACCCTGTCCTAGTTGATCGCTACCCTGCTGCTCTGTTATCCATACCCTGTCCTAGTTGATCGCTACCCTGCTGCTCTATCCCCCCTACCCTGTCCTACATCACCCCTACCCTCTTCTTTATAACCATACCCAGTGCTGTATAACTCCTACCATGTGTTCTATCCCCACTATACTGTGTTACATCCCCCCTACCATGTGTTCTATCACCACTATACTGTGTTACATCACCCCTACCATGTGTTCTATCACCACTACTGTGTTACATCACCCCTACCATGTGTTCTATCACCACTATACTGTGTTACATCAACCCTACCCAGTGCTGTATAACCCCTACCCAGGGCCGTATCTCCCTTACCCTCTGCTCTGCCACCACCCTATTGTACCCAGTAATACTTTTACAATGTCATCTTTCTGTGCAAGTCCAACATTGAAACCTGTATTGATCACAATGCTATTTATTATGAAACAAAATAGATTCGTTGAATGATCATTAGTTATACTATTATATGATTGATAGTGTTGGCACTGTAAAGTTTACATCTTGTAACTAACATAATTTCCCATCTTTCTTATTTCAGCTTGAAGACACTTGTAATGAAGCCATCGATCAAATAAAGAACAACAAGCTACAAAAACTAAAGAACAACAAGATACAAATAATAAATAACAAAGTTCAGTCCAAACCAAAGTCTCCCACCTCATTAGACCAATCCAAGCAGAGAAGAGGCAAAAAAGAAAATAGCCACAAAATTTCTTCCAAAACTGACAAATTAAATAAACATCAAAATGGCGTGAAAGCATCTCCGTCAAATAACAATAACAATAGTAAAATGTTATCCAAAGAGATTGGAGATAACGGCTCAAAAATAAAGGTAGGACATTATAGAAGATTACAGCACTTATATGGGCAGTGACTTATATGGGCAGTGACTTATATGGGCAGTGTCCTCATTTCAAATGGATAGAAAATGACAGTTTATTTCATTTAATAATTTCATTTTATAATGATTTCTTCTTAGGTCAGTGGCTACTTGAATTTGATGGCCAACGTGATAGACAATTTTACCCATGGCCTGGCAGTGGCTGGAAGTTTCTGCATCAGTACAAAGGTGAGTACATCAGTGATGTGTCATACAATGAATTTTATACAGTTACTTTGTGGAAAGTAAAAATTGTGAAATTTCTGTTACAACTTATTACCTGATAAATTCATTTTAAGCTTTCAATTTTGAATTGTTACGAAGTAATTTTTTGGCTACACTCATTTATTTTTTTCTAAAATGAAATGTAGTCATTTCTGCCATTTGTAATGTTTTAGAGACTATCTCTGATGAATGTTCATAATGTTATGCATCTTTCCCCCCCCCCCCCCATATATATTAATGAAATTATTTGACTTTAACATCATTAATAAGTAGTTTAAGTTTAAGTGACGCTTGCATTGTTTCCCCTCCCAGGTTGGTTTGATTACTACACTTGCCATCTTACTGCATGAAATCCCACACGAAGTCGGGGACTTTGCCATACTTCTCAGGTCTGGTTTCAACCGGTGGAAAGCTGCTAAAGCACAGGTAGTTTTCATAATGTGGGGTTTTGGTGTCATGTTCACCTCGTTAGGTGAGCTGACACCTCTATGTCATTTAAGGTTATGTGTTAAATTACTTTGTCTGATGGATAGTTATGGGGTTGGAAGACATTTTGCAAAGAAAATAAGATTTTAAAAGCTTATTTTCGACCGAAAATGAAATGGTTAATAAGACGTCAGACAGACTTTAACAGAACAATAAAACAGTTTATATTATGCCAGACAGACTTTAACAGAACAAAGAGACAATTACCATAGGGCAAAAAGACAGAATTTTTTTTTTGTAACCACTTGAGTAAATGTTAATGGGCGGCAAAATTATTCCAATGTGATAATGGTTAGTGGCAACTGATGTAGAACCAATTGAGGAACTTAACAGTGTTTTATGTATGCAGCACTTATGTTGTGACAGCTGATTTGGAAGACCTGATATTGCAGTATTGTTGTGTTTACATTGCTCCCAGCTTGAAATGAACCACTCTTAGAAACAATCCACATTGTTGAAATAACTTTTGTTGAATAGAATTAAATCTTTTCTTTTTGTCAACATCCTTTTGACCATTTCAAACTTGTTAAATTTTCAGTTTTTTACTGCAAGTGGGGGTGTTGTTGGAGCTATCACCGCTCTGAGTGCAGAGTCAGCACAAGTTGCTGGTGAGTCATCTGTCTCTAAAACAAACAGCTACTCAACTAATATTTATGAGATCATTCGTTTTATCTGAAGTTTGACTTTTTAAAAAAAAAAAAGGTATTCCAGAATGAGTTCATCACTGCCTTAAATACTTTTTGTCCTGCTAATGTTAGAAATCCTATCCGACTTAAACCAGCCATCAGGGGGTTCAGTCATTAACAGACATTAACTCTTTTCATTCCTCTACTATAGAGAGCGTATAACTATATACGTCGGGTTTTCTCGCTCATAAAATATTGTCTTTTTTTTTTTTTTAAGTGTTCTGTATCTATTTTATCGTACATTTGGAAGAAAAATTTAAAAAAAAATAAAAAATTAAAGAGTTTAAATAATAATTGTGTTTTTTGCGAGTTCGAGGTTCACGTGACATGCCGAAGCGTCAGTCGCCATTTTACGAAATTTTGTGCAAGACGCTGGTCGACTCGGCAGCACAAAATCTTAAATAATGAATACTACTGACGAAAATATTGATCAAATTTAATCTGAATCTTTTGGAGAAGATCGTCGGATTCGCATTTTGATGAGAATATTCCTTTACAGCCTATTATAGTCACTAAAACTAGAAGGTTAGTAATCGAGTGTTTCGTCATTCATTTTTTTTTTTTTTAAATTGTGTTTTTAATCATAATTGAGATATTTACTACCCATTTTTACATGAATCTACATAAATAAAATCATTGTAAAATTTGTGAATATTTTTTTACAAAATTAATTTTTAGAGGACGTTATTCTTAGAAACTGTTGCTAAGGAATGTAAACAATGCAGTCGGCACTGATTATTATGATATATTTAATCCTAAAGAACATGAAAATTGACATTTCTGTGTGTTAAAAAAAATGTAAATATCTGACACTAATTTTTTTGTCATAATGGTTTGTAGACCATATTGGAAGCATTAAAAACTGGACATTTAAGTGAAGTATATATTTTGATATTCATTTCATCCCTAATAGTTGCATATAAGTCTATAATATTAGTTCTTCTTTTACATTCAAAGGCTAAACTTGTTGTATGATGTTTGAGATGATGACCCACCAGTTCACAATCCCAAGTTTCCCCCAGCCAGAAAGCCAGTCTGACATTTGTGGGAAGAAATGGCAACATAACATGGATACAATTAGTCAGTGAATCTTCACCCGAAGTTTCAGGATTTTCAAGATATGTTTCACACTGGATTTGGTTGAAACATTTTGTAAAATACACCTATTCAACTACCATGGGACCTTCTCAACCTTCCATCAACTATGATTTGTTATAACAATATAACAATTTTACAAATTTCTAGTAGAACTAATTAGCATGTCAACTGTTCAAGTCCTAAGGGTACAAAAATACTCATCAACTTCAACAATCTTTCATTACTACCATGAATTTTTGGCTCATGCCTTATTCCCAAAAGCAGATTTATTCAAATAAGACTTTCTTCAAAGTTTCTAATATTGAAGCAGACAATGAGGACAGACTGTGCAATGTGAACTCTTCAGATTTTATCAGAAGAAAATAAAGATAAAAACCAAAGCAATGTGATATGATGTGGTGGATAAGAGATAACAAAATTTATATAATGTTCAGTGGAGAGGAAATTAAACAGCCTCACTTATTTCAAATAATGTGACAGCAAATGGATTTTCCCTTGTGAGGAGACCAAAACTGATTGTGTATTTCTATGCAATTATTGATGAGAAAACCAAATGTTGTCAAATCAGATTTTGAAATCATACAATTCATTCATGTGTGGTGTTGACCTGTTGATAGATGGATATATCAACCTAAGTAAAGAGATCAGCACTGGACAAACCCCTTTTTCAATTTTGTTGATATTGCCAGCCATAATCTCTTCAGGATTGTTCAAAAGAAAACTTTGATATAGATGATCTGAAGCTACCTGACATTTAACTATCAATTGACTTCACTGAGGAAATTATTTTAGCATTACATGATTTACCAAAAGTGATGATGTTCCAAGTGCCGCTAATGTAAATAACACAAAATACAATATAATACTTGCAATTAATCCTAAATGCATTGATTTTAAAAGACATTCTACAGTGTGCTATAAATTAGGAATGCTAAGAAAATAAAATCCTAAATCAAAAGTCGCACATGGTAAAATTATCTTTGTTTAAAAAAACAATGAAACTTTCTGAGTAACGGTACCATGAAGTTAAAACTCTCTATTACTTTGTGAAATGTGTAATTATTTTTAAAAGGTAAAATAATAATAATCTGTAATTTTTGTGAATACTTTGTGGTGCAGTGAATTTTTAATTTTTTTTAATTATTTCCCCTTTTTTACACATTTTACAAAATAATTTATATTTTGGTCAAATGCTCATGAAATGTTATAAATCTTGCATATGACATACAAATATGAATTTGCTTTCTAAATAAACAGATTTTATCAAATTATTTCAGGTGGTTTGTTTTTTTCCTTCTTTGCATCTGATTAGGTAGTCCAAACTGAAGAAAAAATGCTTTTTGGGGTCATTTTTTCATAATTTAAAAAAAAAAATTAAAATACTTCTGGCAGCGTTACACCAATAAAATTTATATGTCAGTAAAGTTTAAGTCTTTATCTGTCAAAATATGTTACTTCTGTGTCTTTAACTTGTGTCTGAAAGTGGTTTTTTTGTGTTTGAAAAGTATCAGTTTTGACAAATTTTACGGCGCTTTCGCGAGTGCCGATCTACCCCATGGTGTTTCAAACGCTCGCGGCTTCGCGCCTATTCAAGTTAGTGACTTAATGCTACCACCACGTGAAAGAGCAGATCCTGGCCTTTTATTCTATGTATAGAAAGTATATATACCTCGGTTATTTCCTTTTTAAAATGCAGTTTGAAAACTTTAATTGAAGAAAAATAGTTGAAAATAATGGACCTATAGTACTTTCTTCACACCGATGGAAAGTTCATTTTAATAACAAATTAGTGTTGTAAAATCAAATGAGTGGTAACGATAGGCGCGAAGCCGTGCCGTTTAGAAAAACCCACCCGACATTCGCCTTTCAAAAAATCTCTCGGAGCGCTTGTGGCTTCTGTCTACCGGTTTTGCGCAACGGATTAATCGAGCTAGCATCTTCAATCTACCCGTAAGTATTATAATTTAAGTTTCATATACAAATTAACACATGAATTTATTGTTTTGGATTGAGTTTTATTCAATTAATGAAAGATATTAGGGTATTTTGTAACGAAACTGAGTTCGTGGGTCTGCCCGTGAACACTACATGTACAGGCTTATTCAATTGATGTGATTAGAGGTTGATGTATTTAATTTAGGACAGTCCATCGATACATATTATGGTTCAACACCTTTCCGAAAGGATAATGTATAATTATTTGTAGTAATTTATAAAATTGGAAATAAGATAAGGCCATTATAATAATTTTAAACAGAGCTTTCTACCCAAAAACGTGAATCGACAAATTCAAAATGGCTGCCCGAGAGCCTTGTGTACTTGGGTTATACTAGGTGGACGGACTCATATTAATATCGGGAGAAGAGGTATAAACGTAATTTAAACATCGGTGAATAACAAAATAACTGTTTACAAATTATTGCGATTATTTTGATAGTTGTGTTTTAAATAATTTACTTAGCATAAGATCTAATAAAAATCAAGGAATAATTGGTTATATTTTATTATATTGTTTAGGTACTTCGATAAAGCAAGGGAGACTACTTAAAAATTTGTATCGGAAATGGGCGTCGGCGTATTAAAATCCAACTTTTTATTTTTTTAATGTGAGTGTCAATTCATTAATAAATGAGTCCTTTTGACATGTAATTGTGTTCCGCTTCCGCCTTCTCACTTTGGAAGACATATTGGCCTACATTTCAATCCAGCAATTTTGCATTTTCAATCGACATTTATTTTGAAAATCATTGGCATGTATAAGGCATCTTCGCATTCAAAATTTTTTGTGAAATAAAAAGAGCTGATCTTTCATATTATATCGTGAAAAGCATTAGATACTGAAGTATCTTTGTGCCAATTCTCATTGATGTAGGTCATGTCTCACATTAGTTATGCTTGTCTCCGTAACCTGTATTGTCACTAGGTGGACTAGCCCAATTTCGATTAGGATGTGACCACGCCCCCTTTTTAATGGCGGAAGACGCAGATTAGTTTCAGGTCACTTATGTTGTTTTTGTTTTAACATTACAACACAAATATTAAGAGTTGCAACTAGAACAGTAAAAGCTTAATAAATAACATTGAATAAACATACTGAATATATATGGGTCATGTGGTAGCTGAGTAATGAAGTGAAGAAGTCACTGAGTGACACTGATCAAGTAGTGTAGTGTGCAACCGTTGCCAGGGGCAACTATGGCCGATACTTGGGAAATATTTAATTATTACCACTATTTACATCAAAATATTTGATAAATTATGGTTTAGAATGAACTTAAATGTTATTGAAAGAATTATATTTTAATTTGAGGTTAAAGAAACCGGTAGCGTCCATATTATAAATGATCATAAATTGCAGTGTGCACAATGTCATGGCCATGCGCATTGGTAGCCATTTGCAAATGGCTATACCGTAGAATACTATCTCATTTTCATTCATAAAAGGTTGCCGTGTGCAAAACTATCACACAGTTAGTCAAGGCTTTAATTAATTAGTCATGTGCCAAAGTTGAAAGTTCAAAATAAGTAGATCCCAAACAGTATTTTAGGGGATGCATTGCCTTATATAAACTATATAATATAGCATTTTCATATACCGGTATAATGGACTCCGTAGATTTGGTAAACAGAAAAGCCTTATATTAATACATTATATATTAAATTTACTGATATGCATAGTGATAGTTAGATAAATTATAATTGTATAAAATTATTTTTTATTACAGCATAGTTCTGAAAATAAAAGTCGTATAAAATTAAAATTAAAACGAGAGTTATTTCGCTCGTGACGCGAACATCTGAATTGGGTCACAGAATGTGGCGATGCGGTCCATGTTAAAAAAGGACAAATGAAGTCGTACTTTAAAAATTCATAACTTTAAAACTACAACAGCTAAAAATATGATTTTGGTGTTATAATTCTGTAAAAAATTAGCTCTATTCAACTATGCCATTGGTTTATTTATTCAAAATTTTTGAATTTTTTACCAAAGTACCTATATTGTTCTGAACTGTGCTTATTATTTTACCGGTTGACCACCATGACATGGACTCGCCCAATCCACTCCTTCTTGAGCCCTTATCCTATCACTCACAAATAATCAGTTAAAATTCACTTAAGTTTAAGTTATTTGGGTATATTTGAATAAATTATATGTCACAGGCTTATTTATAATTATAATTACAGTAGTAGTAGTAGTAGTAATAGTGAGAACAATTTCAATATAATTTCTTTCCTTTCAATGTTATATATTTAAGTAACGATGGATAACAACACAGAAAGTGGTGACTTGGCTGCTGGTACCCACAGTACAGAACCTGCAGTGAACTGTCCATTGATTACCTTTAGGAATCTAATATGTAAGTATAATTTCAATTAATTTTCAACAATTGAGGCTTATATGTTTTCTACCATTAGATATGATAGAGAATTATGTAATTCTGGTCCACATAGAAGTACTTTTTTAAAATGAAATGTGTTCTTACTTAACAATTGTTTAAAATTCCATTGCTTATTCAACAGCTGGGGAAATTCTTGATGGCATATGTGCTTCATTTTTGACTGAAGGGAAAGCGAGAAGACCAACGCCCCCTGCCATCCCAAGAACTTACAGCCTACTGTTAATGCTGCACTCGATCAAACTACAGGCAAACAAGACCAAGAAGGATGTTAATTGTTTAGAGTAGAGGGTACTTGTTTTTAATACTCATTTTGGTGGTTTTTATGCCATTAAGTTTTGAATCACATGGCATGTTATGCTGCTTATAATTATCTTTCATATGATGTGATATGTTCATTTCTGTCACTGATTTCTTATATTTTTATTGTTGATATTTTTTACCCATTAATGCTAAGTTGCTATCCTTTTTTCATGGTATAGGACATTGACTTTGCTTCTTATTATTCTATTTGTTATGAATAGACATATCTGACCTCATTTTTTTTAAATTTTGAAACAGTTATGTGGTATGATTCGTTTTTAAATCGCATTTTTATAACCTTCATTTTCTATAAAATTGTGTCGTGAGTAATTTTGTCCTTATTTTAGTGCCTGTAGGTATTTCTTGTTGCCATTAAGGCACAGTGCATGTTGTGCTGCTCTAAATTACCTTTAATTTGATATATGATATATTTATGTACCTCTGTAAAATATTTTTTGATGAATTTTTGAAAATGTGTATTTTTACACTTTTTCTGTCTGAAAATAAAAACGTCTAAAAATCATTCTTGTTATTTTTTATTTTTTAATAACTTAAGAATTAATAGATCTGGCTACTTGAAAAAAATTGGGCTTAAATATTGTAAACTTTGGAGCACATACACCAATTCCTGGACTTCTCTGTTGATTATTTTAGAAAATATAGGTCCTTAAACATAGCACTTTTTCACAGGGTGAAAAAATCCATTTTGGTCGATTTTCTGCAAATTTGAAAATCGTATAACTTTTTTGTTTATTGAGATATCTACATGAAATAAGTGGCCTATATCTTAGAATAAAAAGTTCTGTCAGGGGAAACTCACCACATATGTCTGCTATGTATAGAAAATTTTAGTTTGGACTACCTAATCTGATCACCAAATTTTTTTTTACACACTTTCATAAAAAAATTTAAGCATTATTTTTTTCACAACTTCTAAGTGTTGACACTATATGTTTGAAAACCAACATTTTTAGAAACCTCATGCATTTCCCCACAAATATATGTATAACATCATGAATTTTAGACATGGATTCTAAAAGTTATTGACTCTTTTGTGAGGTCACTAGAATTCTCAAGAAAAACATGCAAAATTCAAGGAATGTAAAGAGTTAATAACTAAAAATGTATTATTTATGTATCACTAATTAGGTGAGAGATCGGCCTGGATTCTGCCTTTCACATCTGGGGGATTTCTGTACATTGCATTAGTCACTGTGGTGCCAGATTTATTACAAGAAAAACATGGCTGGTAGGTCATTTCATTTCTTAAAGTTGAAGAAGGTTTTAAATATTTGAGAATTATTTTTTAATTCTTAATTATATAATTAAAACTTGTGCTATTAAAAGAGCCTTTATATAAAGGCATGGGCTGTAGCACCACTAACTCTTTTTCATAATTTAAAAAAAATTTGTTTACATAAAATACTTTTTTTTTTTTTTTTTTACAAATTCTTACCATATTTTCATTGCTTTAGTTAAGAATTTCAATGTTTACTAATATATTCTAATATTTGTTTCTCAGGGAATCTCTAAAGCAAGTGTGCTGTATATGCTTAGGAATGCTCTCTATGATCTTGGTAACCCTTTTATTTGACTGAAGACTTTCTGCTTTGGTCCACACTCTCGTGCTTTCATACTTTCATGACAAACTTCACTGTGTTGAACTTGAAGCAGTGCTGGCTTTAGATGTAGATGTTATAGGCAGCTGACCATAGCTGCTTTTTAGTCAAGAGGCAGCAAATCACAGCAAACTTTTAAAAAGTAATTTTAATTATTTTTTTTAAATGTATACCTGACGCACTTTCTCCCCATAATTTTATCGGTTTAGAAGAAAAAGTGCACCCATGTTACCATCAAAATGAAATTTGAGTAATGCGGATTGCAACTTATAGTGTTTATCATTAGATGTCTCACAGTCTCACTTCATTCATAGTTAATATATTTTATGTCCAAAAATAAGTTGTTGTTTTTTTGTTTTTACTGCTACTGCTAAGTATATAAAAGAGTAAATCACACAAGGCAGTGGTGACTGTGAAAATATGCCAAACATATTGCAGCATCATGAAAAATTACCTGATCATTTAAGTACAGGTATTCATCATGATTGGGAAGAGGTAAAACTTTGGGAAAACTTTTTGTTTTATGTAATTATGTGCATTCATTGAATTTGGTGGTGAATGATGCTTTGAACAATTACTTGGAAGCAGTGAAGTTTTTTTGTAAAATTCAAAATATAAACTCTTTTTTTCCCTGCATCAAAACATCATTGGAATATCTTATAGAATTTGACTATAAATATCCAGATGATCCAATTCTTGACCAGGAGAAGCATTTTTTAGTTTATTTTTTAAACCAGGTTTGGATACCACAATTCTTTTAATTAAATTTAATGATCCATATCAACTGTTATCATCTGACTTATTTGGAAATTTTATGAGATTAAAAACTAAAAATTCTTCAATGAAAAAGTAGTTTTCAAATAATGGATTGACCTTCAATTAGATTTAGTACATCAGAAAAAAAAAGATTCAGCAAAGATGAGTTACTTGCTCTTTCATGAAGAATAACAGAAAAATATCAAGCCTCAGATGTATATTAGTATTAGACAATCAATGTCTATTGGACTAGGTTGCTCGCTGTTCCAAATGTGGCAATGCACATTTTGCACTCAACAGTTGTGAATAATGAGAGAAGCTTTCAGAAGCAAAATCAAATTTGAAAAAAACATATCTGCCTTGTCTGTAGATTTTTTTGTTGATATAGTTATGATATCAAATGAAAGAAAAATTGCAGTAGTGTTGAAATGAACAAAATAGTTTAGCATATTGCTTCTGCAAGAGCAATAAAGTCATATTTTTCTTGAAATTAACTGTTAATTAATTATTTTTTTTTAATTTCGCCATTGCAGGAATTGTTATTTAGTACTCTGCAGAAGCAAGAAAAACATATTACCGTATTTTTACACACATAAGAGGCACCCATTTATAAGACACAGGTTTTGACGATTTGTGTAAAAAATATTTACATAACACACACCCATATATGACGCACCCTGGGTGCGGGTGTGCGGGGTACGTAAAACTTTGTATAAGACGCATCTTATATTCACGAAAATACTGTAAATAAAATATTAATTATTCTAACCATCAATGCTATTACAAATTTTCCAATTGAAAAATTGGAGTTTAAGTAAAGCTTTGCTAATATATAAATTAAGCTAAAATATTGGCTACATATTTTCATCATTTGGATTTAATTTTCAAAATTAATAGAGTTGTTTCCCAGAGACCTGTCAACTAGTAAAAATAGATGACTGACATCATTTGTGAATTTGTGATTAAAGGGCTGCATTTTATTTTTGTTCTTGCCTATAGCACCAAACTTTCTATGTCCGGCACTGACTTGAAGTGATATGACAGAAAAATTTATCAACTTTATTTCATTGAACTAATTACAGCTTGCGCTACTTCCAGACCCAATCTGTTAGGACTTGAGAATACCTTAGAAAATGCATGTGATGAACTTGTGAAAGGAAATCCTTGAAATTTATGACAAACGAAAAATATGACACAGGATAAATTGTGAAACAAGTCTGTTACCCTGTCATATATCATTTCCAATTACTAGTTTACTGCAATACACTACACAAGAACCCATCATCTGATGTCTAACCAATTAATATTATTTATATTAAAAATTAAATAAGAAAGACACGACTTAATTGTTTTGAAAACCATGTCATGATATTGGCATCTTTGAAATCTGGAAAACTATTTTTTTTTTTTTAAATCTTACAGTCATTCGTGTATTTCTTTGTACAACAATGCAAACATTCATGTAAATAACCTTAAATTTTGTGTTAATGTTCTTAACAGGTATAAAGCCTGCCATTATTATTACTAACAAAAACATGTTTGTGCATAATTTCTACTTTTACTGTGACTTAATAGTAGTTATTAATACTCAATTTTTGTTAATATACAGAAGTTGCAGTCATTTTCATTTAAACAAGCATTTAATTCATTACAATAGTTAAATAGGCATGACTTGAACTTACAAATTTCTTAATTTGATCAAGAAAACTTAACCGTTTGTAATCAGTCTATATGTCCACTTTCATACTATTTTGTCCATTTTACAATTTATTCAACACTTTACATGTTGAAGACAAAAAAAATATGTATATCCAAGAACAAGTTTGAGAGATCAAATTTTCAGTAAGTTGAGAAGAATTAACAAACAAAGCAATATAATATCATTATATAAAAAAATGTATACCTTTTTATAGTCAACTTGTACAGAATTATGTCTACACTTCGAGATTTTGTAGTCCATTCTGTATTTTTTTAACATGCTTGAATTTTGAATGATCACTGCTTAGTGGTGCATTATGATTAATTTGGTTTGGTTTTAAGCATTGTTTGAAAAGGGGTTATTTTAAAACTTATTGGTACTGGACTTCTTTTAAAAGCCAACATTACTTTGTACATATTTAAGGTCTTATCATTTTCAATTTGTTTATTCTTAAACCTTGTTAACTATTTTAAAAAATTAACAAAAGTTAAACAAATAACTGAAAATGTACCAAATGATCATTGTTTGTTGAAGCAAGATTTTATTTTAAGGAATTTGTTTTAAAGCTATAGGTGGTGATTTTAGCAATTTATTTGTAATTGTAAGTTAGTTTATCTATTTAGAGCCACTTTATTTTCTTCAGGTAAATATTTAAAAGATCATAAAAAAACAGCTTCATTCCTTTTTTTTCAGCAAGTGATGAGCTTTTACTTTGTTATTGCTGGGATCCCATGGGGTAGAATAATATGCCTTTAAATTTTTCAGATTCCCCTATTATAAAATTCAACAATCATATAAATAGCACCTGATTGAGTGATCACAAAGTGCCTTACAGTCCTAAACCCTGTGAATTGCACCTCTTCTGTTTGGGAACTTCTTTTTTGTGTTAGCAATGTCTTGTGTATTTGAACATACAAAGTATCATTCACATCAATGTATTTTTTTATAAAGGGGACTAACCATATCTAAAAATTGTAATAACCTTTCCTCGATATACAAACTTAGGGATTTGAGAGTAAAATATTTTAACATGTATTCCAATAGCAAAGAACAAAATTATTCAGAATTTACAATGTTCATGTAAGATTTTTTGGAAAGTTTCACAAAAAGTTCAGTCTTATATTAATAATAAAAATATGTGCTAGTTAGGGGTGGATAACTACCTTAAAAAGATGCTGACTTTAATTCCAACTAAAACAGTTATCAAAGTTGGTCCATATCTATTGCATTGATCATGTTTAGATTACCAGGTTCATGAATTCTTATGATTGTAGTGAACCATACCATAAATGATTCACTAAATAAAAATGTATTACAAATTATTTTTTCTGGGAAGATATCCACCATTTTGTTAGTTACTAGGTGTTGTTCAATTTCAATATAAATGTGGAATAATAAAGTGAGGACCAACAACACAGCATTAATTAAATAATAGTTTTGAGATTTATAGATCAGTGTGCCATCATTCTTGTTTTGAAAAAAACTATGCCTAACAATTAATAACATTCAATTTTTATAATAATTAATTAGCATAAATTGGTGTTGAACTAGGCCATGACTCTAAAAAACCATGACTTCTAAAAAATTTCTTATTTACACTATACAACTTAATTTCCACTGCTATCTCTACTTTATATAATTGGTTTAACTTGGATATGTATGACAGAATGTACCAATAATTTATGTATAAATGAAACCAATATTCCATGTAATTAAAGACACATTTGTATCCAATAATTGAAACATTTGTAAATACTGTATGTAAATTGTTGCATAGAGAGATTTTAAATTGTTAGTTTGGCATTAAGAACCTGGCTCATAATGTAGCGTAATAAAATATGCACTTTGTGTTTGAATTTTAAGCTTTTCTTCTATAGCATTACAGTAATTACAGGTACTGTGAATGATTGGTTAATTAAAATAATTATTAAAAAATCTCAAACATGTAGTTATGTTTAGAATTTTATTCCTTAATAGTTAATTTATAATACACTTATATCTAATATTCACAATACAAACATTTAAAGACAACTAGAAAAAATAATTGACAGAGCAGAACAAAAATGGTATCAGAGTAGAATCATATGGAATCACGAGCACACTGCTAACCCCAGCTATCTCATACAGCAGGATGCATGAATAACCGATTGCATTTCAATTATAGGATAAAATTGAGTAAAGATTTTGAACAGAGAAAAACACTGACATTTACAAGGACATAGCATAATACAACATTTGTTTTCATTTAAAGTGGACTAAACTTTCCAGCATTAGCCATGTGAAATAATTTCAGCCGCCCTTAAACAATCATGTAATTCCACACTTTATTGGAAAAGTTGTAAGGTTGATAACTTTTGACATTTTGCCAAAAGAACTTTGAGACAAAACACAATAATTTACAAATTTAATTATATTTTTGGTAAGAAGGAAGAGAGCAGATAAAAAGATAATTAAAACACCTTCTACCTTTAAATCATTTTAGTAAAACAAAAAAAATGTGCAAGGTCATTCACTGTTATTATATTCAATAGCGCACTGTAGTCCAGCCATCATCTTCCTCATGGCCTGTAATGAAAAAAATAAATTTTGTAATATATGACGGTTATATATATTAAAAATTGTCATATAGCAGCCATCCATATATAATTATGTTTACTTTTCTACACTGGTCGCAAATTAAAGAATAAATGACCTATACATTTAGGGATGTGAGCCAAAATAATAGTGATCAGCTCTGATTTGGCTACAGTGCCAACCGTGGAGTTTGGTTCTCTGTTTTATGTATGCCAATGTACAACAGTACTATCAGCGGCTATTATTTCACTGCTTTTAATACTGTACAAATAATTTGGCAAATAATAAATACATGTAGAACAATAGTAAAGCCAGATAATTTGTTTAAAGATATAAATTTTAATTATAAGCACTATAGGTGGTTCAAAATTATTTTTTTAAAGTACTTACCACCTTCTCTGGGCTCTCTCTTTTCAATTGGTGGAGCATCACCTAAGAGGAAAAGTTATAAATAGTTGATGAAAGTCAAACTAAATTTCACCATAAATAAAAACAACAATAGCTTTACACTTTACATTAAATGTACTGAAATATCCATGCCACTGTCATAAGCTTGTGATGGTCAATAAGTTTCTTGGAGATACCATACTAAATAAGAAATAAAATTAAAAACTGCAAATGTAATATATTCTGATTTATCTCAGCAAAGTGTGTATCATTTTTCACAGCTTTTAAGTCCTTTCTCTCATTGTCACAGCTGCTCTACATTATTTCTCAAAGCTTTCTTCAAAAAGAAGTCTTTCTTTACAATTTTGACTGCTCAATGCCACAAGCTGAAGGTCCATTGGGACCAGAAAATAATTATACTCTACATATATATCTAACAATATTTTTAGAATATACAAAAAATGCAGTAATGTTGGTATTTCCTAGTAAGTATAAACACAACTGGGTGGTTAGTAAGAGAAACGAAAGTGAAAGATCCACATTAAAGGCTACCAAACATTTATTTATTTTAAAAAACTACCATATAATTAAACTTGAAAATATCTGAACAATGCTTTCCTGGGATTAAATGAGCATTACATTGAGGAGATATCGAAAATTGGTCAAGTGTTGCTAAATCTTATCTTGTTCATTTTCAGATCAAAACTGAAATAGCATAAACTTGCAAAATATTCCTTGTCCAAAATACTTCCACACAATTAAAACTTTGACCTTTGAAGCGTTAAGGTCATTTTCCTGTAGCATTAAGGCATTTTTAGCTACATTGTCAAATAACACAAAAGTATAATAAAAAAACTAATTGAAAATAAAGCCCATTTAAGGCATACATATTAAGTAAGAGTAAATTGGATAAGGAATCATAAAGTATGAATTTAGAAATTTTGGAATATAAAATTATTTGGGTTGTTAGAAATTAATAGATAACTTCATTGGTGACCGAAAATACCGTTGTAAAATGCCAATTAAATTTATTATAGCACTTGGTAAAAATGTCAAATTCAGAAATCTGAATACTAATAAAATAGCAAAAGGAAAAATATTACCTCTTCTCCATCCTTCATCTACCCTCTCTACTCTCTTTTCAACTGGGGGACCTCGTCTCTCATCAGAAATAGGTACCCTTCGATCCTCAGGAGGGAGCTGTCTGTCATCTCGAAGTGGACCACGTCTTTCAGGAAGTCTTCTATCATCCCTATCCAAACCTTTTCTATCGTCTCTTTCTAGCCTTCTTTCACCTCTATCATCTCTGTCAAATCCACGCTTCTCTTCCCTCTCAACAGGTGGACCTCCTCTTCTCCAACTTCCTTCAGAATCCCCAACTCTACGCGGCTCCTCTCTTGGAAGATCTCTGGCAGGTGCTCTAGATGGGGTTGGAATTTCCCTTTCTCTCCAGCCCCCACCAGTTCGTAGTGGTGGGACATCTCTGGGTGATGCTCTTTCACCACCCCTCCAATCATCTCTTGAAGGAGGTGGTGCCCTATCATCACGACGATCTCTCCAACTTTCCCGAGGTGTAGCACTGTCTCGAGGTGTAGCACTTTCCCGAGGTGGAGCAGATCGCCAATTATCAGCTTCAGGTCTTGCTTTGTCACGATCATCACCTCTGTTCCCTCGCCAGTCATCTCTAGGTGGAGGAGCACGATCATCTCTTGGTGCACGATCTCTAAAATCTCGCCCAGCCCTGTCTCTATCATCTAGTCCCCCACGAAAATCTCGATCACGAGGTGAATCCCTAAAGTCACGGTCATCTCTAGAAGGTCCTCTGAAATCATCTCGTTCCCTATCCCTTGGTGGGGCTCTGAAATCTCTATCCTCCTTGAGTGGCCCTCTGAAATCTCGATCATCTCTTAAAACCCTGTCATCTCTAGGTGCCCGTGAGTCCCTATCATCTCGGTCACGAATTGGGCCTCTTGTAAAATCATCCTTGTCCCTAGGAGGGCCTCCTCGAATTTCCTCTTTATCTCTTGGTGGCCCTCTCAATTCTCGTAAGTCACGTTCTTTGGGACCTTCTCGTTCAACAAGAGTATCTTTTCCACCATTGACAACTGAATCATCTCCCCTTTCTTCATCTCCAGCATCCCTAAAATTAAAATAACATTTATTGTATAAAATTTAAATTAATTATTTTAGATAAATTATTTTTTTAAAAGTCTAAATTCTAAAAATCAAGAGTATCTAATAAAAACTAACCTTCTGGCTCTCCAGCTATTTTCTTTTTCCAATTCCCTCTCTCTCCATCCCCTTTGTTTGGGTTTTAAGGCTTTGCCTTCTGCTTCTGGTTCATCTCCCGCTACAACATCACCACTACGCCAGTCTCCTTCAGGCTCTCTTTCTCTGACTATTCTCTCAGGTCCTTTCCGCAAATCAATCCTATGACAAATAGTTACATTATCACTTTTAATGTATAATTTCAATTTAAAAAATTGTGATTTTGGACTTATTAACATTAGAAATTAAAGCGATCCACCAGTAAATTTTAATGCCATATAACCTACTGTTTTCTTTCTTCTTCTCTGCGCCTAGATTCCCTTTCCTCTATTTCCTTTTCTTTAGCCCTTTGCTTGCTTAACTGCTCATCCAGCTTCGCTTTTCTCTCCAAATATTCTCTTTCTTCTGCTTCCCGCTTCTCTAGTTCTTCACGTTCTTTTTCTTCTCGCTCTGTCAATATAAAATATAACATTTTAATTGGTCATTAAACAAGGATGGAAAATTATTTTGCAAATCTTGCATTTACAAATAAATTAATTTAAATTGTTATTACATTCATCTGACCTTCAAAAAACTAAATACATTTTTTTTTTAAAATAATTTATCCAGGTGGTGATGCCTTTTACCTCGTTTAAGCAATTCATCTCTGGCCCTTTGAGCAGCCTCCTCTTTTTCCTGAATCCATTTCTGTCTGCGTTCTTCTTTACGTTTAACTTTACGATCTATCAAACGCTTTCGTCTTTCCTCTGTCAGCATCTTCTCAAATTCTTTCAATTTATCCTGAACAGCAATAGAAATAACTTTTACCAACAGCTCTAAGAAATAAACAGGATTCTACTGCATCAATGCAACATGCAACAACAATAAGGTAAATCATGTTTTTCTAGAATATTACCTCATATTCAGACTTCTTAGCCTTTTTCAAAGTGCTGGTGAAAGAGTCCAAGTCAATTTTCATTAAGATTAGTCTAGCCTTTGTCTCCAGAGCATGTGCCCTCTCTTGCTTCATCGTTTCAATCTGGAAGTAAATTCAAAAGTTCTTTGTACATACCTAAGATTTCAGGATGACTTTCAAAAAAATTTTCAGCCAAAAAACAAAAAATGTTGTCTGGATTGATATTCAAAACTATGTATTATGATGTAAGCCAGTATAATCGTGATCATTTCTGATTTCACTGCAGTGCTAACCCTGGAGTTTGTTTCTAAGTTTAATGTATGCCAAAGTACATCAAGATTACCTGCAGCTTACAATAAATACACAAAAATAGACATTAAATATTTTGCAATATTCAGTTTTCATGCTAATGGAAGATGTTAATAAATGATTGAATAGGCAAAACATTTAGGCTTCTTAATGACTCTAAATCATTTCTCTTTTACCTAAATAACAAGCCACTTGTGAAATATGGATTGGGGAAAGGCACTAGAAATTATATGCCCCCTCTAACAGAAAATAAAAAAAGTAAATAGTAAAGTTAAAAATTCCAGTGTAACTAAGATGAAACTGATCATTTAAAATAAGATATGGAAGATATCTAAAATACGTTATAATTTTATTGACAGTACACAACGAAAAAGTGATGAAATTTAGCTTCTAAGATTTATCATTATTACCAACTGAATTAAGATTGTTTTGTTTCAATTAAATTACCTTTCACACACTCCAATAATGTAAAATAAGCCATCTTATATTTGTGAGCCAGTTATAAAGTGATTAGCACTTGTTAATGTAATGCTAATGGTGGAGTCCAGCTCTCTGTTTAATGTATGCCAAATAATAAACATCACAGATTAAATCATTAACTGGATGATAAAATAATTTGGCAAAACAAATACATTTCTCTGCAAGTTTCTAAAAAAAATATATAAAAATTTCAGCTTACTATTATAAATTTTTTCAGATATTTTCAGTTAAAACTCATAGTTCTATTTACAAATCAATATTATGAAATGTGGGCCATTATTGTAGTGATCAGCTCTGATTTGACTGAAGTGCCAACCTTGGAGTTTGGTTCTGTTTTATGTATGCCAGATTACATCAATATAACCAGCAGCTAATAATTATTTGCTTTGATAATGATGAAATTATTTATGGCAATATTAAACAAAGCCCAAAATATATTTGTAAATATTCTTTCTCTGTTAACTCTTTCTTAATTAATATTTTCATTCCAAATAATTGTGGAAAAAATAATAAATGGTTGAATACAGCAAACATTACAATTCTGAGTTACCGCTGCCCCAAACTCTATAGGATTAAAAGATGTTTACTGCTTTGATGGTGATGTCAAAGGCCAAGGAAGATTCAATACAAACAGATATGCCCCAAAAACATTATACATAAAATACATTAAATAAACCAATGCAATAATGCATGTACAAAATCATTTTTAATGGAACATTTCAGTGAAAAAATGGTGCAAAGTACAATTTAAAATAATGGTTAAACAAAAAAAGTAATCCAAAGTCAATGAGAAAATAACTGCAAACATTAAAAAATATTAAATATCATCTAATAGCTTTGTACTGATTGAAGTTACCATTTACACGGTTATAATGTAGAACAGCTGAATATAATGCATTAGAAACTTACTATTGAACAATACTACAGCTTTTTATTTAAAAAATGACTGATATTTTATATTTGTGAGCCGGTTATTTAGTGATTAGCACTTGTTAATGTAATGCTAATGGTGGAGTCCAGATCTCTGTTTAATGTATGCCACAAAGTAAACATCACAGATTAAAGTATTAATAGGATGATTAAATTAATACTTTGGCAAAAATAGTATATTGGATTCATTTTAAGTTACAAGAACAGCTGAATATAATGCATTAGAAACTTAATATTAAACAATACTACAGCTTTTTATTTAAAAAATATTTTATATTTGTGAGCCAGTTATATAGTGATTAGCACTTGTTAATGTAATGCTAATGGTGGAGTCCAGCTCTCTGTTTAATGTATGCCACATAGAAAACATCACAGATTAAATTATTAATTGGATGATTAAATAAATACTTTGGCAAAAATGATATATTGGACTCATTTCAGTTACAAGAACAGCTAAATACAAAAGTAACTGAAATGTACTATTGAACAATATTACAGGTTTTTATTTAAAAAATGACTGATAATATGTGATATTTTATATTTGGGAATCAGTCATAAAAATGATTAGCACTTGTTAATGTAATGCTAATGGTGGAGTCCAAGTCTCTGTCTTTTTGTATGCCAAAGAGTAAACATACACAGATTAAATTATTATAGGATGATTAAATAAATACTTCAGTAAATGTATTGGACTCATGTCAGTTACATGAACAGCTAAATATAATGCATTAGAAACTTTCTATTGGACAATGCAAGTTTTTCAAGTTAAAATATAAATAAAATTCCATAATTGTGAGCCAGTTATATAGTGATTAGCACTTGTTAATGTAATGCTAATGGTGGAGTCCAGCTCTCTGTTTAATGTATGCCACATAGAAAACATCACAGATAAAATTATTAATAGGATGATTAAATAAATACTTTGGCAAAAATGATATATTGGACTCATTTCAGTTACAAGAACAGCTAAATACAAAAGTAACTGAAATGTACTATTGAACAATATTACAGGTTTTTATTTAAAAAATGACTGATAATATGTGATATTTTATATTTGGGAATCAGTCATAAAAATGATTAGCACTTGTTAATGTAATGCTAATGGTGGAGTCCAAGTCTCTGTCTTTTTGTATGCCAAAGAGTAAACATACACAGATTAAATTATTATAGGATGATTAAATAAATACTTCAGTAAATGTATTGGACTCATGTCAGTTACATGAACAGCTAAATATAATGCATTAGAAACTTTCTATTGGACAATGCAAGTTTTTCAAGTTAAAATATAAATAAAATTCCATAATTGTGAGCCAGTTATATAGTGATTAGCACTTGTTAATGTAATGCTAATGGTGGAGTCCAGCTCTCTGTTTAATGTATGCCACATAGAAAACATCACAGATTAAATTATTAATTGGATGATTAAATAAATACTTTGGCAAAAATGATATATTGGACTCATTTCAGTTACAAGAACAGCTAAATACAAAAGTAACTGAAATGTACTATTGAACAATATTACAGGTTTTTATTTAAAAAATGACTGATATTATGTGATATTTTATATTTGGGAATCAGTCATAAAAATGATTAGCACTTGTTAATGTAATGCTAATGGTGGAGTCCAAGTCTCTGTCTTTTTGTATGCCAAAGAGTAAACATACACAGATTAAATTATTATAGGATGATTAAATAAATACTTCAGTAAATGTATTGGACTCATGTCAGTTACATGAACAGCTAAATATAATGCATTAGAAACTTTCTATTGGACAATGCAAGTTTTTCAAGTTAAAAGATAAATAAAATTGTATAATTGTGAGCCAGTTATATAGTGATTAGCACTTGTTAATGTAATGCTAATGTTGGAGTCCAGCTCTCTGTTTAATGTATGCCACATAGAAAACATCACATATTAAATTATTAAAAAGATGATTAAACAAATACTTTGGCAAAAATGATATATTGGATTCATTTTAAGTTACAAGAACAGCTGAATATAATGCATTAGAGACTTACTATTAAACAATACTACAGCTTTTTATTTAAAAAGTATTTTATATTTGGGATTCAGTTATTAAAGTGATTAGCACTTGTTAATGTAATGCTTGTGGTGGAGTATGCATGCCAAACAATAAAAATCACAGATTACATTATTTACTGGATGAAAATATTACATTTAGGAAAAGTCAATAAATAGCTCTGATTTGACTGCACTGCCAACCGTTTTATGTGTGCCAAAGTACATCAATATTACCTGCAGCTTTTAGTGCTCTGCTTTTATACTGAACAAATTATTTATGGCTATAATAATTTTAAAAAAATTAAATTATATGTACTCTTTAATATTTATGCTATTGATGAAATAAATGATGGAATACAGAAAATCATTTGGGTGCTAAATGAACGCTGCACCAACCAGCACTCCCAAATCTATGAGAGTAGCTAATTTCCTGCCTATTATGTATTGGGGAAAGGTTAAAGGACAAAAACTAATGATATGCTGTGAATACATCATTTACAAACAGAAGAGGAAAAACAAAAGAGTACCCAAAACAAAACTTCAAGTGTGATAGAGGATATGATCAACTCAGTTCCAACACATGGAAGATTTCCTAAATAGTTGTAATTCAGCATTTAATCATTGCAATACATCACTTTGAAACATAAACATAGTTTGATTGAACTCAATAAAAGTTGAAATTTTGCTGTTGTAATTTAGGATTTCTTACAAGCTGCATTAGATCTTGTTCCCATAGTATTGAATTATCATTCAACACTAAGATGTTGTAGAATTAGATATATAATTTTTGTGAGCCAGTTATAAAGTGATTAGCACTTGTTAATGTAATGCTAATGGTGGAGTCCAGCTCTCTGTTTTATGTATGCCAAATAATAAACATCACAGATTAAATGATTAATTGGATGATAAAATACTTTGGCAAAACTAATTGTATCAGACTCACTTCATGAACTGGCAACAACAAAAAAAGAGCCAGTATGATAGTCATCAACTCTAATATGACTGACTCACCAACCATATAGAGTTTCGTTTCAAGCATGCCAGAGTGAGTACATTAATATTACTAGCAATTAATAAAGCTGGTTTTATTAAAATGAATTTTTAGGAGGCATTAGACCATAGAAACACAATTAATGTTCACCATAACTGATCCTGGCAGTTAGATGAAGTAATAAAAATCATATATACTTCTAATAAATATTCTACCATGAAAACCAAAATGATAGGCAATATTCAATTCAGTATTTCACAATCCCAAATGAGAAAACTTGTTTTATTAAGACTTGACTCCAGTTAAGTTTTTTTTTTTAAAACCTACACTCACAAATTTAAAAAAAAAAAAACTCTTCCTATTGACCACATAATTAGGCTGACAATTTTACATACATCGGGCAAACTTTAACATTATCTCCAGTTTACAGAAAAAAGGTACTTTTTCCTTTCGTTACATTGATGGAGAGCTTTGGAGAGCAATGTTTGATACAAATTATGACCATCAATACTAACAGAGTAATGGTTTCTAATGACTTCTTGTTATTTTCACAGAAGCAAGAGATGCTTCCTTAGAGAAGCATTATGGTTTGTGAGCCAGGTCTGTAGTTATCGACACTGATTTAAAGCCATGTAAATAGAGGAATTTAGACTCTATTTTCTGTATGCCTCAAATAAATTTCAGACATGCAGAGAGCACTCTACATTATTACGGAATAATGTAACAAGCAAATTAATATGGCATTTTTAAAAATTAAACACCTCCCTTAAAGTTTTTGTTTAAGATATGTGTATGAGGAAAAAAAAAGAATGCAAAAAGCCAGTTAAATGATAAATTAAAAAAACTTTTACTCACTCTTTCTTTTTCCTGCTCTTCCCAAAACTCCTTTCTGGCCTTCTGATCTTCTTCGAATTGCTCCTGAAGAATGGGGATTTCCTCAATGCGCTTAGCCCTAGCCAAGTAGTCAACCTAAAGAATTGCATAAAGTTTTTTTATTAAATTAAATAGCAAATATAAATTGTGTACCATGCAAATCCTGGAAAGCTATCCAGGTTTGCTTATGGATAATTGAGATCAGTTGATTTTAAATGGTTATTTCCAAGTTTCACATAAGTGTTTAGCCCAGGGTCAATATCAATGCTCATCACATATTAATGGAAACAACTTTCAGCGTCTCAATGAACAGTATTAAAGTTTATTAAACTGAAATATTTAGAGATAGCTTCAATTTTAGAGCAATCAATATTTTTTAATAAACACAAACTTTTTGACTTAATAAATTATTTCAACCTTTTTCTCCTGTCCCTTCAATCTCTCTTGCAATTCTTTCTTCTCCTTTTCAAGCTGCTCCACTTGTTTGGCCATGATCTCATCAACATCAAGTTCTGCAATCTCCTTTAGAGGAAATGAGATATTTTTAATACCTATTTTGAACTTGAATTTAATTACTGATAAAAATATTGTCGTTTGCATAATGAACAAGTTAATTAAGATTATCTATTAACACAAAACCCCACCACACACACAATACAAACTTTAAAAAAATACTTTTGTCATTAAATTAATTTCAATTCCTATTTAAAACTTACTTCTTCGTCAATATTTTGTAGAATTTTAGATCCATGTGGTGTTTTACGAAGTTCATCCAGCCTCTCCTTGACATGCCTCCTCTTTATCTGTTCATGCTCTTCTTGTTGTCGCTGTTTGTTGCGCTCTTCAGCTTCTCTTTCCAAACGGGCCATCTCAGCCTCATAAGCTTTACGGCGCTGTTCTTCTGCTTGCTCAAATTCTTCTCGTTCCTAGACATGAAAATTATAATGGATATTTCTCTATAACTCCAGAAAAGCTTCAGTATGTTAAATGACAATGCATTTGGCAAATTTAAAAAAAAAAATTAAGATCAACGCTGAAATTCTTTTAAAATTATGACAAAATATTTTTAAATAACATACACGTTGATCTTGGTTCTGCTCCAGTTGCTCTTTGCGATTTTCAATTATTTGACGACGCAGCAGAATGCGAGCATGCTCTTTTTTGGCAGTTAGTCTGTATGTGTTTAAAATATTTGCCTTTAGCTCCTCTTCTTCTATCTGAAATTTAAAAAAGATACATTGCTACAAATTAAAATGGACCAAAAAATAATGAGACACGATGAAAGCATTTCAAATGATCTGAACATAGAATTTTTTAAATAACATAATTCACAGAATTTAATTTCAGCTAAATATTTAGATTGAAAGTCACATACCACAGTACTTTCTTTGGGCCCAATTATTTCCAGTGCTTGGTTGAGGGCTTGAGCAATATTAATAACCTGATTGCGAATTTGCTCACTGGGCATGCTCTGAATGTAAGGGCCCTCTGGAATATCTTCTTTCTGAGACACACCCAAGTCTGTGCCAAAACTTAGTGATCTTGTGCGATGGTCTATCCGCACCTGTGGTAATACAAAGAAATAAAGCTAGACAAAGTGAAGATTTTAATTTTTAGAGGCAGTGAAGCTAAAATATTAGATCACCCATTTTCATTAATGTAAATGAAAAATAATATTTTTATATTTTTGAGGAATGGCATGTTAAAAAACAAAACAAAAACAAATGAATTTTGAAGTTTTAAGTGAAAAAGTTTTTAATACAGAAATTGTTTTTCGAGTCTAAAAGAACTGAACCGATTGATTTTTCAAATAATATGCTGTCTTAATTTTCAACAGTACCTGTAACTCTAAAGTTTTAGCAGCATCAACAATCACACCTTCAAGTCGATGCTCAGATGCAAATGGAACCAGTGATGCAAAGCGACTGAACTTTATTTGCTGGTACACCTGGGCAACCTGAGTTTAAGAGATTAAAATTTCACTAAAATTATACTATGATACTAAATTAATTGACAACTTTCAAACAAATTAAATGAACCGATTAAATGAACTGATGTATATAAATAAAGAAACAAAAATAATAAATGTACCTGCTTCAGAACTCGGGTGATAATAATATCTTCCAATTGAGGAACATACTGGGCTAGATCTTCATTTTGTTCAATATAATCCACAACAGGCTTGACCTTTTTATATAAGCTCAGGGGATGAAATTCTACTTCCAAGTACTGATACAGATTTTGGAGTTCAGGGTAGGTAAACTGAATGCTACCATGATTCACCTGCACAAAAAATAAATTAATCATATGAATAGATTATTAGAATTAATTTCTTTTCTCTAAATACATAAAAAGGCTAAATTCTAAATTCCTAAACTAAAATGGAGATAAAAAATTTTAACAAATAAATGAAGTTTATTATCTCACAAGATCTTTCACTAAGGACTGCCTGGTTGGTGGTGTTTGGAGCATAAGAAGAGTTGCAAGTTTTCTTTGTTTTTCAACAGCGCTTTCATCCATCACCAAAAGGTTTCCTATCACATTTCTAGTTGGTGGGATTGGAATTGCCAGAGTGGCACAGAGTACCCTTGAAGCCATTCTATTAGGAACAAATGAAAATATTAAGATCTAACGTTGTATTAAAAATTATAAAATTTGTTTTAATATAAAGAAAGAAAATCATTCAAGAAAAAATTTAATCAAACAACCTAATCAATGAATCTTCATTGAATGAATTGTCATTTTATTTGTTTTCAAATTTAAAAAAAAAAAAGTTCCAATTTTGACACTTACTTTTGCAACTCCTCAGGTGACAAATTCTTACGCTGCTCTCTGGATAAATTAAACAAGCGATGCAAGGTGCAAGCATGAAACAAATGGTTTCCTGATTTGGAAAAAACCAAACCAAGTTTCTGATAGTAATTGGCCATCAATGAAGGTTTGGGTTGTTTTTTAGATAAAGTTATCAAACCGTGTATGTCTTCTACTGCTTTAAATGCTTCCTGAAAAGTGTAAATGTGTTAAGTTAAATAAAACAATTATTATTAGTTTGTTATGTATTTGTTACAAACCACATCCTAATTTAAGATTATAAAAGCTAAGCACCAAAAAATTATGTAAAATTATGCCATTATGACCAATAACATTGAATGCTCTTAATGTGGATTCTGTTGCATGTTGCTTAGAAACATTCCACAACATGATTATAGGCTTTAGACCAAGACATTTTGGAAAATCCTAGCATAGACAAAAATAATTTCAGCCATTATTTTAAAAATTCAATTTTAAGGAGAATAGAAGTACTCAATACGGTATTGAGACTTTTTAAATTATTTTTTTTTGAAATATACAAAAAGTTTATATTGAAATGCCCACCTGCCAGAGCTCCATGCTTATGGCACTATCTAACTGAACCAACCGAGTCTCAAGGTGCATAGCTTGTGACTCTGGATTGTTCAGATTAATGGCAGTCTGTTGATGTTGGTGCTTGTGAATGTGTCCCAAGTGAGTACGAAGCTGAAACCAAAATAATACAAAGCCAACAATGTTTATCTCACATATTTTACAGGTAGATAACACTGTGCCGCCTGGGGTGTGACCATGGTCAGTGCTATTCACTCCCCAACCCGAATAACAACCCTCCCCCAGTCCTTACCTCACCCCCCCCCCCCTTTTTCAAGACAGCCACCTCTACACAATTAAACTCACCCACCTCAACTTTAATCACAACCTGATTCTCTCCCACAAGATTACATATCATTACATTTATATTAAACATTTGCAACCAAAAAAAAAAAATAATTTGTGAAGGGGAAGGGATTTTTTAACCAAAAAAAAAAATCAAAATGCTTCAAATTAGAGTTAACTTAGTTTTGTTTCTTTAATGACTTACATTGTCACATAATTTTCGGAACTCAGTTTTCCTTGAGTATTTCAAACAAAACTTGAAAGCTGAAAAGGGGAAAAGAATAAATTGGTAGTCTAACACAATAGAAAATTAATCACTGCATGTAGCTGTGTTGAAAAATGCCCCAAATCATTTTAATTCACCTTTTCCAATGGCATATACTGCCATAGAAAGCTCAGGTGTTACCCTTTAGTATTCTGAATGAGCGGCTTACCTTTCTTATAACTCTAAATTAGTGTTATTCCTAAAAATAATTTAGCTCACAATAAGTGAGTGTTGAAAAACACCTAATTGTTTTACCTTGTTGAGCTATGTCCTGGTAAAGTCTTTCCACTCTTGAATTGTTTCTCAACAAATCCAAGCACTGTCGATAAGACTCCCATAGAAACTTCACCCATGGTGTCAAAATAGCCCTATCAGTACGGTCCTGAAGGTCTTCTCCACTCACAGCTTTCAATAATAGGCTGTAAAAGGCATATGATAATAAAGTATAACATAGTTATAAATGGTGAGATCCTAAATTTTCATAACTAATTAACTATTAACTTTATCTGTTTCAGTGGGATTTATTGCAAAGCTCTTTAACATAGGTTCCCAAATGATGGTCAGTGAATGTTTTTTTAAGTGGTTGCTGACTAAAACAGTAAATGATAAAAATAATTGATTTTAAAGCAATATGAACTCTTAAAATTTGAATAATATTATGCTCCCATTTGTTGCTACATTTGAAAAAAAATGCAACAGGTGAAATATTGAGATAAATTAGGGAACATAAGTTACAATTTCAATAATTGCACTAGAATTATTAATGTTGCAAGTTAAATTTATAATGCAATATAATTCACTTTTATTTTGGTGACTTTACCAAGTAAAGAATACAATACGCTATTAGCAGTGGCATGCCGTTTGAAATTTTTTTGCTGCAGTACCTAATATTTAGAGAAAATGTAATCCTACGAAACTAGGCTTTAAGATAAGTGTATGAATAAAAGTGGCAAAGGTGTTTATAGCCTATTACCAAATGGCAAATATAACTTAAAAGCTACAACTTATGAGATAATACTTAAAAATTATTGTAGTAGAAAATTTACCTCTCAGGAGAATCTGGCAGATCTAGATCATCAATATCAACAACAGTTTGATGCGACTCCTTTCTTGCTGCTTCCGTCTTTTCTTCCGCTAAAGTGATGTAGCCTTTAACTACTTCAACCAAAGAACTTATGTTCACCTGTAAATTGCAAATTATTAAAAAGGATTTTTTTTGTGTGCAGTGCAAATCACTTATATTTTGCCTATTTTTGTATACAATTATCTATAATATTGTGTCACATTTTATTTGCATATTTTCAAATGGATTACAAAAATCTTCTTTTAAAAACATGGACCTTGGAATCATATTTGTAGATGACCAAGTAAGATTTTGTAAGGACATGAATGTATAAAATTTCAAATACTATACTATTGGCCTAAAAAAAGATTACTTCTTAAGTTAAAAACTAATTTAATGAGTTAATACAAAATACTATGGAGTGGTTAATCAAAGTACCTGTTGGCATATGTTCTTGTACTGATAAAGGCCCTCTTTAGCAATGTGTGATTTGCGTAACTCCACACAAAGCTCAAGGTACTTTTCCATAATAGGCTCGTGGGTTTTCTGCCATGTTCGATGCTTCTTACTTTTAATGACATCGTAGAGGGCATCCAAGGCCCTCTGCTTTTTACCCACATCAATAAATTCTGAAAAAGAAATTTACATAACTTTAGCAATACAATCAATCAGTGGGCCTATTTTACTATTAACATCTTGGATATTTTGATGGTTGTGATTTCATTGTAAAGTGAGACAAAGTCACATGGGTCATGACCCATATTCACAAGTCCATACTATTCATTAAAAGCAATAAAATGATTGAAACTCTAAATATTTTTATTGTAATTCCATAAAATAAATTTAAAATATAGAATTTATGAGAACTGGAGCTGATAACACATTTGCCATCATCATGAAGGGACTGGAGGCTGCATCAGATTGAAGTTATGTGCAATAACTTATTTAAATATGATAATTTTATACAACTGTTCATTTTATGGATTAATCATTAAATTTCTAATTTTTAAATCAAATTTAACAATAGTATGCAATTATAATTAAATTATAACTTATCTAGCAATATAAATATGCATTATTACATTAAATACCATATGGAAGTTCTGTTTACCAAGTCTAGTGTTCATATATATATATATATATATAGTTTATGTAAGGAATTGTAAGGCAAGGTGTAGCTTAAAAATAATGCTTAGGACTACCGACTTTGAAGTTTTGCACATGACAATTAATTAAAGCTTTATATGACCAACGATTAAATAGTGTTAGAATTTGCACACGGCACATTCATTTTCTTTTGAATGAAACTATGAGAATAACATTATAATAGTTAGGTACTTCTGTAAAAAAAAAGAAATTAAATGGAAAAAAAAATATTACTGTTGTATAGAGCAAACTTCAAATACAAAATTTGAAACCAGAACCAACTTTCCAGCTTTAGTACTTCTTGAGCTATGAATTTTTAAAGTGTGAGTTCATTGGGTATTTTTTTTTACTATGGACTGCACCTCCACATTTTGTGACCCAATTCCACTGATTGCGGCATGAGCTATAATTCTCCTTTAAATGATAAATTTATAATACAGTCGAACCCACTTATCTCAACCTCGGTTAACTCGCCAAGCTGTCCTTACTCTAAGACTAAAATGAGTACTTGGCTCAGGCCCTATAGCCTTCTTCTTCTTCTTCTTATATTTGAGGGCTCACACTCTATTGATCATTCTGGCGCCTGGTTTGAATTCAGAGTTTGCCTATTAATTATTATCGACTTAAATTATTAAACATTAGAGATAGCCAAAAATTTAAGCTTAATTCAGGGAATTAGACTCACATCATGAACATAAATAAATTTCAAGCACATGTTATTATATTGCCGCCATATTGGTTTTCGTTTATCTAGATCATCGGTTATCTCGACGCTTTTTGGCAAACCCCTAGGCTGGGGTAGCGTATTAACAGGTCTATTGAAAGTCAACTGGCAGGTATTGGTCTTATTTTTGTATGGTTCATATTTTAAATTTAGACTACTAGGTAGAGCTTTATAAAACATTTAAGCCAGAGGCATAGCTAGGGGGTGGATGGGCGCATTAAATTGAATCTTGTCTCCAAGCACCAAACAGTCAAGCTACGCTTCTGAATTAAACCAATGTAAAGCCTTGATAAAGGACTTTTTTTTTTTTGAAGAGTCGGATTCAAATAGTCTAGTATATTGTTTTATAAGCCTACTAGTATTATAATAGGTTTAATTCAAAGCAAAAGCTTATGATACACTTTATGTTAATCAAAGCATTTGAAAATATTACCATATTCAGTATTTATTTATTATCTAGGGATCGGCTGACATATATACACAATATTGGAATATCATATGCAATGCGTCTACTTTACCAGCCTCTTGTCACATGACATGTCGGCCGGAATAATAACACATACTAGTCGTCCGGCTGTCACATGATATGTCCGCCGGATGTGTAGACACTGCCTAAGTTTAAATTTTATCACTATCTTGCAATTATAAATACATTTTTATTTATCTAGCTCTATAATATCATTAAATTTAATAACTACGAGATGGATGTTCTGTTCACTAAGACTAAGGCGTCCAGTATATTTATAAATATATATATATACATAGACTATGTAAGGCAAGGCGAATCTGTAAATTTTGGGTTAACGGTATGGGTTTTGCCAACAGTTGTCTCACCCTAAGCGCAGTGACATCATTTTTTGGGGAATCCAACACTGGACTTGGGGTAATAGACCAATTAGTTGTAGGATCTGAACGATGTGTGTGATAATATTCCTGTTCTTTACTGAGCATTACTCACCTCATAAAAGATACGGTTAATATAAAATATATTAAAATGAAATTTTCCATTGATTTGAATTAAAACTCAACTTACATGCTTCAAAAGAAATTAAAAAAGAAACACATCCTTGCTGATACGCCATGACCCAACTCCTTCTTGTATAATTTGTATTATTTTGAAAAGATCTGAATAATTTTTAGTAAATTTTGTTTTTACAGTTTGTGTTACATGAAACAGCATAATTATTGATTAGTTTAAGTCTGCTGGGTAACTCAGGTAAGCATAAGCTTTTATAACCCTGAAAATTAGTGAAAATACTTGTCACTGTTATTACTGTTAGATTGTGATGAGGTTAATGATGTGACGTAACTATAAAAAGTGCAGCCCAGGCAGGCCAAACGTTTTGCAATCTCCTTCCACGAAAAAACTATGCAGTTGGCCGAAAATGGGGGAAAAAAAGACGCAAGCCAAAATATCAAAATAAAAAACATAGAAATCCCTCCCCAAAACCCCTCCCCACAATTTCAAAAATATAAAATAAGAATACAATAACTTGCATCATGTGAACACAAACAACGAAATCTTGTAATTACGTCACTGTGGACGGAAGTGGACCTGGGGGAAACCCATATACCGTGGAACATATCACCGGCCTTACCGCTAACAGCCGGCGTATCCCTAAAAATAATACTGGTTTGGGGCTACTTATTTTGAACCTAAGCACGTGACTAATTAATTAAGGTTTTCCCTGACCAACGATTTAATAGTTTTTGCACGCTGCAATTCTTATGAATGCAACTATAAGAATAATACTATAGTAGTATAGTACATGCAAGTGACTGAATGGCTGTCCATGACACCGTTTTGCACACTGCAATTTATGATAATTTATAATAAATATGGACTCTACCGGTTTTTTTAAACCTCAAATTAAAATATTCTTGTTTAAGTTCACTCTAAATTACAAGTTATCAAATATTTTGATGTGAATTGAGTAATAATTGAATATTTCTTAAGTATTTGTCATCTTTCACCATTAAAAAAGGGGTGTGGTTGAAATGGGGCAGGGTGACCTTAACTCTCAAAAGACAAGAGATTGAAAAATCGGTCATATCTGGCGGGTGAAAAAAACAACCCTTAAAATATATATAAAAATAATATTAACAGGCAAAAATAAAGATTTACTATTTTGGCATGTTAAACTTCTATTTGGCAATAAAGAAAAATCATTTATACTACTAGTTCTTGAAGAAATCTGGTAGCAACTTGTCCATTCATAAATTTCGTTTTTCACAGTGTTACACAATTTACACATGTTTTGCCGCAAGACCGGTTCACTGCTACTACACACTAAAGCATTGCTATGGAGTCTGATTCTGATAATAAGCTTGTAATGGATAATTATTCTTACTTTGAGGAATATTTTTGATGAAGAAAGCACTTCAGATGAGTCTGATACAGAGAATTCTGTTAATTATCATCATAATAATATCATACAAGGTTTGTTTACTTTTTTTCCGTTCATTCTCAACTCACGCATACTGTGATACTTTCTTAGCACTATTATTAGCCCTAACATTAGCTTTATTCAAGTTCCAGTAATTTAAATTCTTAAATAGATTACATTATTTATTTGTTTTAATTGAAACTACTTTGTAGTTATAAAATTATTTTAATAGTATTATGTTTCAGTTAGCAAAATGTAAACAATGCCCTACAAGGCCAAGGCGATTACACTGCAACAATCAGCTGTGTTCCCTTTTCAATGAAAAGTTGAAATCAGGCGGATTAATATTTTGAAATTTTTTATTTATATTGTAAATTTTTTATTTTAGCAAAATAATATTTTTTTATCAAATATTTTGACAGCATCTATGAAGTGCAGATGTCATTCATTAATCATAGTCAATACAATTGGTTATGATGACAATGTGAATGACTGTGGGACTCTTTGCTGCATTTAGGCCAGAGGTACAAAGCATATTACTTCCTGATGTTAAAACAAGAGAGGATAGATTTCAAAAGCAAATAGACATTTTCAAACTCTATTTTACAACAGATTTGGTTGATTATTAGTAAGCAGTGTGCGCAGGACAATGGACCGAAGAAACTTTCTGTTTTCATTATAACATCATTGAAGAGGAGTTTTATCTACTAAGTGGACTTATTATGAATGCAGGATTTATCAAGCTCTTAATTTTACAAGAAATGTCCAGGAAATCCTTTTATGATGGACAATGAGCAAGGCCATTATGACTAAGGAAAAATTCAAGGCTATATTGAGTTTCCTAAAAATAAAGGAGACATGCTGTGCAAAATGGGGAGACTCTTGTGTATCTCAATGCAAAATACAAAGAACTATCAGCATCAAGAAAATGTAGCAGTTAATGAACAATTTAGGGAACAAATGACTTTTTTGATGATGAACATGTCACTGTAAAGCCCGAAATCTTTACATTGTGCGCCGCGACCTGACAATAACAAAAAGTGTAATTGTGTGTTACCAAAAGTAGGGTAAAATGGTCAGAGCAAATGTCACAGGCTTTGTTTTTGATACATTTGTATGTTTTAAATAAAGTAATTGTTTTCAAGAATGTTATATGCATGGTCTTGGCGAAGGATTCAATCATTTGATCGGTATCGCAGGGATGCATAAAAAATGTTTATTTATTAAAATGTGCTTTTTTTTCTCCTTAACTTTTTCTCTAAAATAATACTCCCTAATAATGTTCTGAGGGATAATTTGATGCAGTATATGTTTACCTTTGAAAAAAAAAATATTATTTAAAAAAAATAATTTTGACTTTTTCGAGCAATATTTCCTTGAATGATAGGTTGTCTACAAATAGTCATAACTTTTTTATTTATGAGTCTATTCTCTTGAAATTTGAATATGTTTTGTAGTATTGAACATATTCTAATAAAATATCAATTTTATTGATGTAAATGCAAACACTATTTTCTCCTTTGCAAAACTGGGATGTTATGTTTTTGTCAACTTAAAAAAAATTTTTTTTTTGCCCAAAAATAATAAAAAATCAAGTTTAGCAAAGATATTTTGAACAAACACCAAATATCAATTAAAGAGCATCCAATGACCTTTAAAATGATATATAAGACTTGTAGGTAGCTACAAAATTACAGCCATGAGATGAAGAATAAGATGTATTCAAGGTCATTAAAAACTGGAAAAATCTAATCTTTTGTCATTTTGAGAGTTAAACTAATGCAGGTAACTTCCACAAGCATAACTAATGGCCGACAATCAACAATGTGATATCTCAATGAGAATTGGCACAAATATACAGCAATATATAATGCAGAAAATGATTTGGCTAATGTTGGAAGATATGACCATGACATCACTTGCGTATTTTGTTAAGTTGGTGTTTTGGATTCACTCCCCTTAATTTTGTTTAAATAGAGTTACATTTTCATTAATATGACGGTGGCAAATTTTTAATGGTTGATTAATTATAATTTTAAAAATTTCATTGGCTGGCTTATTATAATCCTTTTTATGTGTTCCGCCATTTTCGAACGTGTTCATGGCAGACCATGAATATTATTCAACATTCTGGATATTATTTTCGGTGGAACCTGAAAAAAAGTGTGTAAAAGTGTATTCCATGAAACTGTGAGTTGGGTTTTCATTATTTCTTTATTTTATCATTAATTTTTGCCATTTTTCTTTGTTTTTTTTACATTTTCCTAGTTTTCAGGGTCAAAACCCTGGTTAGGGATGAATTTAGGGTTCAGGTTAGGTTTAGTGATGAATTTAGGGTTCAGGTTAGGTTTAGATTTAGGGATACATTTAGGTCATTATTTTTTAACGTTTTATTTGTATTTTTAGCAAACGTGAGTTATTTTATATTTCCATGGCCGCCATATTGGTTGCCCCGACCTGTGAACACGTAAAAGTTCACGGGTTGGGGCAACCAAGATGGCGGCAACGAAAAAAAACGCGGTCATATCTCTCAATATTTACCAAAGAAATATATATTAAGAAAGTGAAAGACATAGATAACTTCTTACATAATTTTGGAGGGAAAGATGCTACGTCTATGAATTTCTAATTATGGTAGGTACTTTGACAGAAATTTTTAATATTGTCCTATTGCCACAAATGATACATCATTTTAAAGGGCTAGCTATAAGTAGGTACTCCAATATCGCGCTGAGCGGGCAAAAAAAACGCTGGCTTCGCGCGGTACATTTCTGTGACGAGCCGAGGACGGTCGGTTTCGGTATGTGTCGGGCTTTGTTGTTCCTATGCGTCATTTTCTAAAAATAAATAAGTTTCAGTCTTAAACTCTATTCGCTGAAGAATTCCGGTCACGATGATATAAATGCTGTGTCATTCTGACCGGTCTCAGACGAACAGTTGGAGCGCATACTGTGGGTAAGTTAAAACTTGTGTTGGTTTTTTTGTTTAGCATATGGGCGAAATAAAAACTTTAATGGGAGATAGCTTGATCCCTTTAACATTGAAAGGATTTATAGTTAACATTACTGGCTATTGCTAGAATTTATAATACCGAACGGAAAAAAAAAATCCACATGTTATGGAAAAACGGCTGCCATCTTTTTTTACATAATTTTTTTGACTGGAGGGAGGTGAAATTATTTGAAAATAAGACGCTTTAAATAAAACATTTCTAAATCATTAACATCTGATTAAACAAATGTTTTTGATTCTAATATTACTAAACAATATAAATGTATACACATAAATAATAATTTGTTTTAAATTAATTGTTCATATAATTATTCTTTATAAAATAAAAAATTAATTAATTTGCAAATAAGAATTCCTCTTCTTCAACAATAACAATGATTGCAATGTATTAATAAGCTGTTATTATTAGATAAACTAGACTACTAGTACTAGTTATAAGGGTGTATTGATAGACCTATATTCATACTAGAGTTAAATTAATGAAATAAAACAAATTAATACTAGGGAATTTATTTTATCTATTTACGTGATTTAAATTTAATTGCAAACAATCTTTTTTTTCAGTCTACCCTAGTTATTACTCTATTATTATTATTAGATTAACTAAGACTACTAGTTATAAGGGTGTATAAATAGACCTACATTCATACTATAATTAAATTAAATATATTTAAACAGTGGGGTCATTCCTTTAATTTATTTTGTCTACTTAGGGTGATTTTTGTTTAAAAACCAATATATAATAATAATTGCAACGTCATTCGCTTATATTTTCCTTTGTTTTTTCAATAGATTCCACACATGTGGACATGCATTGCAACCTGGAGGAGACCAATAAGATAAACAACCCAATTTGATGTTGACAATGAAGTTGTTTTAATCTACCAATCGAGAATGAAGTGTTGCTGCTAGACTAGAGCTCTGGAGCACGAACCACGTCCACTATTTTTTGAGACAGTTGTTGCTCTGTCTTTAGGATATGTTAAGACCACAGTTAAATTGTTTTGTAAGTTGGTATTATTTGACATAGATCATGAAGAAATAACTTTGTCAAATTTAGTTTCTGATGTTCTAATGGGAGATTTTCATTTGGTTAATTTGTGTTTTGATTGAAATTGATTTCAATTTTCAGTTCACTAATTTTAATTTTTTTTGTATACTTTCAGGTGGACAACATTGTCACATTTAATTTCTGATATTCTTATGGGAGATTTTCATTTTGTTTAATTGTGTGTTTTGATGAAATTCATTTGAATTTTCAGCTCACTCATTTTGAAGTTTAATTTTTAACATTTTGCATATTTTCAGGTGGACAAAGATACAATCTGTTGCTGTGGACTAGGACACTATCTGTTGCTGTGGGCCGTGGACTGCAATATTGCATTGGATGTTTTATTATATTTAGATTGTCACTGTCTATTTGTACTGAAGATTTCATTGAATTAGCATTGTTAGTTTAAAAGTTATGCTTAAAGACGCACATCAATGTCAAAAGATTACATGACATTTTTGAATTTTTTATAGCATTATTTTAATTGCTTTTGCAATATTTGAATATTCTGTTACATTTGGATTGTCACAAACTATTATTAATGAAAATTTGATTGCAGTAGCTTTATTAGTTTAAAAGTTATGTATTTAAATGTAAAAATGTCTCGGCCGTGGTTGCTTTTCATGAAATATTTTTTCTAAAATTGCATTTATTTTTCTGATCTGTATTTCATTTATTTTAAATGTGCCTTACTTTTAGATGGACGTTATCTGTTTGTATTGAAAGTTTTATAGCAGTAGCTTTATTGGTTTAGTAATTATGTCACTTTTTGAAAAATTAAATTTTCCGCCAATCGTCGTTATCCACGCCATATGCTCATAAAGTCATATTTAATAAAATATAATAAGTTAATTCACAATTCATGTATTTTGTTTTGTTAAACACTGTATTGTAAATGTCTCCTCCAAATTTGAGAACTCTAACTTTAATAGCCAAAAAGATACAAGCAAAATAGTACAAAAAGTGTAATAATGCGATCACAGTTGTAAAACTTAAATACAAAGCCGAATAGTGGGGAAAAATAAATCACTAAAAAATTCATAACATTTCTTCTATAAGTCATAGAAAGATTATCTTGGTGTCATTGGAAAGCTTAGAGCCAGCCCTTTCCAATGATATACTATTTGTGTATGTCTGATGTATTTGAAAATTTGACTTGGAGTACCTACTATAAACTTTGCAAAAATACCAATTTCATCTTTCTAGCTTTTATAGAAATGAAGTTATGATTTTTTTAGTGAATTTTTTAACCCCCTTCTTTATCTTTGTATTTCACTGTAAAAACGTGTGACCGACTTTCCACATTTCTGCCTTTTTTTTGCCCACAACTTTTGTATTTTAATAGATAATGCTACCAAATTTTTAGGAGACATTCTCAATGCAATTTACAACACAATGAACAACAAAACTTTTACATAACATCAAGAATTTGCATTTTGGATAATTTTATTTGCGGGTATGTTACGAAAAAAGTGAATAGAAAAGTTGGAACAATCATTATTTATGAAGAAAAAAACAGAAAATAACATGTTTATTGAATTAACATTAATTTTATTAAGCTATTGTTAAATTTTAAATCAATTATATTTATAAAAAGGTAAGTATTCTTTTTTATATGTAAAATTGATGGATATAATTATAAATAAAAATTACTCAAATAAAATCATCCATATAAGTCATAAGTTATAAGACTAAGTTAAGTAAGGACACACAGTAAGTAGGGTAAGTATTAGAATGTTACTTTTACATTAATTAACAATTATTTTAAAATGTATATTTTAATACCTTATTAAATTAAAAAGATACTAACTTTAATTAGGCATGTAAGTGTGGTTGTAGTAATAGTAATAAAAGTTCAGTAAGTGAAAAATATTAAATTAAGCCTAGGCCTAGGCGTAAATACTAAATAGACTATAAGATTTAATAACTGTTGTTTATAATTATAAATGATATTGATATGTAGGCCTAATTTTAGTAATATTCCCCCAAATGAGTTGTCATTAATAAGAGAATAACAACTATTATTTTTGAGATTACTGTCATTATCATAAAACTATTAATTATTGATTCAATAATGTACATCGGTAAACTGACTAAGTGCCGGTGTTACAATTTTTAACGTAAAATTTAAAAGCTATTTGCTCACTACATAAACTTTTCAAGTTTGGTTATTATCTTTTTTTAAATTTTTCATTTTAAACTTCTTATAATTATTCCGATGTTTACGGATTTAACAATAACGAATCACTTTATAATTGACAGTGATAATACCCATTTCCGGCTTCTCGCTCAAAAAAGAAAATTAATAAAAATTTCGTACCCCCCTTCCATAGGGGGATGCATAACTTTTAAGAGACATGGTTAATGATAATAACTCATAACGAAAAAACGAGTACAATGAATGCTGAGTCTCTGGCACTAAACCTTTTTAACCTGTCATAACTAATAAAAATGTATTTATGTGATGTATATACTGACCCCGTCATTATAATAATACTGTCAGTGATACACAAAAAATCTCGTAGCATAAATCAATAAATCACCGGAACACAAAAACTGAAACGTCACTGATGATAAAAGCAACTATTTAATAAACAAAGGTGACGTAGTATGCAATTTTCCAATGATACTGTGTAGCCGTAAGCCAAAATTGTAGAAACGGAATTTTCGACATTTTGGGACATGCGCAGAAGAATGCACCGATGGGGCTTTGAAGTACCTAATTATGGGGTCGCTTGAAAAGTCAAAACAAAAAAATGCTGGAAATGTAGGTCAAGATGTACACTACTCTGAACGTGTAAGTGTTGATATATATTATATTAATATACCACAATTTTATGACATTATAGTATAGCCTAGTCCTTAAAAGCCCCAATGTCAGGAAACGTCCAAAAATTAAAAATTTTGATTCTTCTGAGCCGATTCTCATTTCCCATATAAATTTTGAAGTAGTCTACCTTGCTTTAATGAAGTGCCTACAAAATGTGGTGGTGCAGTCCATCGTAAAATATTACAAAGGAACTCGCACTTAAAAAATTCTTAGCTCACAAGTACTGAAGCTATTAAGTAAGTTGATTCTGGTTTAATTTTTTAAAATTTAAAGTTAAGTTTGAGCTACGCAAATGTAATATTTTTTAAAAATTTACCAGTATCTAGTAAAAGCTCCAAAAACGCAGGCCATAGCCATATATTGCATAAATAAGCCCGTAAAAATGCGTATACTATACCATAAGCCCATATTTAATAATATTTTTATTTTTTAGGCTTTTCTTTACCAATGCCAATACTTAAAAATAGAGAACTCAGAAGGCCTAAGCCTACATGCATTGTATACAGTAATGGATTAATTTTATTTTTTAAAGAGAGGGAATGGCAGTATACAAGTGGGGCAATGGTGCAAGGTATGTACATAACATACTGAAACTTTCAACATTCACACGACAGATTTTCGACCATCTGCTTGGGCTTAGCCTCAATTCACATTCCGACTGAAAACTACTGGTAATTTCAACTTACCATCTGCTCTTTTCAAAGCATTTTCAGGTTTTTGAAAATACGTTGGCATTTTTAGTTCATTGCGAGTATCCTAGCAAAAAAGTTTAAAACTCAAGTAATGTTTAATTGCAAGTAATATTTTATTTCCCACTCGTGCGAAATGCTGTCTCGAACAATATGGCCGCCGCACACAAGAAATGGGTGTATTCGTATATAGAATTTTAATATTTTCATTTCGATACTTGTCAGTGATATTATAATGAACAAGTTAGGGGAGCTTGAAATATGAAACAAAAAAATTACACGGACTTTTAGCCTAACGACTTCTTCCTTGAAGAAAACAAGACAAAACGAAATAATTATAATTAGCAAAGCTATAGAAAAAAAGCTATATTAAACAATTTTCACTGGTCTAAATTACTATATTTACGAAAACGGTATCAGTTTCCACATCAATCCATTTTAAATAACTTCATTAGAGATTAAGAAGTAATAGTTTTAAACAATAACTGAAAGAAAAGCATCACCATTAAAATGAAAATAATAAAATTAGTTACGTTTTAGTTAATTATTTTTTACATCGAAACTTTCCTAAATTTGAGTAAGTCGTTAATTGTTCAATATTTTTTAAAGAAAATAAAGTGTTAAATCGTAATTTCTAGCTCTTCATTAATAACTATGTTGCAAAATGCTCCATGACCATTGGCAAAATATTGATGAATTTGTTATGAATTATTAATACTTTTTAATAGATATAATGTTTTCGATGGCACTGTTAAGGCACTGCACCATACAATTTTAAAGCAATTATTTTTGAAGATAAGAAAAATACTTGTCTTATTGTAATAGGGCCTAAATAAATCTAATGCTTTAGTAATTTAGTGCATAGATGCAATTATATACTAAGGAGCCGCAAGTATCGATACCTTGTTATCAAACAACGATACCGTCTTGTGTGACGTCACTGGTGTTTCCGCTTTAGAATTTATCTTTTAACGACTATTGTATGAATAAAAAAAATAATGATGTGACTATTGTGACACATACTATAATTTCATCCAGTGGCGAAGGAAGGGGGGTTCGGAGGGTGTGGACTGGCCCGGGTGGTACTTGTTTCCTTTGTATTGAGGGGCGGCATTTTCGGCCAACTGCATAGTTTTTTCGTGAAAGGAGATTGCAAAACGTTTGGCCTGCCCCGGGCTGCACCTTTCATAGTTACGTCACGTCATTAACCTTATCACAATCTAACAGTAGTAACAGTGACAGGCATTTTCATTAATTTTCAGGGTTATAAAAACGTATGCTTACCCGATTAACCCAGCGGACTTAAACTAAACAACAATTGTTCATGTAACACAAACTGTAAAAACAAAATTTACTAAAACTTATTCAGATCTTTTCAAAATTATACAAGAAGGCGTGCCTTTCTAATTAATAATTAACTAATTATTGATAATTGAATCCCCATATTCTTAACACTAATTATAACCAAAAGTTCAGCTGAGCATTCATTTTCTCAGTTACCTTTATAATTAAAAAAACCTCAACAGAACAACCTATGATAATCTAAATCTAAGTAAAAAGGCAGGATAGATGCTCTTACTAAACTTTAGTTTATATAGACTATAGAAGCAGATGTGCTACGAAAAATTAGTTTTGAGGATGTAGAAAAAGGCTAAGAAGTCTGCATGTAGAAAATGTAAAGGAGAAATCCTTAAGTGCTGAGGGTACCCAAGTGTGTAATTTGGCCCTGGATTTAAATAAATAATACCTCATTAGGCAAAGCCTATTACTATTTAAGTTAAAGCTGCATAAAAATTTGAAATAAAATAATTTTGGGCCATGCTTTTTGCTGCCCTATTGGTATTCATGAAAAAAAACTTCTGACGAAAAGGCATCCCCTCAATATTAAAAATAAGGGCAGCGTAGAGAAAACTGCCCATCCTCCCTACACGCTTATTGCTGACATTATTATAAGGAAGGGATGCAGTTAATGAGTTATAGGACATCTTTTTCCAACTCAAAAAGTCAGTAATTTCTCTGATAAATTTCTTATCTCATTCACACATGACTATCCTGCAGCTGAATTGTGAATCCCTTCAATTATTTTTTTCATTGCTAATTTTCCAGGAAATCTGCATGATTGGCAGATTCAAGTTATAACTTAATTCGGGTAAAGCATAGAAATCCATAGCAAGAAAGACATGCCATTTTGTAGATGTCATTGTCAAGTGTTGAATTTGCCTTATATTATATTATAAATTTTAAGTGAGTTAGTGATAAAAATGCTGCTGACATTTACAACAACCTATTTTGTGAACAACACCCAGAAAGACTATAGGAATTAAGCAAGAATGGTTATAATTTATATACAGGGAGATGGTTAGATGGGAGAAAAAATGCTGATTTTGAACAGAATAAGAGATGTGGTTTGTTCTGTCACCAACAAGATTACATCAGTGTAGGAGTTCCGCAACCCATGTGCCGTGAGACAATATAAGGTGTGCAGCACTAAGATTCTTCAAAGGGGATGAAAAAAAAGATATAAATTTGTTGAAACAAAAGGGACAATGATTGGCTAATTAACAATCTATCAAACTTTTGAAGTCAAATAGCACAGCACATCTGCAAGTTTAATTTTGATTGGCCTTGTGACAAAGTCACCATCTTAATGTGTCTGAAGTGACAAGTCATATATGTATTTTTCGCTTTGACTTTTGATCATACGCTTTTCACGCATGTAGTGTTTAATACACTACATCACCCTAAAGATAACATTTCATTAGCAACAAATGAAAGCCAACCCCAACAAAAACTAAGCCCCAATCAAGTTGAGAATGAGGGTATCCAAGAACTTTCATCTGATTTCTTGACACATTCAAACACATGTTTATTAGGAGACATAATTTTTTTAAATATATATTGCTTTTCTTTTGTTTTTTCTTCTTTTTGTTACAGGGTATTGAAATAAATGAATACCCAGTATTTTAATTGTGTTTGAATGGGAATGTTTCTTTCAGTTAAATTTAAATCAGTATACATTCAGAGTTTAAAAAAAAAATTATTATAAAATTATCAGCTACAACATGGACACAGGCAGGTTGTGTAAAAAAAAAAAAGTGAAAATGCAGTTTTTTTACAAATTATCTTCTTTTCAATTTCTGTTCTATTGGTATACGAGCTCAGTTCTTTTTTAAGTATCTTCCTTTTAATTTCTATTCTATTGATAAATGCTCTCAGCTCATATTATTTTCATGCCTATAAGTAAGAAAATGAAAAAAACACATTTAAAATGTAAGTGTTAGTAAGAAACAGCAAACCAGTGTGCCATGAGGGAAAAAATGTTGGAGAGCAATAGTGCAGATGAAAGACATAGTGAAAGGTGGACATGTCATAAACCAAATATTTGAGTCTAAAAGGATCAGAGCATCTTTATCGAAATATGAAACACACAAAATGAGGTAACATCTTTTCAAATTTTTATTGCAATTTCAAAATAATTTAGTTTGCACATTTTATATATAAACAATCAACCCCTACCCAAAAAAAAAAAAAAATCAACATCACAAACCCACCCACCCCCCAACCTCACCACCCCCAAAAAACAATTAAAAATATAAAATAAGACTTACCATTTTTATTTAATTCATATAGAGTTGAGCAGTTTACATGAACTTAAAACAATTTTAGTTCACATCTTACATAGCAATAATAAACAATCACTTCAAACAGCTTTTATTAATGTGAAGACTGAGATTTCAAATGCAACTTTATACATATACAAACAAATAGTCTAAAGGCACTGGTATCAATAGAGACCAAAATTGTTAGATGATGATTTTGTTTAAGTTTAACACAATATATTTACCTCAAAGCATAACAAATAACATTAATTTTGTTGTAAATAAGGAAGTTACAACAATTCTATTCCAGAAAATGTGTCTACCGTATCTGACAAAGCTTTATTTAAAGTAATAATTTTAAGTATGGTTTAAAAAAATTACCATCACCAGCAATTTAAAGCATTTTCATCTCAACCCAAGGCACTGGAGTATTGCAAAATTAGCATGAATTACAATAATAAAACACTTTTACAAGAGGTCAATGATTACAATAGTGTCATCCAATTTTGAAAAAACATTCAAATATTTTCACATCGTAACTAAAAATTTAATAAATTTTTTTTTCAAAAGACACAACAGGGAATTTTTTTTCTCCTAATTTTTTTAATTGCTTACTTTTTCTAGTAGTTACTATTACCGCATTACTGATATGCAGTGTCTGCATGCTTATTTTCACCTCTGAAAAATAAACTGTTCTTTCACTGCCTGATTTTTTTTTTATTGTCTTTAGAAGTAACTAATAAGTTATAACTATTAAATCTTATAAGTATAAGTATATGCAAAAGAACAAAATCAAAACTTGGTTCAAATAAATTAAATTATTTCTTCAATTTTAAAAAATGTTTTAACTCAGTACCGGTACCACAAATGTTAAAATTAAGCACATGTCAAATACTAACTTTAAAAAAACAAAAAGTTTTTCATACAAATCTTGTATGTGCATTTTTATTTTATATTCATATTCTAATGTCCCGCCCACTTTCTTTATACATCAGATTTATTACATCAACTTTTTCAGAAAAACAAAAGAAAATATTACGCACTTGTGATATTTTGTTTTTAAAGAATCTCATTTAACACAGTTATTGTGAATGTTATTTTGTGAAATCAGTGGCATCATATTTCCTTCATTTTCCCTTGAAAAACGGGAATAACTGAATTTATGCAGGGTGGGGTTGAAAATTTGCAAGAATGTGTCGTCATCAGCAAGGCATCTATGTGCCAACTTTCAGCTTGATAGGTAGACAAGAAGTGTGACAATTAGCTGTCCCAAGATTTTGCCACACACCCAGAAAGAAATTTTTTTTTTAAACATTTCACTTTCATGACTTTTTGGCTTACTACATTCTAAAAAATTATAGAATATCTTATAAAAATGGTAATAGCCAATCAGAAAAGAAAGGTTATCTGGTTTAGTTGTTAAAAACTAACCAGTAAACACATATTTCTCTCTCACTTAAAGTCGAAGAAAAATGAAAAACAACAGCTGCATTCTGATTTGGTGATGATGAAAATATTTCAACCTTTTGAATCAATAAATATTGTAAAATGAATCTCGAAAATTGAGTATTGTCAACTGGAATTAGCAGCACAAGTGATGGCATTCATAAACTACCCGGCACACTTTGTGCTGCATTAAGTTGCATACAAATTTGTGCTGTAAGTGTAAGCTATTCAAAATAAAGATAAATACACTACTCTAGTAATTTTTTGGTGCTTTTCCTCAAACATTTTTTAAAATCATTCATATAATTTTCTCACTTATACCTACCATGAATTAGAGAGCTTAATGAAGGCTAAGTTAAACTTTTTTCTTCACATCATAGTAGGGGAATGTGACTCGACCATAATTATTTTTCAAAAAAATGTATTTAAGTTGCAGGGAGATATAATTCAAGACAAAGATTTTTCTGAAACCCACAAAACAAAGTGATAACTTAATTAAAACAGACTTCGCAGCCAATCACAGTATTTAATGCCCTAATGGGTTCAAAGTTACATACAGCCAAAAAGTATACAATATTACAATTAAAAAAATAAAAAATAAATTAACCCTTCACTTCACTGACAACAAGCTAAAACATAGACAAATATAAGAAAAATTAAAATCGCAACATAATTTTTTTTTTCTCCAAAAAATTATAAATATGTTTAAAACTTCAAATAATAACTTAACTAAGCTTTATTTAATAATAAGTTACATAATGACAATGTGCCATTATTCTCACTGGAACATTTATTTAAAAAATCAAATTTATTATCTTTTCCAAGGATAAAACTCTACTATATCCCATTTGAATGCATCTGATTTCTCATCGCAAGTTTTTAATACCAATGTTTTAAGTGATTCAGCAGCTACACATTTATTTAAGTCTTTGTGTCTGATAAGTCCACTGACCTGAAGGGAAAAAAAAATAACATTGTTTTAATAACGGTACCCTTATTTCTTGTTAGGTTTTCTAAATATACAGAGCATTTGTTATAATTGTAAGTTAAGCTATTCTATTTTCGCAATGGCTAAATAGTAACAAAAATATGATATCAATCAATTTACCTGATCCCACTCCCAAGGTCCGCTGGGTTTTGTGGAACAATAACTGAAGATTAATTTGTCTGAATCTTGTGTCAGAATGCAGCGCTCACCAATTCCGATTTGACCCTCCACATTGAGACGGTATTCCTGGCAGCACAGAAAAAAATTCATTACGGTTTCTAAATACTCAACATCAATGTTTATTAATCTGTCATCAAATGCAGAGACATAGAAAAGCAAGTTCACCAGCCCCCCCACCTTATTAATAGAAAAACAATCACAATGCCCCGTCCCCATTTTAAGAGCCCACTACTATATCAAAGCGAAATAGATTGCAAAGAAGATTGCTTGTTTCCTTGAAAATTCTTGATTAATGACAATCTTTCAATATATCTTGGAAGTCTTTCAATTTACAAATAAGAGTAGATTTTAGGGTCAAACTGTGTCATTAAATTGTAAGACCATAATACTAAATCAATGGATCCTGGTGATATTAATTTTGAGTCTCATTTGTACTACCCAGTACCTAGTTTTTCAAAAATTGAACATCCAAAATATATAATACAACAAAGTTTAAATCAAAGCCGCCCCCCCCCCCCCTTTTTTCAGGCAGCTCTTGATTTTAAATGGGCCAATAACACTGGGGAGAGGTTGGGGTTTGGGTTGGTTTTTTTGGTGCAGAACTGAGATGGGTCCAGAGAACTCTTAGTGCTTAAACTTAAACATGAAACTTTTACTTTCAAAATTTTGTTAGCCTATCATACCAATACACGCCTAAAAATGTCCCTGAAAAGTAGGGGCTGCAACAAGACTTTAAACACTAAACAATTTTTTTAAAATACAGGTATTGATGTCTGAATGCATCTATTGGGTCCTTCCCTAAAATCTTTTTACTAAGCATTAATTATTTATTAAAACTTAATGATTTTACTGTGTATATAAGTAATTTTACTTAGTTGATTTTAATGTAATGTGAATCAAGTTATTTAACTGTGAAATTAAAATGGATCAAAATATCACTGGTGACACAATAACTATCATAGATTATATCAATCCAGCTATCACAGTAAAAAGCCAACCTTTGAGTGTCCCTGGCAATGGCCTAATGAAATAATTGATTTATCCTCTTGCATAGCACCTGAATTCCAGCAGCGATCTGTTGTCCCGCGAGACCGAATCTGGAAATATTTAAATCACTTTCCATTGAATGCACTTTTTCATGTAATATCAGTAAAAAAAAAATTTTTTTAAAGAAATATTATTTAAGAATTACCATTTGCTGAAAAGTTTTTAAAAATGTCATGCTCATTCATAGGTTAAATATATGCATATTAAACAATTTTTAAGCAAAATATTTAAAATGACTTACCTCCCCCCATGCTTTGTTTGGAGGTGGCCTGGGATAATGATCATAAATATCATAGGCAACATTTTCCATAAACCACCCAAAGCTTTTACAATTGTGGTCCTTTTTAAATTGTAGTTGCTTTGAAATGTCACCAAATGGATATCCCTTGAAACTTGGCTCACGGGTGTAAAAGTAATTCTTGAATTCATCTTCCATCCACACCTCTACAACCCTCATGTAGTTCTGGAAAAAAACATTTTCATAATGATACTAATGATACTGAAATTTAAAGACTTTAGAAAAACTGGTTTTAAAAAAAACCAGATATTTTTAAAAAATCACGGTTTTCAAATTAGATCTTTCCACAGAAATTAAAGTTTTGCTAATGCTTTCTTCAGTAAATAACAATAATATAAATTAAACTTTACATAATATATTTAAATCCCACCTATTACCATTAAAAAAATGAAAGAAAAGAATGGGCTCAAGTTCCTATCAAAAACAAATATCAGAAGAATGGAAGATTCTCTCATAATTCTGTTAAAGAATGAAAATTTAGGGTTCTTTTATGAAAAACATCATCAAATAAACAACATTTAAAATGTCAAGGTCTTCATTTTCAAACATCTAATGGTACAGGTAGTTGTTTCAATTGATAATAGGAATTACAGCACACTCTGAACTGGGTACTAAAATTTGAGGTACTTAAGGTAAGGAAAGACACAAGTTAGGTCTCAGAACTTTGCGGTTCTCACAACAGACAAAGGAGAATAGATGCCTTGCATGCTGAAGGGAACCATTGGGCCAGTAACATTGCCTCGTCCTGTACTGGATCTAAGGTGATTTATTTCTTCAGATACCATTAAACTTCTTTCAAAACTCCATGGAAAAAAGACATTTATAAATATTTAGAATACTGCTTAATTCACTCTGCTTGTCAGCAAAATGTATGTCTCTCGTTGACCTCTACTTACAATGTATATTGGGGACATGTTGGTATCTATGTCACCAAGGCCATAAGGCATATGATCCCTGTAGATGTGTCCGACTCTTGAACATGGCACCCACTCAACACTGCCTCCACATTGCCATATCTAGGATAGTAAAGAATCCACACTTAGATTTGAATTAAACAATGTAAGCAAAAACATATTTTATTATCCTCTTTTCAGTTTTTGCATTTTGTCATGGATTTAATGTGTACAGAGAATTTTGTGTTCACTTGATTCCTTTTTTTAAAAAAAATTCCATACTTATAGTGTGTTATAAAAATGTAAACACTTACTTTGAATGACAGCTCATAATTTTCTCCACCCCAAATTTTCAAGTTAGGATCATAACCCCCAAGTTCAAAAAAATATTTTCTGTCAATTGCAAAGAGTCCTCCTGCATGTGTAGGTGATCTGGTTTTTTTTTTAAATACAAAAAATTTAAGTTTTAAAAACTTCAAAATATAAAGGGATATAGTGCAAAAAAACATCAGAACATAGCATTGGCACATGAGCCCGAATTTTTATTCCATCCACCGTATCCAATGCATTTGCAGATCTAGTTATAAAATTTGAGTTTTACCCCAAAATCTACCTGTAAGGCTCACTGTTGTATTTCCTTCTGCTTAATTCTTTTTGTGGAACTGGTGCTTCTTTATAGAAAAAGCCCCATTCAAAGATTCCTCTGTGGTGTGTCCTGCCATAAACAGAAGCATATTCCATGGTGTTGAAGTCTATTCCATCTATGACTGGCACAGCCAAGGTAGTTCTGAAACAGATTAACATTGCTCTCATTTTTATAACCCCACAAAGAAAACCTTTTATAATACTACCTAATTTTTCTTTGTTAGGAATGATGCAGATTCATTAGGTATTAAACAAGTTATAATTCTGCTGGTTTATCAGAGTTTTTAAGACATTGGATCGTTATTAACTTTTATTATATCACTATACTTTGATGCAGTGGCATAGCTAGGGTTGGTGTCCCCTGGTGCGGTAAACTCATGGTGTCATCCCCCCCCCCCCCACGATGCATTTTTTATGGTTAAAATAAATTCACAGTATACAATGACAAGAACAAAATATGTTTAGGTGAGGAGGTTAATGCATTTAAGAACTGTAACAACTTTAAGTTGTAATTTATGACTAACGAGTGATAAATCATCCATGACCGCAGTATTTTTTCGCCATTTGGCATCATCCTGTAGAACCATTGTTTTTTTAGCTGGCGCACACCTCCTTTCGATGTGGCATCTTGTCTTGTCACTACGCTGAATGGTCCGGCCTTGTTCTGTAACGAGGTACTCCCTATTTTAATAATTTCAGACAGCAACTGGTTCATTCAAGAGAGAAGCATGTGATAAAATATTCCAGTTTTTCTCAATAACCATCGCAATTACAGTATCTTGGTTTGATCAAACATTATCAGCACCCATTTCCGTTTCCAAAGTTCCACGTCTTTAACTTTTATTTCCACATCAATATCTTCCATTTTCTGCACTGTTTGCTGTTCTATAGAATGCATGCTGCTGGTAGTGAAGGTATCAGTCTCAATGGTAGTATTTTGATGAACCCTGGTCATCATTTGGTTTCTTGAAATTACGAAGCATCGATCTTGGTAGTAACATTTGGTGAGTCACATTTTTTCTTTTTTGCTTTTCGCTGCTGGCAACCACTGGCCGTTTTGATTTGTGTATTGATTTGTGCATGCCATGTGGCATGATAGAATAATCTTGAACAATAAAAATGCATTAAAAGTTCAAGACAACAAACAAAATAATTATTTATGGCAGTTCAAAAACAACAGTCAGAGCGCTATCCAAAATATAACATACAAAGGTGGCACGTAAAATCCAGCAGTCGAAATATGAAAATTGTGCTCAAATGTTAATGGGCAGTGCTACTGACAAATCGTCAAAAATATTAATTTTTGAGTATTTCTGGGTTTCCATATACCGTATTTGGTTTGAAAAACCTTTTTCTAAAATTGAAATAAATAATTAAAAGACATTAGAAAATTTCGTAAAATATTATTTTGTTAACCCTAAATTGATAAAAGTGATTTTTTAAATGATTTTCATCCTCACAGATTCAATTCATGTACTTAAAATAGCCTACCACATCGTATTTGGTATCAATGGAAAGCTTTATTTCTCAGAATTTAGACGAATATAGCTTCATGTCACTTTTGAACGTTACGGAACACTTCAATCGTTGTTAAATCATGTTCAAAACTGTGTTTTTCTGACCTAATTATACGGTCACCTCATTTCTGACGCATCAACCTTGAACTTTTAATAAATTTCGCATTTGGAATGGTTACATTTGTGGAAAATTTATGTGGTCGGTTATCCTTTTATGAAATTCGGTTAGACCGTACAAGAGTGTGATTTGTAAATATGCAATTTTTCAACTCGGGGTCACCCCCTGAGATGGTGTCACCTGGTGCGGTACGCGCATCCCACCCCCCTAGTTACTCCACTGCTTTGCTGTTGCAATATAAAGCAACTATAAAATAAAAAATCTGAATATTCTTTTAAGGCACCGCTACACCCCAACTAATAATTCTCATTTTGATATTGCAAATCAACCTAATAGAGACATATATTAAACAGAGCTTATTTTAATTTATGATATTGCATTCAAACATAACGTATAGTTTATGTTTCACCTAATTCTTTGATACATATAATCTCTCTTCCCGGGAGCATGAACATGAAACATGTAATAGGATATTTCTTTAATCACCTGTCCTGTCGAATTCTGTCAAGTAGTGGAACAAGCCAGTTTCTATTACACTCACAGTGTGCATCTAAGAAAACAACAACTTCTCCAGTGGCAAGCTCAGCACCTCTAGTCCTCGTCCTGATCAGACCCTCACGTTTAGAATTTCGGTACAGCTTCACAAGACCTTTAAACTCTTTCTTTACGTAGGTTTCAAGTTTTTCTTTCAAGTGAGCTGTTTGAAATAAATGTTAAAAGATCCTGCTTTTGTTACAAACCTTCAGGGTTTTAAGCTTAAGTATTTTGTTTCTGAAGTATTGCGATTCAGGTTAGCATTGCTATTGCCATGCACAAAATTTTGGGGCACACTATACATCTAAAAATATTTATCATTAAGTTTCGAGAGTTAATTGCAACTAGTATACAGTATTTAAATACATTTTCATGTTGTTTCAAGTAGTTTCCTGAAACGATATTATATGTTCTTGAAGAGGATGTAATTTTAATGACCATTCTTTTAATGGCGATATCTATCATAGTTTTTGCTACAGTTGGTAAATGCTCTATAACAGTGGTTCTCAACCTTCCTAATGCCGTGACCCTTTAATCCAGTTCCTCATGTTATGGCGACCCCAAGCCACAAAATTATTTTCATTGCTACTTCATAACTGTAGAGTATATGTGTTTTCTGATGGTCTTAGGTGACCCCTGTGAAAGGGTCGTGCGACCTCCAAAGGGGTCGCGACCCACAGGTTGAGAACCGCTGCTCTATAATATTATGAATATTACATTTTGATTGCAAAATATAGTTCCCTTACATTTGGTACTAAAATCATCCACTAATACAACTTCATGTAGGAATTTGCGAGGTGATGTGTTGACAACACTGTGAATAGTTCTCACCAGGGTTGAAAAGCCTTCATTATGAAATACTAATATAATACTAGCTTTAGGCTGATTGGTTGAATAGTGCCAATGCTTGCATCTGGAATTACAACATAGATACTTATTGTATATGTTGGTGTATTTACTGTAAAATATTGGGAACTGTACAGTAAATAGGTACAGATTATTAAAGGGATAAGTTTTCATTTAAAGCTTACTAACAAAGAAAAAACTGCACAAATATAACATAGCAACAGATGAAATATACTTATCTCTATATACTATAATATTTTTGCATTTTGTATATTTTAATTATTGTTGCAGATGCTTTGAAAATACCTGTCCTACTTTTCAAGAGATCTTTATCTACCTTAAGTTACATAATTGTTTCATTACTTTATCTATTGTAAAAACTGTTAACATCAAGACAAACTTACTCTGGCAATCTTGTATCTGGAATAGTCCTATTCATTGCCATTTTATCACTTGCCACCATGTTGAAACCAAATTCCCCCACTGTTTCATCTGCATGAAATCTTTCATCCTCAGAAAAAGTTACTGGCTTCCCCATCTCCCCTATAGAAAAGTAAAATAAAACAATATTGAATTACTTTCAATCTTCAAGTTTAATAGTATTTAATTGTAGTTACGATTAATTGTTTGAACAGAGATCAATGACGCATAATGCTAAACACTCAAAAATTTAGGAGCCTGTGAATTTCCTAACAGTGTGTGACACCAAAAAATTTAGGCAGATCTATTTGAAATGCACTATTACAGATTAAGGATTGCCTCTTTTTCTGGGCATCCTAAAAGGGTTAAATAAAATCTTGAATTATAATTACAATACATCAGAATAAAAATATTTTTTTGGGTATATTTTGACAAATTAAAAAAAAAATCCACAAGCCTGGTCTATCCCCTCCTGGTAAATCTGGAGGTTCAAAATTTCCAAAAGAATCTTTCTTTAAAACAGCTTTCTCCTTTTCCCTCCTGGGCTGTGGAAATTCATCAGCACCCTTACTGTCTGGACCAGCTTTTGCTTCAATGAAGTTGCCTTTTTGCCGCTGCTATTAGATAAAGCAAGACCAGCTTTAACAACTGTTTCTAAAAAAGATTAAAAAATCATTAAGAATTTATTTAAAAAATCAAACATATATTTTATAATATAATTGTTTTCAAAGCTAAGACTTCCATTCACTTAGTATTTACGCTCTTACCTGCCACTTTCGATATGTTTCTGCATCATCTTTAACATCTTCAGATAATTTCAAATGAAATAAGTATGGCCCCAGTAGTAGCATTGCAATGATAACCACACCAAGCTTCACCACAAATCGTATTCGAGGCTTACGCATTCTTATTCAGTTGAGGCTCGTTCAGTCTTTATTTTTAATTTCAATCTGTTGACATTTCAGTCTTATATAAAAAAAGAACAAATTCAAACATAAAATTTACGATGTATGTATATCATGAGTGATAGATTTGTTAAGTAATTTCATTAATTAAAAAGTAAGTGAAGTTAAAACAACTTATATACAATTTCAAAAATTATCTTTCTTTGCAAAACATTCCAGTTTTGTCCCTAGTTCTTCTCAAATACATTTTAGAGACCATCATTGATTTTACAAGGGCTCACTAATCAATATAAACTATTAGCAGCATGGACTGTAAACAAAACATATAAATACATCTATAAAGAGAACAAAGGCACCCAAATGTAAATGATGGCCGACAGTACAAAAAATAATAGTCTCTATAACAATGGCATTGATTCTTCTGCAGCCTTTATAAACCTGTTCAAACTGATGATATTTTTCAGTCAAACCTGATTTTCAAACAATGTTTACAATCGAATTTAATTGTTTTCTGACTCTGTCTTTCCCTAGTACTCAAAAATCTATTGAGGAACCCTTCAAAATGGCTGCTGAACCCTAAAGGTTGTACATCCTGGGGTTTATACAATTATATTGTACATTGTAAACAGGTGGAGCTTACAAGCTCTATATTTTGTAGTTGCCAGATGTTAGAGCTAATTTCATACCAGTCAATTACCAAAGCAAACCTCATGACAAAAAATCAATATATTTCAGAAAATTCAGAAAAAAATCTATCAGTTGCAAACTTTTAAATCATTGTTAAATTGATGATGATCTTAGAGTCAGTATTTTAATTGAATTTTTCAAATTATAAGATGATATGGCCCACATTTGATAGGAGAGCAATATAATTTGAGCAAACTTGTGGAATGAAAGAACATGGTTTTGTTCAAAACAACACATGAAATGTTTGGTCAAAGCACAATAATTATCAAATTGTTATCTAAATTTATATTTTATATTTTAAACTGCATAAAATTGCACGAGCATTTTGTATTTAAAATCAAAATAATAAAATATGAATGCTCAACTTGTGATTTGTGTCATTATTATTAGTGGTCTTAAATAGCGCTGTACCCCAGACTAGGACTGGGCTCACCGCACTGTACATAAAAATATTAGCAAATATAATCATGACATTAAAAAAATAACATACTTTTATTTAATTAAAAAACAGCTATATAATAACAAAACAAAAACAAATGTATATTCACACCACCCACCCCAGAACTTTTACATGTCAAGCCATGGACAGCAACTAGCAGCATCGTTTATTGGCAATTGGGGGGGAAATCAGTCAGGATAGTAGAATTTAAAGAGATGTGTTTTAAGTGCAGTTTTGAAGGCCTTTATGGTTGATTGCGGATATGTAGCGGGAGAGAATTCCATTGTTTGGGGGTGCAGAAAAAGAAAGATCATTCACCATATGTTTTAGTGCATGTTCTGGGAACAGAAAGAATATACGTGTCTGCGGAGGAACGAAGGTTTCGAAGGGATGAATAGACTGTAAGAAGTTGAGTAAGATAGGAAAGGCAGGAACCAGAGAAAAAGTTGTGACAGAGAACAGGCAGCTTGTAATCAATGCATGCCTTTATGGGGAGCCAATGAAGTGAGTGACGTAGTGGAGTGACGTGATCATATTTCTTTGCCTTTAGAACAAACCTAGTAGCTGAGTTTTGAACTTTCTGCAGTTTTTCTATGAAATGTTTTGGTGAACCTCACAGAAGAGAGTTACAATAGTCAAGACGAGGGAGACCAAGATCACAAACTAGTGTTTTTGTTGCGTTGACTGTGAGGTAGTGGCAGATGGAGCTGATCTGACGGATAGCGGCGTATGCAGGGCGACAGATGTGAGAAATATGATTATTGAGAGACATGTTGTCAGAAAGAATGTAACCAAGATTCCTAGCAGAGGATGTGAACTCCATATCGGAGCTACCAACATGAAACGAGATTGGGAGAGCTGAGTTAGAGGATGATTCATGATTGTGAATGAGGAGTGCTTCCGTTTTGTCATCGTTTAGCTTTAACTTGCTGAGAGTCATCCAAAGCGGACCCCTGTGGCACTCCGTACACCAAGTCAGCACTACCGGAGAGATAGCCATCAACAGGGGCCCCCTGCATTCTATCGGAGGGGTAGGAACTAATAAACCAAGCCAAAACTGATCCCGAAATTCTAAAGTAATTATCAAGGGTTTTGTAAAGGGTCTGAGGCCCCACTGAGATCTAAGAGGCTCAGGATGGAGACATCACCTCTGTCCAATGCAAGCAAGATGTCACTGCTGACTCTCAAGAGAGCTGTTTCTGTGCTGCTCCTCTGATAGTAACTTTTCTAATTTAATTAAAATAATTGAATAAGTGACTATTACTATTAGTAGTATTAGTTGAAGACTTTAGTGATATTAACATCATTTATAATATTTACATTAACTTTGCAGTTAGCGGGCTTGCTGCAAGACACTACTTTTAAGTTTACCTTATAGGCAATTTAGGCTTTTGTTGACTTACTTTAGTGGTGACTTAGCTTACTCACTTCTGCTGAGCTAGAAGTCAGTAGACACTAATAATTATACTTCACGAAGACAGGAGTCAGAGGATGCAGATGATTAATAAATGAGACTTAAATTTAAAAGCTTAAATAAGCAAAGATAGTAACGTAAATATGGAAATTGATCTGACAGTTTATTAAGTGCATAAACAAAACATAATCGTAATTGTTTTTACAAAAGTAAAATAATTCACCGTGAAATACAGTCTGTATCTGTACATACATATTGAGTGAGAGGAATAAACGTTGTTGGTGCTTATACTAAATACACCGGGTCAACCAATCAAATCGTCTAGGATTGATGCATTAAAAAAAATTGTGACAATAGATAGCAAATAAAAATAAAGAAAATGGCTTTCCTGTGTGATCTGACTGCTGCTGGCATAATAGGTAACAACGATTTTCACTTAATTTACTTTTTATAGTATACAAATATATAAAATCATAAATATACTATATTGCATGAAGAAATTTGAAGACACATTTTTTTATAAAGGGTTAGTGTACTCTTCTCTAGCAGCCTTCTATGATTGCTATGGTACCGTCAGGCCAGTGTAAAGAGTAAAGTGGGCGTGTCTCTCTACTGACCACGGAAGCCCTGTGCAATTTGAAGCTTTGAGCACCCCCACCCCCTTTTTTTTTTAGTCATACAATATTTATAGGCACCTTTTAAAATGTTGAAGTAAAATAGGCCTAGACTAGTAAACCTAAATAAACTGAATATAGCCTAGTAATTTAATCAATTTAAATTATTATATAGTTATACTATGACTATAAGTATAAGTTATAGTTATATACTATTACTATTAAATACTAAGTAGCCAATATATTATATATATTCTGAGGGGCACATCTGATCAGATTGATACAAGCCAACTGTTTTTGTTTTACACACGTTTATAAGAGTTAACAGTGTGCTCTGCTTATCAGTAGCTTAATGCTTTCCTTTATAGCCCAAGACCATTTAGTGTGCAGAAAATGCTTTTAGAGTGCAGATTTTGGCTGTTTTGTTCAAATTGGTACACAGTGCCTTTGCACAATACTTTTTTGAAGTTTGACAATAGTATTATTTTCTTGCTCTGGTAAGTTAATTTTTTTTCACATTTTTACATATATGTGATACATTATCTTATTTTTAAATAATGTCTGTGTGTTTTTAAATAGTAAATATCAAATTGATACATTGCGCGTAAATGATATATTTATATTGATCTTTATTATATCGCAGGTTGCTTCTACTGTCTTGTAACAATAGTAACATGGAAGGTTGTTACGAAAATGTTTGATCTTATGATTCTCAATGATATAGAGGAAATTAAAAGAATACTTTTCGAAGATCTTCTAAGGATGAGGAGGTTGACACAGAGAGCCAAAATGCAGTTGAAATTCGTTAGAGAGATTCTCAGTCAGAAGAATATAAGGATGATGTTGATGATGTAAAAGGTACTATTGGCAATTATACTTTTTATTGGAAAAGACAGAGGAAAAAGTAGAATAAATATCAACTTTCAGTGTACGGTTCAGTGTACGTTTGAGAAGTAGCAATTTAATTAAAAAACTTTCAGGAAATTAGGTCCTGCAAAAAAGTCATGAACCTGACTTGAATGCAGGAGTTGCTTCTCAGTGCTATACAAATCAATATTGTGAAAGTATCTAGACTCAAAAATTTTTAGCAAGAAATAGATGTGAGACCAATCCTACTGCATAGAGAGAAATGTATGCCGTTGGCCAATGGTAAAATATTTCCATTATGAACATGAATGATATCAATATCAAGCCCAAATTATTCATTTTGGAAATTATCAAAATATTGTCAGATGAAAATTGTTTTAAAGTAATTGTCCAATAAATTAGTTCTGCCTCAATATACTTGAAGGAGTAAAAAAGTGAATTTGTAAAATTAGATTTGATGTCCAGTTAATGTCTTTGCTTTTATTAATGCGCTGTCTTTATTTCATTTTTTTACAGAATTATGTGACAGTTATTAAATGACAAATAAAATATTAATTTCAATTATACTATAAATGTGTGTTTTCTTTTCAACTTACTTTCCATTTTACATTGTTTGTTGATCATCTTATTTAAATACCGGTAATAAATTATTTTACAATATTCAAATAAAATAAACTTATTTAACCAGACAGTAAATAATGATTTCAATTTGATACACTGTGCCTGCTCCATTTGAAAAAAAAGTGTGACTGATCATCATCAATTTAAGGATAATTTAAAGATTCACATAAGGATAAGCAACACTAAAAAAAATATAGTCTCTCGTGGCCAAAGCCATAGATTTTATCATAAAATTAAAATGAAAAAAGTGAGTGATCTTATTAAAAATATAAATAAAAATGGCTTTGGTATCTTAACCCAGATATTGGCATAATATTAATAATTAATTGTAATATTCAAATCTTAATGAGTTAGGTAGCAAATATTTTCATGTTTTGAATAGTAATGGTTTTCTATCTTTTATTTAAAAAACCCTATTTTTACTCTATTGCTGAGTTTTTAAACTTTCAACAAACTTAAACTGAGTTTAAACTATTAATTATTTCTTGGATACAACATCATACAACTATTAAAATTTATATCGGCTTTGTGTATGAAGGGGAGCATTCAAGCTAATTATTATAATGAAATTACATTAGATGTATTATAATATCTTAACATGTTATCTTGAGTTTCTTTTTAATTTTGTAGTTATTTTACATTTATAAATTATATCAAAATCATGCGAGACATGAACCTTCTGCTACAGACTGGTGTGTCACAATAGTTGAATTCATTTTAAATCAAATTTTGGCTACATTGAGTAATAAATATAGTTGAACAGACAAGTTGAATTATGTTAATAAGATTTTATCACTTATTCAAAATATTCCCTGATTCTGAAGATTTAAATCATGAAAAATGTTTCTCTTTGAAATCATAATTAGAGAAGGATAGGAATAATGATGTGCTGTGGACCTGGTCATATCCATCAATATCACCAGAGCAGAGAGAGTTTCTTATTTCAAAATCCAATCTTGGTAGTGACAGTTCTTTGCCCGTCAATTTTGTGTATGGACAATGGAAGCAGAAATGGTATTACATTCAGCTCATGGATGTAACCACAGATGATACATCATTGCCACAGGTAGCTCGTTCTGATTATTATTTATGATTTTTTAATTAAAATGAAAGATACAAATTTAGATTTGCTATAACTAGTAATCAACATCACAAAAAGTTTTCTTGCATTTTGGTGCAACTCTGCTTACAATTTTTTATCCCTGGATTTTACCCATCTCTTAAATATTTTGCTTCTGATTATGTATATTGCAGGTTGTTCAGTTTACTGTAGTACTTCTATGTAGAGATTTTAACCCTGAGAAATACTCAGCACTATGTCAAATATTTGGGCGGCAATATAAAAAGACAGGAAGTGCAGCAACTATGCTAGAGGGGTATTTATCTGTAATTACTAAAGGCACATGCAACAGCGATGAAAATGGAAAATTCTCAGTCAATGATTTCAGCAAGCAGCAGGCTTATGGAAAGTGTTGTATTAAAGGTATGTACATCATAGGGTCTCTCTGATTGCTTCATTATACATACTTTTTTTGCTGCAAATAAAGTTGCTGGTTTCTTACGTTCTTTCTGAAGCTCTACGCTCAGTAGGAAATATGTCTGTAGCATTACATAAGAAACATCTACGTTTAAATGCGAAAAGAGGTGCACAATCTATAATAATAATTCCAGATGGCGCTCCTTATAGCCACCAATGTTTAGTTATATTTTTTCTTTTGTGTACATTTAGTGCATACTAAGGGGGAAGCAGCTAAAGAGGTCTCATCATTGTGCCCATTGAGAGCAAGCCAGACAAGATCCACTCAAGAATTATTATAATTATATATATAGATGGATGAATTGATGGATAAATATGGATAGATAAGATGGAGGGATGAATTGCTAGATTGATAGATAGATAATTATTGAGAGATAGGTGTAGATGGATGGATGGATAGATTAGAGTTAGTGATGAGATAGAAGGGTGGATGGGTAGGTGGATAAATGGATGGATGGATGGACAGATGGATGAATGGATGGATGGGTTGGTTGGTTAGTTAGTTGCTTGATAGATTGATTTTTATAGATATTGATTGATTGATTGATATTGATTGATTCATAGATAGATTGATTGGTTGAATAGATATATTGATAGATATTGATAAATATAGATAGATATTTTTTTTATTGAGGAGAAGAAAAAAATGTTTAAAAAGCATATCTGGCTCTAAACTTTAGAAATGTTATTTTATGAGGTTATGTCCATGATATATGAGATGTAATAAGCTTTTTTTTCCCTAGTTCCTTTCTTTTTAAATTAATTATAGTCAACTTGGCCTATTTCAACAACAAAATTTTTTTACAAAATTAAATTGTTCAAGGAATATGTTTTTTTCCCATCCTTTATTTTTCTAGATTTAATTCAAACATTTGGCCTAGAAACCATCCTGATCTATACAGCAGTGCTGCTTAAGAAAAGGATTGCTGTGTATTTCCCACCACACTCACTAGGGAATCTACTTGAATATACAAGGTAATTAGCTATACTATTTACTTCATTTTGTCTTTAACGTAACAGGTGGTGGGTTTGTCTGCTTATTTTCAGAGGTAAAACTTTAAGATTCCAGTAACATCTGTATTTTAAATAATTCATACCATCAACACAAAAACAAAACAACTGAGTTTTAAATAAAATATGCACAGAAATGTAAAGCTTATGGATATAAAATGTCTGACCTGGCAACCCTTTACAGGTGTGTTGAGAAGTCAAGTTTAAAAAAAATCTATGCTACACATAAAACCTCTTGAAATAAATTCAAATTTTTGCCATTAATGTGTCAATTTAAAACAATTAGTTGATGAATTTTATGAAGCCAATGATAATAAAAAATATTTTCAATTGGAATGTCTTTAAAATCACTTTGCAAATGATTCCTCCTGTCTAAGTTGAGACTACTCAGTTTTGTATCCATTATTCACATTAGCCAGGACCTTAAAATTACTATTTGTGTTACACATAGAGCCATTCCAGCATTTGCCTGGCACAGACAGAACTGGAATATTGTTCATCCAAATGTACAACTTACAGAAGGAGAAATAGAATACCTCAAGTCCAATTCACATTATGTAGCAGGTTTTACTGAAGCTGCTGTGGAAGGCAGGTATGTTGAACATCTTATGTAAAATAGATGTTTTAAAATAAAGCACTTAGTTCTGTGGATCAGCAAATCTAAACGTGACTCCAGTAAAGAGAAATAGAATTATCCATTTTATTTTTTATTTATTGCTCATGTTATATGTAACATTAAACATATGTAATAGTTGTTAAATAGTTAAGAATAAAAATAAGTCTTTTGAGATTTCTTTGTATTTTGAAACTTTATATTGTACACAGTCTAATAACACATTTAACAAAAAAAATTCCTCACAAATTTGAGATCTTTTACAGTGGGCTTTGAGATTTTTAAAAAAAGTACTCACACAAAAACCTCCCACTTTTTAAACATTATAATGGTCTTTACAAAGCTATCATTAGATTTTTTGGTAAATCTTTCACTCTAAGCACAAGCAATCTAATCTGTTTTTTTTTACTCAAAACTTTTCAGGACAGACCTCTATGATATCTTTGTCAATGCTCCTAATAGTCAAATTTTTATAGCTGCACATGCCAAAGGTAAGTTTAGGCCAAAGTAAAAGCTTTTTTCCTAAGAGAGAGGCCACAGGGAATTTTTAAATACATTTTAAGAGATGAGATATGAATAGCTTTTTCATTGAATAAAACAGTGCACATACACAAAATTACAAAATGTAAACACTATACATAAAACTTAACATTTGATGGGCTGAGTTTTAAAAAATTGTCATTCAACAACTACCATCCAATTATTTGTACAGAAAAGATTGTTCCATGTTAATTGATGAAAGGGTCAGTTAATAAATCCATTTATATTTAATTAATGGCATCCATGTTACTTTTCATCAGAATCCCTTGCAATGGGTAAATTGCACAAAGAAATAGCATTATTGATGGTAGAAAAAGCTGAATCAGAAACATCAGACCTTGACATTATCAAGGTAAGGTTGATTAGTTATACACAAACACATGATTTATATATAGGGAGAAAAAATAAATATCCAGTTTATTCTGTTTAATTAGGCTATAGGGCCTACATTATACAGGGCAGCCATTTATATACACCAGATTTTAAAAAAATATTATAAATGAAATGAGCAGAATAGACTTTGTTGGATTGTGACAGAACAAGACTTAATCTGAAAACATTGTATCTAAGCTTTATTTTCACTTATTAAAAGCACATTTAAATCATTGGAGCAGCAAATTATTTGGAACTAGCGTGTCTTTTTATTCAAATACTTGGCCATTATTTTATTTTTTAAATATTGTGAAGTCCATAACCCTGCGCCATGTACCTGGTTGAAGCAGACATAAGCAGAAGTCCATACACATCCAATTTATTGTTACTTAGTAGCAGATCGAAACATTTCTACAAATTGTTACATAAACTGTTGATGAAGAAGAGAGTATCTTTTTTTACCATTGCCTTTTTTTTTTTTTTTTTTTCAGGCAATAGAAACTAAGACCAAAGATTTATTGAACAACCTGAAGTCACTTGCCACAAAAGGTGCCGATGGTAAACTTTCCTTCACCTTGGAAACACTGAAAGAAAGAAAGTTGCCCCCAGCTACTGAGAATTTCTTGTTCAGCCTAGCAGCCTCAGAGGGTCTTGTCCAACTGTAAATGTTGTTTAGGAAAATATAACTGTGCCTGACCATGAATGAGTAGAGCTCATGATAAACACCAAAAGTAAAGCATTATCTATGCCATATTTTTATGATGGTTATCAAAGTGAATACCTACATTATGTCATCAGTATTGAATAAATGGATTCAAGAAATATAGTTACTCAAACATGACATAAATTTTTATAAAACTATAAAATATAAATAAGTAAACAGTGAAACAAAGTATGGGAAAACCTGGAACTAAAAGAAACAACGTTGCTTCACGGATTTCCTTTTTTCTAACCTGATTGCAGTCTCTCCCCCTTATTACCAATATATAAATTATTTATAAATACATTACCCCTCACAAAATAGTGAGTTTTATTAATTTTTAAATATTTTTTTTACATTTGTTGAATTTCAAGCATTTGTATCAAAACTTCTACTTCTATTATTTGTTATTTTATAAAATTAACATAGTCACAAAGTGTTATTTTCAAAATGTGTGACTAAACTGACATAACTATTTTTAGTAGTTATAGTTTCAAGTTCTACAAAATGTACAATGCTCTTGTCATTTTGAATTTATGTTCTCATGCTATTTGATTATAAATAAACGCCCTTTTGAAGCATATTGTAATGAAAACATGCAAGATTATTATCAACTTAGAAACCATGTTTCTTTTAATTAAGTTTGTAAATAATTTGATAATTTCAGATTTTTTTTGTCAATACTGGTTTGTGATCATCATTGATCACAAGGAGTTAATTCAGTGCATGATGTTTTTTGTTTTGTAATTAAAAATATTAAATAACAGCTGGTTTTCTTAAGTTTTTGGTGTTTGTGTGTGTGAATAGCATGACTTTAGAATGAGGAGTCTTGTAAACTAACTAAGTTTTTGTTTGGTCATTTAGTAAGACTGCAAAATCATTTTTAAAGATATCCTTGTGTATTTAAAAAAAATATTATTAATAAAGTTAAGCTAAATTTTATAATATGCTTATCAAGGCTATATAGGTCGAGATCTCAAAGTCACTGTGTGAATGAACAATGTGGAATGAGCCAAAATAAATTGTATTAACCACAAAATATTTAATTTAATGTTTTATTTGTAAAGACAACATGTGTACACACAATTCAGGGCACTTGTTTTCTTGATCAAATCTTCTTCTGCTATATCTTAAGGGCCCACGATCAATGTATTGATCATTCTGGCTTGGCTCCTGTTTAATGTAGATAGGATTCAGGATGTTGATAAGCTATTGCAGATATGTCTGTGATGAGTGGTGTATAATCAGGTATTTTTCAAGTCATTTCCAAATGCTCAGACCTGGCTTGCTCGAAACCATTTTGCATCACAATTAAAAATTATAACAACAAAGTTTTCTTGTTACCTGATCACCATGACAGCCACCAGTCTTCACCTTAGCATCTTTGCTAAAATATGGATCTTACGTTAATAATTAGAAAGAGTTCATATTTGAGGCACAAAAAAACATCATTTGGTTCATAATCAGAATAAAAGATATCATGAGATTCATAATTAATTTCAAATTAGTAGATTTTATGACGCTTGGTGACAAAACATACATGAAACAAACATATGATAATAATATGGACTGAAAAAAGTAGTGCCCCCCCCCCTACAACAGTGTGTGCCCCCCTCTCCCTACAACATTGTTTCAAACTCTTCCCACAGGATGTGTTGACTTGCAAACAGGAATGAATTATGGCCAAATTTATTATATTACACTAGCTTTTTACTTCAATGCTTGTAGTAAAAAAAAGGGGAAGGATAATCATCCAGATCCAGTAGCAATTTGTTCATGTGGCCTTCAGCCCAAGACAATTGTGAAGATATTTCACACTCTCTGCAGCTGTTTTTTCCTTTGTATATAAGTGTTGGCGTATTGTGGTATCTTTGGCAGGTACTTAAGGCGAAAAACTGGGCAGTGAAAGAGGTGTTGTGTTAATGTAAAACTGGGCAGTGAAAGAGATGTTGTGTTAATGTATCATTTGGATGTCTGCAGAAGGGGCACATTGCTGTTTTATATGGTTCATCATCATCATGTCCCGTAGTCTTTCGACCATTGGGGCGCCACAGATGACATAAAAACTATTCTTCTCCATTCCTCTCGGTCTCCTGCCCTATGCATAGCATTGCCTAGTTGTAATCCTGTCCACTCTTTGATGTTATCTTCCCATCTTTTTCTCTGTCTTCCTCTTCTTCTTCCTCCTCTAGTTGTGCCCTGCAATATTTCTTTGGCGAGCCCTTGTTTTCTGGTCGTGTGGCCATACCATTCAAGTTTGCGCTTTTTTACAGACGCCAGGAGGTCATCGTACTGCCCAGGTGCTTGACGAATCCTTTCTCTCACTTGTTCATTGGTGATATGGTCTCTATAGCAGATGCCAAGAATGCCTCTGAAACATCTCATCTCCATCGCCTTTATTTTCTTTTCAAGTTCTGCCGTTAATGTCCAGGACTCACAGGCATATAAGAAAATGGAGAGGATTAATGAGCGCATCAGCCTGATTTTGGTGCTGGGGGCTATATTTTTGTCGTTCCATATTTTCTTGAGCCTCTTTAGTGCTGTTGTGGTCTGGGCAAAACATTTGACAATTATCTGTTTGTGCCTTTATTTATTTGATCTGGTCGTGTTTGTGAACACACATCCTTTAAACCTGGCCTGCACAACTCAAAATGTAAAGCGGGACGAAATACTTAACGAAAAACCTGTGTGGGTCGAAAGAAAAATAGGATGGAGGAGGTGGGGGGTGGGAGAGAAGCTTTTAAGAATATTTCGTTTCTTTGCAGGCCGCAAGGTGGATGCTGCCGGGCCTTAGGTTGTGCAGGCCTGCTTTAAACCACTCATCTTTTTTGTTAGCTCTGATATTCTGCCTCACAGTGTTGAGTGAAGTAGGTATGTTGGGCTGTCATTGGATGCTCTCTGTTTTGCCAGTTTGCTCTCTCAATTCCACCTTAAAATGTGGAGTCCTGGTATCCATTGCAAGGTTAGCTTGGCTGTATAAGTTTCGAGGAATATGTTTAACCTTACATTAATAATGATTAAATATTAAATACTAACAGTAGGCACCACCTAATTATGTGACAGGCATGTTTTGGTCTTTAGCTTCTGTTTTGATAATGCACCTTTGGTTTTAACTATTCTCTAACAATAAGAAAAATAGTTTTGAGCTTTGAGCTACATTGACATTACTGAGGTCTTTTAAACCAAAAGTTCAATTTTTTATTTAAATGTATCTTTTTTATTATTGTATTGCCTGCTGAAGAATTTTTAAGGCCAAAACGTCCATTTAATTGTCCTGTCTTTTTTTCATGCCTAAGCATATTTTGTTCAACTATTTAATTATTTTCAGAAGTAGCGATTTTACTGTTACGAGATCTTGATGCTCAGCTGCTTGAATTGATTTACGACATTTCTTTGTTTGCTCTGCTGAACTGTGAAGATTGCAGACAGGTATTAGATCATCTTCCTGGGTACTCTATGTGTCCATGGTAGCCTGCATGACATGTAGAGATCCTTTGAAAGCTGATCCAGTGTAAATTTTGATTAAATCCTCTGGGTAGAATGCTAAGTTATTTTCTGTAGCTATCATTCTATGTAATGGGTCCATAATTTTCTTTCTTTTCAATTAGGTCTGTCTTGATTAAAGCTTGTTTGTAAAAGTTGGTTAGGGGATAAGGCTTTAGGTATGATTTACAAGTTTTCTCTGTCAGTTTTCAACAATTTTAGTTTTAGAGACTACATGAAGTATTGATTTCTATTTAATTCTAAAAAAAAGCCAGCAGTCAGCAAGATAATTGAAAGTTACAGAAGGCTAGACAAATAACACTCAAATAGACAAAAATTTGAACAATGGAGACCAAAAGGGAAGGAAAAATGTCGAGTTCATTTAAAATCTCACTGTGAATAGCCTAATTCATTTAGGTCATATGAAAGGTCATCCCTAGAAAGTCGCGGCCCGACTGGAATAAAGACTTCTGAGGGGAGTAGTTGATGGCCAGTTGAGCTTAGCGGAGGGTGCGTTGGGCTTCATGAGCTTCGGCTCGATAGGTTACTGTTTTTCTAAAGTAGATTAGATTAGATTTAGGTCATATGTAACACCCATAAATCGGCTAAATGGGAATTCTGAATAAACATTTTTTTTTGGTGTACATGCTTAAAACTTGTGTTGAAAAATTCAGAACTAGTTTGAGGGCATAACTGTACGATCATAAATATTGGGTTGGACATGTTTTTCAGATGTGTAACCCACGAGGATAAAAACTGTGTTAATATATCAAACTACAGCTGACAACAGAGAGCAGAAGAAAAAAAAATGAGTGCAGTTTGAAATTCTTTTATTCAGGTTGCAATCTTTTACAAACATGAAATATGCATTTTACAAAAAAAAAAATTTAAGCCAATGTTTCATCCAGTCTTGTTTTCCTTTTCTTTGTTTTGCCTCCAGCTTCGAATTGGTCAACCGATAGTCTCCTTTTTTTGACATCGTCTTCCTGTTAAGTTATTTAAAATATCCAGTTATGATAATGAAACATATTCATTATAGAGCACTTTAAAAAAAACACCATAATTTTGAGTCCTAGTCCATATGATGTTCATTAAGCAAATGAATGTTAAACACACATTTCTGCATAAAATAAGTGTAAAAAAGATCAAATTTTCACAAATAAAACATATTTGTTTACTATGGGCCAGGCCTGCGCAACATATGGCCCACATGCAGCCCATCCAGAGTCCACTTTGCACCCCGCGATGCAATGAGATATTATTTTTTAATATTATTTTCTTAATAGTTTTTCCCACTGTCCTATTTTCTTTCAGCCAGCACAAGTTTTTCATAAAGTATTACAGCCCGCCTCATATTTTGAGTTGTGCAGGCCTGCTTATGGACCATACTCTGGAAATATCGGTTGGGTGAAGCCTACTATGTTAAATGTTTAACTAAACTAAATTAAATGTGCAGGCATTCTAATGAAGTTTTGACAAATTATCTTTAGAACATAATCACCTTAAACTTCTTGTTACCTGATGTTAGCAAATCTGTGCTTGATCTTTCCAGCTCATATATAATTTGAGCTGGAATCCGAAAATCTTTTCAAGGAACTTAAAATCAGCACTCATTAATAAAACAGGGATTGTCAGAATTACTATGAAATCTGAGGAAAATTGAAACATGATGCAGAAGGGAGACAAATTTATCACAAGTTCTTGTATCTTATTAAGTTAGCTTGTTTACCTTGTCTGACGTGTCTGGTCTTCGAGACTGGCGAAGGTTCTTTGCATCTGTGGTTTGTATCATCATCTGTGTGTTGACATATTGCTAAAAATTTAATAGCAAAGTGTAGGGATGAAGGAGTTTGTGATGAGATGATATGATGCCAATTTGAATTTTGTTTTAATATTGAATGACAAGGCAATTACACTGAAATACAGCAAGGAATTGCAAGGAGATTTTGAATTTCAGTAAAATTCTATTAAAGGAAAAACGCATTTTAAATACAAAAATATTACACTCTTTCTGGAAAATCTATCCAAATTTTAAAAAATATAAATTCAGCAAGAAATGAATGAGACATGAAAGCAATGATGATGATAATGTAAATAAATGCATAGGGATAAATGGATGGGAGAAAAAGGCAGTTGAGACAATCATAAACTTTTTGTTAGATTAACTATTTGTAAATCATCTCTATTTAAAATGAACAGTGCGACAAGATTCACACAACTTTATGCTCATTATGTCATACCCCCAACCTTCCCTGCTTACTCATACTCTTTTATGTCTTTAACTGGTTTTTAAGAGAAATTATATGAGATTGCATTTTGAACAACAGTTGAAATGTAAAAGTTTAAAGTTGAGGTTGAGATTTTCCTACCTCAATGTGCTGCATCACATCATCATACATCTCCTTTGCCATTTTGAACACATTGTGGTTGGAGGAATTGTACATAATAGCATTGGTGAACATCAGCATCATGTCTCGCTGGAACTCGACGGTCGTGCGGATAGCTCCATTCTCAACATTTTTCTTGATTGTGCTTAGATCCATGGGCCTGTAGCAAAACAGTGGGTCCTTTATTTTGATGAGGAACTCATTCAAAGAGCATCTTCATTAAAAAGAATAACTTTCCTACAAATCATTCACTATTTTTCACTTTTATAAGAAAGCCAATTCAAATTCATGAAACAATAGAGAAATAATTAAAAGAAGATTATTCAGGATTTGTTAATCATGGAATGGTCGATCGTGTTAGCACAGAGCCACCTAATGCGGTTTTAATAACTGAAGCCTGGAAATAATTAATTCAAACCTGTGAACTACACTGCGGTATCCTGGAGCAATATCATCTGTCACAGGATGTAAGAAAACATTGGCGTATCTGAAAGACACAATCACAATGCTAGACTTTATTTAAAATGTAGGCTAGGCTAAATACAAATAATTTTTTAGTGCCATTTGCACCATACCATCTGCTTAACATTGAGAATACAAAGTCCATGTCTTAAAAGCCCTGCCATGCTTTTTAATTAGTAAATAATAAAGAAATGTCTAAGTTTATAATACCTGAGAAATGTCTATTAAATTAAAATTACCAGTACACTACTTTAAACATATGTGATAACCTACTTGTGAGTGGCAGCTGCTCGCCAGACAAGCATTATAGACTTCTTCCACTGCTTGAGTGATTTCTCCTCTTCTGTGTCACTACTGTAGAATGCAACAAGGAATTACAATGCCATCAGATGAACAGATATTAAAAGAGAAAAAACAATTTTATAATATATATATTTAGTCCTTCACAAATTTGTTAAATAAGAAAAATTTTGTTAACCAGCATGATTTTTTCAAAGAGTAGCAGAATGCAGTGAAACAGCATTTTTCAATTCTATCTAGTAGAGATAGGATTCGACCCGAACACACTGAACTCAAATCCAGGTGACGATGGAACTGAACCCTGCTGACAACCGAAACGAAACCTGCTAATGACGGAACGCGAGTCTAACCCTGCTAACAACCAAACCTGAACTTCAATGTCACTGAGTAAGAACCAACCCAAACGTTCTATCGCAAACTTATTAGAACTGACATTGTTTCACGGATGTGGTTTATAAATAACTAGAAAATCCAAAAGAAAAAACTATATTTTGTAAAACCCAAAATGATATTTTTTAAATCATTCCCTACCAAACTCTCCCTTTTGCGCCTAGGCTTGATTTTATGTTGAAGTGTGACAAATAACAACAACACTGTGGCTGAAAGATTTTCATCCAGTGCCAGAAAGATTTTCATCCAGTGCCAGAAACGCATTCAAAACAAAATTAGATAGTGGTATGCCTATTTATCTTTCAAACAAATTGTTTACAGTTTACAAAACCTAGATGATGTGAGATAAGTGTGGGTGGAGAGGGGACAAAAAGCCAAAGTAGTATGAAGTCCACAAGCAGTGGCATGTGAAAGGGGGGGTTTACCAAGTGTGTGTCTTTGTTTCCTTATATAGATAGGTGGCATTTTTGGACAACAGCAGAGGTTTTATAGTGGAAGGGGACAGCAGAAATCTTAGCTACGCCACTACCTACAAGGTAAAGAACAAACCCTGACACGTCACAGTGGATCAAAAGTGAGGAAAGGCTTGATAGAAATTGTTTTTATCTGCGTGTGAATCGTCCTTTCAATAAGAATAAACATGAAACCCAATAAAAATTTATGTTTACTTATTTTCATTAAATTTTGGTGACACACATTTATTTATAGTTTTATAAATTGAGGTGTATTATGACAGCTTAAGTAAATTTATAATCTTATTTTTGTTGGTAACTTCTATATCATATAAAACCTTACGTTTATAATAAATGAAATATATATATTTATTTTATTTAAAGTAAAACCAAATTAATTTCAAATTACCGAACCCAAGCTTTAGTTGTTACAGAAACCAAAACGGAGCCCTGCTGGTGACAGAACCCAACCTTGCCAACGACCAAACTTCTAAAAGATGGTTTGATTCCCATCTCTAATTCTATCTGCCTTTAAAGTACCTCATAAATTTGATCAATATTATTATAATCAATTTATGTGGTACATGTTAACAAAACATCAATTACTCTGTCTTACACAAAAGAAGCACAAAACCTACCAAATAGAAAGAGAGGCAGGGCTGTTAGGAAATGACTCTGACAGAATAGAGCTGTGGTTGACAGATGGTAACTGTGGGTCATCACTTCTCATGTCATCTTCACTATCCACATCACTGTGCTTAGAGCTGCTTCCATCATCTTTCTTGTCCTCATCCTAATAAAATTGATGTGAAAAGCTTTTATATTACACAGGCTAAGCAATGGCTATGAATACACTTTATCAGTCTATTATAAAACACATCCTCTTTAAAGTAGAAGATAATTGTTGAATTTTAAGTTATATTTTAAAGAATTATAAAGCTAACTTTTAACCATCAAAGTAAGGTTAACAAATCTAGAATTATGTTTTCAAATTAGAATGAGTCCACAATAATTTTTTAATGGACGATTAAAATTTTATTAAGAGCCAAGTTTCTCTTCAAGAACCATGTTTTTCGGAGTCAAAACCGATTTGTGGCCGACTGGCAGAGCCGCACTCAGGTCGTTAAAGATCGTGAGCCGCGATTTGCCGACCACTGGGCTAAGAAAATTAAATAAAGAATTAGAAAGCCTCGGGGAAGATAAAAGAATATGAGAAGTTAACACTTATTAAATGGATCAATTTCTAATTTTCTCACCATTGTGTAACTTTTCCTAATGCTCACACGGGATTTGGCACTCCTTGGCCTTCCTGAAAACAATAGTTGCTTTCATTATCTATTTACTTAAATAAATTGGAAGTAATCTATAATTTTAAACTCAAGAGTTCATTAGATTCATCAAGGATTAGCAAATTATTCATTCTTTTTTTCTTCTTTTTTCCTTTAAGCAAATTAAGATATTAACGCACATAGTGACACATAGTGACAACTTACCTAATGTTAATAAGGGTTGCAAATACAAAAAAAATAAAGATTAATTACAATTGTCTGTAAAAAGGGCTTTGATAATTTTGTAATCATATCTCGCAAAACTCATGCTTCTGTTACTGTTCTTTCAAAATAATTTATTTATGCATCCTGGTTCACTTGCAGGGATCATGAGTTTGAAACACTCACAGACCTGTTTACCTTCAAACTCTTCAAATCATACAATATCATCTCAAAATCGTTCCATACATATTTTAAAAGTAAAAAAATAAACATACAGTATATAAAAAGTATACACCTCAAAATCGTACACTGGACGCCAAAATCGTAAGAGTAAACAGGTCTGCACTCATGCGAAAAAAAACATTCACAACAAATTTTCAAAAGCTTGACCACACCCCCAAAATTTCTAATTAGAATGAGGAATTTTTTAACATAGGGAGCAACTGTTTACTTTTAGTTCCTCTAGATTTAAGATACCTCTTCTCCCCCTTTTGCTGCCTGTCTCGCTAATTCTTGAACATATGCTGCTGGTGGGAGATGGTGATTCGTCCTTGACTGATGATTCTGGCAGCTCCGTTTCACTTGCTACACTGTCTGATGTTTTTTTCAATGGGGCTTCTTCTTCATCCTCCTGCAAAGTGAATAAGTAACTTGAGGCCAGACCAAGTTGTGTTTGCACCATATTTAATCCTTCTATTTTTTTATTTGGTGAAAATAGTCCAAAAAATGCTTCTTAGCTTTCTTGAGGAAAGATGTTTTAAGTTCAGATTTAACCAACCTAGGTGTAGTTAAACAAAAGTATTCTGTAGGAAATTGCTCTCTTTGCCTTTAAGGTAACTCACCAGGCAGTTAGTCACACAAAGTTCTAGCATAAATAAAATGGTAACTTACTATTTTTTCCCTTTCCTCCTTCACAATACTTGTGTCCACACCTTGACAGTGTGGCAGCTCACTTGTCTGTTCCTCCTCCTTCACCACTAGGTCTTGGCTGATTACTATTTCTTCATCATCTAAAACATTCTCTTCCTCCTTGACTTCCATGACTTTTTTCAGAACTTCCTCAATTTCTGTAACAGATTCAGGCTCTTCCTCATTCTGGCTTATTATGGTGACATCTACATTTCAAACAGACAGACACACAAAAAATAAAAGGAATTATAAATCATTTTAAAGGAGGGAAACAATACTCTAGAACAGCGGTTCTCAACCTGTGGGTCGCGACCCCTTTGGGGGTCGAACTACCCTTTCCCAGGGGTCGCCTAAGACCATCAGAAAACACATATACCCTACAGTTATGAAGCAGAAACAAAAATAATTTTGTGTCTGAGGGGTCGCCTCGACACGAGGAACTGTATTAAAGGGTCGCTGCATCAAGAAGGTTGAGAACCACTGCTCTAGAACATTATTTAGTTTAAAGTTTATGTTCCAAATAATATCTGGAAAATACTTTATAGGACGCTCACAGACATTTCAGTATAAAAGTGTAAAGGATTATAGCAGGGAGACTGCAATCAAATTGCTTTTAGGGATATATATAAAGCACACAGCATGTGAGAAAGCTTGAGAAAAGATCAACTTAAAAATGGGTGTTTTCCAGAGAACAGAACAAGAATTGGTAAACCAGTAGAGATGAAATGAAAAGAAGAAGAAACGCAGCTCAAAATAAGCTGGCAACTGTTTCAGGGTGGAACAAGGAACTGAATATAGAACCAAAGCAAGAATCATGGGAGAGGAGAACAAGAAATTAGCAAGTACAAGTTCCTTGGATGTAAAATAAAGACAGATATTTAGTCAAGTGATACAATGCACCTGATGGTGCCACGTGGTTATCAGGTAACGATGCTGAAACTGTGTATCACTCAACAAATAAGCAACTCCTGGTGTATATGTTGAATATTGTATACCAGTTATGGATATGTCAGTAGCGTCTTAATGCTTACCTACTTTAAAATGGGATTGGACATTTATAATTTTGCTCAAAGTTGAGAAGGTGTTTGCTAAATCTATTAGATAATAGTTGTTCCATTTCACCAAATTAGCACAAAAACACATTTGGCCTTCCCTGATGGTAAACACAGACTTTGGGAAGTACGTTGTTAAGTTTTTATAACACATGGGCATGGACTAAGTTTTTCAGGTTTTTAGTCCTAAAGTGGAATGGGTTTAATTCTAAGACAGCTACAACTGAACCAACATAATATGGAAAGCCCCGAAGTCACATCTACTGTCTGATGAATTCATCTTGAAGATGTGCAGTAAAAAAGAAGTCTTAGATCTTATACAAAAAGAAATAATGTTACAATTCCTTGTAACAAAACACTATCATACATAGACTTAAGATTTATTTCCATGAACCTGGCAAGGCAAAAAAATCTTAATTAATTCCAAAGCAGCATTGTTTATCAAACTACCTGGCACAGATGAAATTTCTGTCATCTCAGACACCACTTCCTCTAGGAGACTACTGAGATCCACAGAATCTTCAAGAGTGAGATCGTCAGGAGTTGGGCTCTCAAGAGTGGAGGTTGAAGGTACAGTTTTCAGAGTGTTCGTCACCAGACTCTGGCTTTTGGCTGTGGACAGCAACCGAGACAGAGTTGGAGCAGCTGTTAGGGAACAAACGAGCAAACAATGCCTTGCAAATTTTCAAACCAGCCAAAATGGTGAGCAAAGGTATCGAAAGTGAAATAACAGATTGCTACATGCACCAAGAATTTGAGACTGTCATTGCAATGAATTACTTTTTTTTAAAAATATATTTTTGGTAATACTGCCCTGACTGCATAATTTTGATTACATTGAATGTGTTACAAAATAAAAATTTAGAAAAGTTAATAAAATTATCCATATTAATTGAAAATTCCTAGATTGAGTTAGAGTATGATTTATGATTATTGTAGACGACCATAAGGTGTCAGTAATTTATTAGCAATTCCATTGTTCCTTGTCTGGAGATATATATATATATATATATATATATATATATATATATGGTACTTACAATGAATCTTAAAATCAAGTTGTTGTTTTTTTAAATATCAATTATTAAGTATGGTATCAAAAACCATTACAGTAATTACTCCTTGATAATAATTATTTTATATTTTCAGCAGAGCATACAAAAGATAGATGAGACAGCACACGTATAACATGCAAAGCAATCAAAATAATTTTTTTTTCTAAAGCAACTGTTAAGCAATTTAAAGTATAAGTCAAGTGTGTAAATGGAGATGATATATCAATGTTTATTTAGTTCATAGTCATGAGATAGAGGTTAGTGGTTTTAAAATATTCATTACAAATTCATGGATAGCAATATTTTAATGCAGAAACTTTAATCAAAATGTATAGAAGAAAGCAAGAAATTCAAGATGCTTGCAGGAAAAATGTTGGGGAATATTTTTTAGCTCTTTAATCTTTAAAATAAAAATAAAAGGGGAGATAATGGCACTCACAACTAGATGGTGGAGTGGTGAGTGGATCATCTTGAGTTATTGGTGTTTTCAGAAGAGACCTAGAAACTTGGGCCAAAAGTGAATGTTGACCTCCCTGTGTCTGAAGTTGTTCTTGCTCCTGCTCCTGTCATTAAAAATAAGAAAAGATAGAAAAGTGAATAAGGCAAAGTGAAGCTGATGATTGAAAGAAGATGAAGAATGTCAATGGGAGTTTGAAAAGAGATCCTACCAATTTTTTATTTTAAAAACACAAAAATAAAATGAAAAAAAAATGTTGTTCCTCACGAGTTTAAGTTGCTGAAGTCCTGTGGCTGACTTCACTTCACTTTTAAGAAGAGATGATAAAAGATGAGATGCTGCTGGCAATTTGGTGGAAAGTTCAGAAGATTGTGATGGGGTGGAGACCATGGACGGAACAATATCTAAATTTGCAATACTTTCTTCATCTGTCAGCTGTTCATGAACAAACACAAAAAAAAAATATTAATAAATGTTACAGCTTACAGTAGCCCAGGACTATTTACTAGCATGAAGGCTTATGAGAAATCAGAAACTTATTTTTAAGTACAAGTTTTAATTTCTTAAGGTTCCTTATGTTTCCAGTAAAAGACTTACAACAGATATATCATCTATTGAGTCTTGTGTGCTGTCATCAATATCACCTATAGGCATCAATAAATCTGACGTGTCTGCAACTAAAAAAAATATATAAGAAAAATTAAAATAACTATTTAACATAAAAAAATTTAAGTAAAGATTGATCAAAGAAAAATAATAGTTTCAAAAGATTAGCATTATTTCGTTCTTTCAAGAAAGACTACCGAGTACACCAAATCTGAATGAAATATAAATGTATAGCAAATGATTATTTAATTTTAAACAAAAATAATTATGTTATCGATTGACTAACCTTGAATTAATATATTACAGCCCCCCACCATGAACACGTCAACCTCTGTTCAACCTCATACTAAGATAAGAAGCAGTTCAAGATTTCCTTTCACTCACCCAATGCCTTTAACTCTTCATCATCTTCCTCCATTGCCACTTCTTCTTTTATTTTATTTTCACTTGCTCTTAATTCCCTGTTGAGATAACATAGGCTCAGAAATTCATCATCAAGACAAGTTAGTACCAATAAAAGTATCTGCAGCTTTTATGTTAAAAAAGAATGAGTTTGCTTGCTTCCAAAGATGTTTTTTCTTCCTTTTTGCATATGTAGTGTAATGCTAAGTATCATGTTTTTCCCTGGTAATATAATTTGGAGGCAAAGCATTTAATTACTCATAGCAACTTACTCTTGAATTTCTTCCCAAACATCTTTGATACGATCATCCCAATGTCCAGCTTTTATAGCCTCAACTTCAGACTTTAAAGTCCTTGCGGAATGAAAGTTTTTGCATATAACAATTAAAAAATAATGTCAGTTTAGGATAACTTTTATACATAGGTCTACCATATTATTTAAAGTGAAAATAAAGATTAGAGGATGAAACTGATGAATGAAAAAATAACAAAAATCTATAAAGCAGAAGATGGGGAAAGTGATGAGGATAACACTCATTATATTTGCTGGATTTTCATCATTACTTTTACTTCTCGAAAGAAGACAGTGAAAATTTGTTTTTTTCCCCATTGGTTAATAAAGAGGCCCTTGGAAAACAAATTCTGGGAACATGTGAGCAAAAATCTCCTAATGGCAAATTATTTGATTTATAACCTTTCCCCTTTTATTCATTTACAGTGATATTTTTCAGTTAATTACTGTTAGTTAATCTGATGTGTCTGTATTTGTTTTGTTTTTTTCTCTTTGTTAAGATATTTAAGACAACAGTATATCAAACACCTTTAGCATCAGCCTTGCAACTTTAATATTAAAGTAAGGGTAGCATAATTTTTACAAAACTATTTTTTTCATTTATAGCATTAAAAGTATTTTGAAATGACAAAGTCTAGTGCTTGCAAAATTTAATGTACCGCTTGAAATACTGACTTGAAACTTTGCTCCATTTCCAAAACTTCTTTCTTAAGCTGCTCACTCCTTTCTATAGTCATTTTCCTCATTATCTGCAAACTTGGTGCATCTGTCTCTGACTTATCCCCACCTCTTTTTCGTCTTTAAGAAAAACAGAAATTCCTCATAATTAGATATTTAAGCTGTTTTAGAGCTAAAAAATAAAGAATTAATGCTTGAAAATTAAATATTATTTTTTGTACTCATCTAGTAGTTAATACAAATCACTTAATGACAAAGTACTTTTAATTGCTTACTTAGGTTGTTCCAACTGTTCCAACATGTCATAGTATTGAAGGAGACAATTCTAAAAGAAAAAATTGTTTTGATGCCGTCAAATAGAATAATGTATCAATTGCTTGATGTTATAGAACAGGGGTGGCCAGACCTGTAGTAACTGAGAGCCATTTTTAAAATTAAAAAAATTGTTGAGAGCCGCATTGAAGCACTATGGGTCACGACCCCACTCGCAATGAAAAATTCCTTTTGTGATTTATTTTTAACAATTACTTTTTATTCAAATTTAATGATTTAAACATTTCAATAGTTTTAACCCTAACCGTATGTTGAAGAAATATATGCGTTACAGTTACACAATTGAAGAAATATATGCGTTACAGTTACACAATTAACAAATATTTAAATATGTAGAATTTATGAATAGAAACACACTGCATATATACTCATAATTATAGTGAACATTAATTCTTATGATTCTCCTGAGAAGCCTTTGAACTAGCAAGTTTTTTTTAAAACTTTCATTTATTTTTTATATTGTATATTTCAAACGAAAAGTTTTAATTTCATAAATTGTTCGCGAGCCGCAATGTGAACACAGAAGAGCCGCGGTTTGGCCACCGTTGTTATAGAACATCCACATCATTAATTTATTAGAGCTGATGGTTATATATTTGCATATATATATAGGTTTAATACAAACAAAACAGAATTACCTATTACGATCACATAATCTTGTCAGAAATATGTTTTACCTTCTGGTGGAACCAGTCTGGTGGTCTGTTAAGGTCTGCATAAGGTTTTATTGCGCGACTTACTGAGACCCTAAAAAAGGGATAACAATTTGTTATTGACAATAAATCTACACACTTAATAATAATTTATTACAACATTTTATTATTAATTTTTCTGGGGCATCTATGTCTAATGCAGAACACAATTAAAATTGTTTGGTGATTACAAAAAATATATTTTTACCTTCATTTCCAAAACTACTTTTATGTTAGGGACTCTTTTCCAGTAACATGGATATCTACATCTTTTTATTACATGTGCACAAGTTATAACAAGTCCAGATAAACATTTTTTTAAAAAAAGATTTTCAAATAGACTTACCAATTCTGATCTCCAATTTTAAAGACTGCACTTGCCAAGCATAGCTTTTCTCTTGTAGACCATACATCAAGGGGTTTTTTGGGTTTAAGTCCTAATGCAGTAATAATTATTAGGTTTAGTCAAAAATATTCTATGCTCCTTAGAAAATTATGTTGAAATGTACCATAAAATGGTGAGATGATTGAAATGAATGGCATAATTATTTACTGCTGACAAAATGTAGTGCACAGGGCACAATTTCAAAGAATTATATGGGAATATAGGTTAAGATGCCTTCTAAACAAAAAATGTGTACTACGAGTGTAATTATTAAGAAAACAGGCTTTAAAATTAACAACAAAAAAACACAACCATTAAAAATTAAAATCTTCCTGCACTAAGTTTCCGTTACAAATTAAGTATTAGTCTCCCTTACTTTATCAAAGTACCAACCGGTAATTAATGATAATGGCTTTAATTTACAAAGCTAAAATCAGAGATTACCTAAATTGTTATAATTTATTATAATATCGGCCAGTGATAGGTAATAGGTAGGGTGAGATGCACCCTAAGCATAATATGTCATTATGTGATGGGTAGAGCGCAAAACACTCAAAGCATAATTCACTATGGGTATTCACTTTGCAAGCTGCCCCTCCCACTTTGGGACCATGATCAAAGCCAAGTGGACGCAGCCATTGCAAAACTTGCCCATTAGTCATCCAGACTCGACATCCTCACTTCCCTAAGGGTAGTTTTCAGATAGGGATGGTTTACTTTGTACTAGCCGCAATGTTGTCTATGCCATTGTTTGTATGCACTGCCAAATTGCGTATCAAGGTGAGACTGGATGGCACCTCTCGGATAGATGAACTTAACACCTTCAAAATATTGCACAAGATGAGCAGTGTCCCATCTCCAAACACTTCAATAGAAGTGACCACGAGGATTCCTGGGATTCGGTTATCACCACCATTGTGTCTTGTACCAACACAGCCACCATGATGAACTTTGAGAATTAACCAATTCAGACTTATGGGATCTTGACAACACATGGCATGAATGTCAAGTTCTCCCTTTTTTAAACCTTTTCTCTGCCCCTCCTTCCTTGTTACAACCAATCACAGTGGATTTACTTTTCCTCTATGCCTATGCCGTCCCATTTTACCTGTATTAAAGCACTTTACTCACCCCATCCAGATCCTGAGTATAATATTAAATAATAGACATAGTACACTTGGATAACTTGGGTTATGAAGTTATGTTATAAGTTATACTGAAATTATTGGTCATGGCATGGTAATCTTACGGGTGATTTATTTAGCAGTATTAGTATTAGCCTAATTAGCACAGTAAATTAAGCACTACTACTACTGACCAGTGCACATCATTGTCATTGAGCTTTTAAATTAAAAACTCCCTATTTACCAGATGGAAATACATTAAAACACTTCTACAAAAAAGTCTTAAGTAGTAGTATAGTTTATTGATTTAGTCCTAACGTCTAATGTTTTCCCATTGCCAAAAATATTGATTCTGATTGGCAATAGTAATTATTAGTTTTTATTTATTAGTGACTTAGTCAATTACTTTGTCACGTATTTTCGTTAGTTTATAACAGAATAGAGAATACATAGGCATATTATAGGCGAACCCTAACAAATGAATTATTGAATATGCCTACTCTACGCAATTTCTAATTAAAATACACTCTTACTGGGATTAGAATTCGTCATGTTATTGACCGATGCCTCCATTTTGAGGGTAATCTTTTAGGTAAAAAATATTTTATGTTGTGTTTCTTTTGCATTTCCGGTATATTGACAGATGCTTTCTAACTTCTATGAGTACGGATAGTACACCCTTTAAGTGGGTCATCATACTACAGGTGTGAGTAGACCTGGATATTTTAATAGGTAAAATATGAGAAGACGAGGAAAAATGAGCTCTCTCTCTCTAATAAAATTTTAACTTAACAGAAACAAAAGTATTTTATGTGTTACAAAAGTATTTTAGGTGTTGAGTGAATTTTCAGTCCCATATTGTATATCTTAATTATAGTATTTATTAAAGTCAATTCCATTCATACAAAATTCGTGATTTTTTATATCTTGGACATGAATACCTTAAAATGAAAATGAAATATTATATCGCACAAAATAGAGCTATATTCCTTTACTGGAGATTAGGTATATACTGATACGACTGTGGCCTCATAGGGGTGACAAAAAATGGAAAGGAAAATTTGACAGAGTTCGTTCGAGTCGGTTTCATAACAGAACTCAGTTAAATACAAGAACAGTGTGCCGCCAGAATATGGTACCACCAGAGCAGGGAAATATCCGAACAGGGTTTAACAAGACCAGGGTACCACTAGAGCAGGGTATCACCAGAACCGGTTTGGTGTTACCAGAGCAGTATGCCACCAAAGAAGCATGCCATCCGAAAAGAATGCCACAAGATAGGGTGCCATAAACACATGTTGCCACCAAAACAGTTTTCTACCAGAACAAGGTGTCACTAGAAAGAGCATAATGCCATTAGAGTTTGTTGCGAATAGAACAGGGTATCACCAGAACAAGGTGTGACCAGCGCAGTGTGCCAACAGAGCAAGTTGCTATCAGAGTAGGATGCATTAATAACAGAGTTTCGCCATATCATTTGGCTTCCATAGCATGTTGAAACCGAAAAGGGTGCTACAAGAACAAGTGCCACTAGATCATGTTGCTACCATATCAGGATGAAACCAGAAAATGGTGTTAACAGACAGAGCGTGGTGCCATCAGAGTAGATTGCAAGCATAGCATGGTCCATCTGAGCGAGATCCCATCAGAGCAGGGTGCACCAGACCATGATTGTGAATCTCTCCAAATCCCCTCATTAAGCCTATAATTATAATTTTTCATGATTTATTCATGGCTTCATGAGAGGAGTTCATCAAACCTTTTAGTTATAGTTATAAAGAACTATTTGCGATCAATCGTGGAATAGTCAAGGCTTTCTGGTCTTGCGATTTTGTCAACTGAAAGTGATAAAGCTAAGAAAGTTGATTTTGCTGAAGGGATTGCCATGTTTGCATCTTTGAATAACAGGAAGATAACGTTTTTACAGTTAAGTTTTATGTTACATAAAAAATAAATTTGTTGAATTTTTATATCCTGGTTACCTTGAATTGTATGAATCCTTCTTATGAATTTTATTGCTTAAGGACTTAATTTACAAACATACTATAAGCGATTATTGAGATAATTAATTTGAGCTACATAATATTAAAATTAAAAATATTTATGTACATTCGTATGGATGTGTTTTTAACGATGGGATTCTTCCTCGTCCAACCAAAAGGATGAATTATTTATGTACAAATTAAAATGGCTGTTGTGCATAAATGTAAAGAATGAAAAAAAGTATTCCAAACATTGGTGATTCTTTATAGTTATAGAAGATCTTAATAAGAAATTCTTATCACTAAAGGAATATATAAACAATTATTCGCATCGGAACATTCCCATTGTACCAAAATATTCCCAATATTGAATTATTTTTAAATAGGCCTAAAATGAAATCGGGATTGTCTGGTGGTGCTGTCTGGGGGTTTTCGGAGATTATGCCCTATACACTTCCGTCTTTTCTTTATGATGTCGTGAGCTAGAGGCAGACATGCAAAATATGGGATACACCTGGAAGCAACAGTTACTGGAAAGGAAAGCACAGGACCGTGATGAATGGAAAATTCTTGTAGACGGCCTATGCCCCAGAAGGGGGGAAAAGGCATAAGACAGAAATAAGAAAATGAAATTGTTCGGCCATTGGTTAACCCTGACTCAGGGCCATCTTAGCACCATAGGGGCCCCTTGGCAAAGTAATGCACAGGGCACCCACAACAGGCCTATCTGACAATGCAACTGTTACTGGGAATTTAAATATGCATTCAGTGGTGTAGCTAGCTACTGTGCAACCCGGGGGGTGGTGGTGGCTCTTGAATAGCCGTTCTACATATATCTGTATATAATGAATTATAAATTTATAGTGTGCCAATATTATCACTTTGATCGGTGGTAAAATTAAATCGAGCGAAAGAGGGGTGGGAGTCTGGGGAGGGGCTTAGAATGAGCCCTTCCCTAGATTTTGTTCAAATATATTTAAAATTCCGGGATGCATTTTGTGCATACCTAAGTTTACTTTGCTTCATTGTTCAATTTTAAGGCTAATTAAATCGGCAAAGGATATTAATATTCAATATTAATTAAAATATGGACAATATGAAATCCCTAGTATCCTATATGTCTGAGGCCCTGGGAAACTGCCACTGTGCCAATGCTTCAAGATGGAACTGTCCCTTTGGCTGTGGTGTAGATAAGGTTTATTCAACCAGGGGCAGGCCAAGATGTTGACGCACACTTACACGAAAAAAAACACTATAAAGTTGGCCTTCCATATATTGACACAATGGGGGTTTCATCACCCTCTCTGGAACCCATTCCTACGCCACCGCTAGTTGGTCACTTAAGTCTAAGTGACATGTCATCAATGACATGAAAATAAAAGTCTAAGCATCACTGCAAAAGTCATAGTTTCACTTATGCTTATAATATATCTGAAAATCAAGATACTCTTATTTTTATAATTAAAGCATTTAAAATTACATTTGACTTGAAGAAAAATAATTAAAGGATTGAAATACAACTCAAAATTAACTAATTTTTAGGTAAGATTTAGTCTTATTTTTGTATTGTTTTATATGTTTCAACTGGATTTTTTTTATTAATAACCTAGTTTTAAAACGTCGATCTTAGATTAATCAGGTTTCTTAGCCTTTTTGCAGCACTTCACCCCATCACGATTTTAAACAATTCCCGCACCTCCTCGCGATTTCACAACATTTTCCCCTTTCGCTTATTTGTTTAATTGTCACCTATACCGATTTTTGCCTTCCGTTTTTATGCCATGATCTTGCTTGAAAAAATTCTTTCCGCACCTACTCGCACTAAGTCATATAATCAAGAGATGAGATGTGAAAGTCGTGTACTATAGAAGCGATGTGTATCTGAACTCGAAAATGTGTTGTGGACCATCATCCATAAAATAAGGCGTTGCCGTTGATTGGCCAACAGCGCAGCAGGTAACAACACTCACCTGGGCCAAGCCAAGTGCGATTTGCCTTGTGTATCTAACCCAACTGATAGCAATCAATAAAGAAGAAGAAGAGGACCGATGAGTATGAGAGAGCAGAATGACAGCAGTACTTTTATTTGATATTAATTGTTACTGATTGTAAGTTTTTCTTTGTATATTATATAATTTATATACAGACAGACTACTAATAATATTAAAAATAATTAAAATAAACTAATGAGTAATGACAACTAATACCAGAATTCACTGTCAGTATCAGTAAGTTCAGTAAGTGAATAGGCTTCAATAGGTGTAATTTAATATTTAATAGGATAGGCCGGATAGGTATGATATATAGTAATTAGTATTAGTGTAAAAAAAAAAAATCAAGACTAAGACGTCCAAGTTAAAGTTCAATTCAGCCTTAGCCCATTTTACTTAGACTAACTTAGTTTAGCAGTGTGTCTGAAAACGAAGTCAAATGAGAACTTTCACCACAATCACAAAGTATAAAGCTTAGGCTTAGTCAGTGTTTCTTACTTAGTTGTAGAAGAGTACTTTAGACTTAGAAATAGATGTATAATTGTAAACATAAAATTATTAAAATCAAATAGGCCTAAGTAATGTTTTATGCTATCTTGGACATATTAATAACATTATATACTTTTACAATTAATATACCCAGAGGTGTAACTAACTGGGTTTTTGGCGCCCTTGGCTAATTTATTTTTTAAATAATAAAAATTAGAGATTTAGCGGCACCCTTTTGAACTGGCGCAGGCCGGCGCCCTTGGCAACTGCCCCAATGCCAAGCCGTTGTTACACCTCTGAATATACCTGCTAATTGTAATAAGTTAATAAGCCAACAAATTGTTAGGATTTGTTTGTAATTATACTCAGTATTATTCTGTAATATATGAATTATAATTCAGTTGTTATACTAGTCAGAACGCAATTAATGATAGGCTTAGTATAGCCATGGCTAATATTTGTATTTATTAAAATAATTTATAAATAATGTATAGCTATGCCCATAGGCAGGTGTAGTCTTACAGTCACCCCCCCCCCCCCCCCCCCTTTTTTTTTTTTTTGTATCCTCCAAAAATGCACACTTGTCAAATCATTTATATTATGTTTGTTATATAAATATATAATTCAATAACCCAGAAAGTGTCACACACCACCCTCCTCCACTATCATGCCCTATGTATGCCACAGCTACACTGTCCTATTTTGTCAGCTAAAAAGTCTGAGGTCTAAATCAAATTTAGGCCAAAACTTCTATAGCTATAAGCAGTTAAAGCAGGGCTTAAAAACACTAATAGATCTTGACAATCATAACTATTTAACAATTGATTGTTTTAAAAGAAGCACTTAAAAATATATTTAAAATAAAGCTATATTTTAAGCACTAGAAAAGTTATTTAAGCATCCCATAAACATATTATTAATAAGAGTTTTGTTTGACTGTTATAAAGCTTTCAACTAGATTGAGAAACAAACAATTTGTGTAAGTAAAACAATATAGGTTAAGGTTTACTATTCATATAAGTATAAATTAATCTGACATAGTATAGATATAGGTATCCTGCCTAAAAAAAAGACAGAAAATAATGTTATTTGCTGTATGAATGGTGAAGGCATTTGTTGAAAAATTGCTTCTTTATTCTGTGTAACCATAATTAAAGCTTACCCTATATTGTTTTATTTACACAAATATTGTTTGTGTCTCATTAATATTCATAAACATAGAAATGCAACATTGCCAATTCAGAAATTCCTATCCAAATTATGAATGAAAAAACATTTTAATGAAAACGAAATAACTTGCTCTTGATGTAAACATTAATACAAGTTCATGTTTGTTAAACAATTAACATATGTTTGTTAAACAATTAACATGATTTATGCCAAAGAATTATTATTAAATAAATTCTAAATCTCTTTTCTTGTCTGTTTTAGAAAATGACTTTCACTATTTTATTCATTCTTAAATTATTTGCAGCTGTTCAATTAGAGGCAGTTTCAAAAAGAGAAAGGTACAATGGCACTCATTCATCGTCGATTGATAGGATTTTCAGCTTTTGTTGCCGTTATTGGAGTGGGTCTAATAGTTGCAGCTTTTGCAACTGATCATTGGATCAATTCATCTCCTGTATCTGTAAACAATGGAACAACTTATGCCAATGCCACTGGAGGCTCACTAACTGGTCACACTGCCAACATAACTTTTGGCTTGTTTACAGGATTAAAAAAAATAGATTTCGGACTTGGAATTCGGGAATCCAATCTCATGGGTAAGTAAATTATTTAAATTTAACTCTTTATGTTTCTATATATTCTAAACCAATGTTTTATGAAGCTATTCACCCCAAAATGTTATTCCATACAGTTCATAATAAAAAGTTGATGGGATTTGTTTTGTAAGCTTACAAGAGTTATGATCATAGGTCAATGAGTCAATGATCAGGCTTAAACTGTTTCTAGAGTTGATATCTGCACCGAATGACTATCATTGTATATGCATGTTTTAACTGCCTTAAGAATTTTTTTTATAGACCTTGCTGCCAAGGAAGAGTTATTTAATAACTGAATTTTTTTAAAAACCAAAACTTTTTACACTTAAAAGATAATAAACATTTAATATGAATTCAATGATATCGATTTTAAAAATATCTAACCACTTGATCAGTGTCTGAATTTATTGACTTAGTGTGCATTATACAAATTAGTTTGCATTATAATTATATAGATTAATTTGCATTATATCTTTATCTGTGGACTCCTCTATATATTTTGTTAACCTGGATCATGTTTGCCGTATATCTTTTTCACATTTGCTAAAAAAAGATACATTGTTTTTTTTTAGAAATCACTGCAGTGTGATCAAATTAAGACATCTTGCTAAATTTGCTTCAATATTTTTTTTGTGTGAAAAAGTAAAATGTGACCAAGGAGCCTGTATTTATGCTGGTTCTGGAAAAGATGAGATTGAGACTCCTGAGGAGCAACTTGCTAGCATCTTACGACAATACAAAAATCAGTCTAACCATGGTATGTAATTTTTTTCCCTCCGCTTAATATTGCTTGAATATATATGACATGTGAAGCAAATAGAAATTTAATGAATGTGTTTCATAAATTAAAAATATGTTGCTTTGTTTCATTTGTTTTGGTTAAATTTTTATGTACATGAAATTGGGTCTTGACCTGGGTGTTGTGGCATTAACTTTATGATAAAGTGCTGTTGCCATGACTTCTTGTCAAGTGGGATAATTGATTTTTAGTATATATATATATCTTTCTTTGCTTACTTATACAGATATGTTTCTTGACATTTTTTGCAATCAAAATTTTTTAAAGCATGTTGATGTTGCTCTCATTATAGAAATGTCAGGAAAAACCAAGCTGTTGATTGACAGACACAATTTATATACTAACATTCCGAGTAGTAAAGGTCCTTGGGTTCTAGAACTGGCATTTTCCTACCAGAAGTAGTATTTTGAATAACTGTATTATAAAAGTAGTGATGTAGTGAAAATACAAAATTAAGAAATTTTAAGCAAAGTAAGTTGTGAACATATTTGGGGGATACTTTTAAAGAATATCATAAGATAATAAAATTTTTTTAAAGAATGATTTTCCATCTTTTTAAATATTAAAGATATGATCACAGAGGTAAGAATACAGGTATGCATACAAAATTTCATATTTATTTATACACGTTACACCATTTATGCCCGGTATCTTACACCAGGGGTCGGCAACCTTTTGGTATTAGTGTGCCAAATTAAGACTTCTCTTTCATTTATTGTGCCAATAAATTTACCATTTCAAACAAATTTTATTATTATTTTTTTGGTTTTCCACGTGCCAATGAAAATTGCTGTGGTGCCAAGTCTGGCATGCATGCTAAAGGTTGTTGACTCCTGTCTTACACCAAGTATACTATGAAATAAAGACTCATATTTTAGATTTAGTTTTTGCTTATAACTCTTAAACATGCATACTATGTTTATTGTACTAATCCTTCTACTGACAAGTTAAATTCAATTTCTCTTATACTCTGTTGTTTATTGTTTCTGTTGAAAAGGCTTTGATCAGTTGATTGTGCTGTTGTTTTTTTTTCCTTTCAAGTTTTAACATAACCATTTCAACTACTTCCTTGTAGTTTATGAGTCATCAGAAAATAGTTACTTGTGCCAAAATAACTAAAGCCTTCCAGATAAGAGTAGAATTTTTCTTCTTCTTTTTTATTTTCTTCTTTTTTTTTCTTCCTCTTATGCTTTGTTATCTCTAAGTTAATGGGCAATGAAATGTCTGATTAGAACACTCGCTGAGTGCATCATGGTAAAAATTGTATGTGAAGACATTTGTAGTCAGTACACCAGATTCCTATGGCAGCGTGGGTCAATGTAACACTGAACTGAAATGATTTAGGACCACCCATTTCTAGAAACATTGCGTCCCCTGATGGAAACTTACCAGTTTGTGTGTATACACAGTGTTGACCTATTTTTTTCAGCTTGTTGGAGCAGTGGGCAAGATTTGAAATTGCACCAGGGATCAGTGCCAGATTTATTAGTTTTATTTGACCATAAATATTTACGTTGTGGTGTCTGGCAAAGTAAAGCTCCCGGACCCTTCTGCGGACAGCATTTTGGGAATCACTTTCTTTATTTCTTTCTTTTTCTGTTCCTCCATATCTTCTTTAGAATGAATACTTAAGGGAAATTAAAGGGTTAAACAAATAAATGGATACATCACACTCGTGAGGTCATTTCATACATTGGGGAATTGAGTGGGGGGGGGGGGGTGTTGATTAGAAGTGATTTATTTACAGATAACAATATTTTGATCACGTATCATGCAAGTTCCATTTTTAAGTCAACTTAACAATGGCGTGAACTTTTTTAAATCACACAATCACTATTCCAGTTCTCAGCTCTGTGTTTTTTTAATATATAACTGGAAACTTGAAAAAGCTTATTAAAGGCTTAACCAGTAGAATTGTATTTTTTGTTCTTGTGTTGTACAAATGTTTCAGACCACCAATATAAAGCCTTGTTTGGGGGGTGGGGGTTGGGTCAGAGGGCATGGGTCTTCAACCCCCACTCCTGTGCATATTCAAAATAAGAATTTTTCAAAATGAGGCTTCAACAAAAAACCATTTTGCTTCATTTGAATGTGTATCTGTACACACAGATCATTTGTATAGGTATCTGTGTCTATATAAGACAACTGATAATAAAATAATATCTGTGCAAACAGATCATTTGTGTGTGTATCTGTGCAAACAGATCATTTGTGTGTGTATCTGTACACAGATCATTTATATGTGTATCTGTGCAAACAGATCATTTGTGTGTGTATCTGTACACACATATCATGTGTATGTGTATCTGTGCAAACAGATCATTTGTGTGTATATCTATACTGTACACACAGATCATTAGTATGTGTATCTGTACACACAGATCATGTGTATGTGTATCTGCAAACACAGATCATTGGTATGTGTATCTGTTAGCATATCATTTGTATGTGTATCTGTTAACACATATCATTTGTATGTGAATCTGTGCACACATATCATTTGTATATGTATCTGTACAAACATATCATTTGTATGTGTATCTGTGCAAACAGATCATTTGTATGTGTATCTGTATACACAGACCATTTTACTCTTGTCAAGAAACGACAGCAGAACAACTGGTATCGTGTTGTCCATCCCTCCCTCCCCATATTTATTTCTGGATTAAGTTTACATAATCACTAAAAGGTTATGGCCATAAAATCTCTGGCAGTTATCTTTTAAATACCTCGTCCGCTGTCGTTATGCCATCACAATATTGTAGTCATGTCGACGGTGATGGAGTCACACTGGGATCTTCCAAGCAGTCGAAAGTCTTGTCACCATTGCTAGTGCACATCATTGGGTCATCATATAAAGCAGGGGTGGGCAAACTGCGGGCCGCATGCGACCGGCAACTGATATTATGCGGCCCTCGAAGGCATTTAGAAATACATGTATAAAAAATTACTTTATTTAAGTTATTTTGTTGATTTTACAGAATTTCATGTACCGTTGTGATTGTTTAAACATTTTTGATTAAATTTTATTATTATTATTTTTTTTAAACAGTCCATGTAATGCTAAAATGCGAAATTACCGATTTTAATATAGAGAAATGTTTATCGACATGTAAAAATTGGACATAATAATACATGCGCCCCCCCCCCCCCCCCAATAGCTTTACATTTGTCAATGTGGCCCTCCGCACAAAAAGTTTGTATAAAGAGATCTTATGAAAAGTCGTTAGTCTTGTCACCATTGCTAGTGCACATCATATTGGGTCATCATATAAAACTAATCATGTCTGAAAATTAATGCGAAATAAAAATGTACTCGGCAGTTAAATTCAAGTTGACAAAATATTGAGTGGTAGCCACCGTCTTCACGTGACCCAATATTGGGTGGTAGCCACCGTCTTCACGTGACCCAATATTGGGTGGTAGTCACCGTCTTCACGTGACCCAATATTGGGTGGTAGCCACCGTCTTCACGTGACCCAATATTGGGTGGTAGTCACCGTCTTCACGTGACCCAATATTGAGTGGTAGTCACCGTCTTCACGTGACCCAATATTGGGTGGTAGCCACCGTCTTCACGTGACCCAATATTGGGTGGTAGCCACCGTCTTCACGTGACCCAATATTGGGTGGTAGCCACTGCCTTCACTTGACCCAATATTGGGTGGTAGCCACCGCCTTCACTTGACCCAATATTGGGTGGAAGCCACCGTCTTCACTTGACCCAATATTGGATGGTAGCCACCTCCTTCACTTGACCCACTATTGGGTGATAGCCACCGCCTTCACTTGACCCAATATTGGATGGTAGCCACCTCCTTCACTTGACCCACTATTGGGTGGTAGCCACCTCCTTCACTTGACCCACTATTGGGTGGTAGCCACCGTCTTCACTTGACCCATTATTGGATGGTAACCACCTCCTACACTTGACCCACTATTGGGTGGTAGCCACCGTCTTCACTTGACCCATTATTGGATGGTAACCACCTCCTACACTTGACCCACTATTGGATGGTAGCCACCGTATTCACTTGACCCACTATTGGGTGGTAGCCACCATCTTTATTGTCCCCGTGTGCCAAAAGACTCCCGAGTAACATTTTCAAACCGTTGTAGTCCCTCTGTGGTGTAGTTTCGTTATCAAAGTGTCATTAGCCGATCAAGCCTCTGCCTCACAAGTCAATCAAACCCCTCTGTCCCGTCGAAGTGCAATATCGTGTACTGCCACCGACTGCGAAGGATCGGGTCGTCATTATCGACCCACTCATCATCGAGGTTTTCATTCAGTTGTCTCGTGGGGCCACGCAATCCTGTCATCACTTTTTTTTTTTTTAATATTATTTTTTAAAAATCCTACTCTATTTATTTATACTATGTATGCTCGGCACTTTAACACAGCGTACTTTTATTTAAACATTTTATTTACGTCAAGAAACTCTGGCTGATCTTATAAAAAATCAAAGTATCTTATTGACCATTCTGAAATATAGTCTAATGTTGTTTTAAATTTTTAAATTTTTTATGGAACGTTAAATTAAGTTAAAATAACTAAACAGGGCAAAGCACACAAGCTATTATGGTCTCGACGTTCTCTCCCTTTTTGGTTACTAACGAGAACCAACTTTCGCGAAGCAATAGTATCTTTCATGAGCCGGTATGGCGCTATCGAACCCTTTTAATAATGTAAACCAAATGGTTTCCAATACGTTGACAAGCTGCTGTGGGGGGCCGTCACGCAATTTTTTGGACAATGCTCCCCCCGGCCCTGTCACCATCGGACACAAATCTCGTAAACACACCCGAACCCCTCTTCCCCCCCCCCCCCCGCCCCACCCACCGAAGGTAGGTCAGACTTTTGAGCAAAAGACTGAGCACAAAAGTAACAACTTATTTTAGTAAAATTTAAAACTCACTTCACTATTGAACAATCACATTTATAAAAGGGATAACTTTTGCCAGAATGCGTCCATGACAACAGAAAGTTCAAGATCACTGTCAATAACAGGTTTTTATGATGAAAAAAAAAAAAAGTAAAATTTGTGACAATCTATATGATCTACACCCCCTCCCCCCACACTTTCTTAGGGACCCTCCTCCCCATCTTGTATGGAGGCCTCTTGCCTGCATGTTGAGATTCACTGACTCAATATAAAAAAAACCTTAAAACGTATCAATAGTACTTCATCCGGAGAGTTAAGTTTCGTATCCGGAAATTTGATCGACGGAAATTTGGTCGAATCATTTTTTTCAGTCCACACGTTAAAATTTTGCTTCAAATTTCTTTTTGAACGCATAATTTCGTTTTAATATTTAGTATATTGCGTTCAAAAATAAATTTGTCGAAAATTTTAACGTGTGAACTGCAAAAAATATTCGACCAAATTTCCGTTCGATCAAAATTCCGTCGACGAAATTTCCGTTCGATCAAATTTCCGGTAACCGTTAATTTTGGTTGCTTTCGAACTCTGTGGCGGTCTTCATTTCAGAATAGATTCGCCTTACAATTATCACAATTGTCAGCAGTGAACCAGACATTTTCACTAATGAGGCACTCGGTGCTGGATGTGCCGAATCCCGGACAGAGGGTGGTGGCCAGGGCCGGATTAACCATTAAGCAAACAAAGCACGTGCCTTGGGCACCAAGCGTTCGGGGGCACCACAAGTCCTCAAGAAATTTTTTTTTGAACAAAAATCAGGGGCCCCGGGCAGAAGGGGGCACCCATGTGGGCTTATGCCTTGCACTAAAATGGCTTAATCCGGCCTGTTACGACCTGGATCGTTAATGAATTCTGGTCTGGCGGATGGCGACTGTGAGATGTTGTGTTAGGGCAAGATTGTGGGGTCAGAGGTGAAATTGGTTCGTGTTGAGCAATTAGTGTAGCTGGGTGGGGGTGAACAGACGGAGGGGATAAGAGCTGTGAGCTGGGTAGTTGGGTTAGTTAACAAGAGGTAGACCCAGGAGGTAGTTGACAGAGTAGAGCCAGAGCCAGTAGTAGAGACAGGAGTAGTAGAGCCAGAGTAGATCCTTAAAGTTAGTGTAGAGTCGAGAGTAGTAATAGAGATAGTAGATTTGTTAGAGTCATTGTATGGCTTGTTGCCTGAGTATGCTGTTTTACTGCGAGATATATTTGTGTAACAAGTGTATAGTTTAGTATATAGTAATAAACACATAATTTACTGTGGACACTGTTGTTGGTCATTATTGTGAACCTTAGTGTGACAGAGTATATTCGTTAACCCTAGACAGCAACGAAGTAAACAGTAACAGAAGTGAAGTTGTAACACTGTAACAGATGTGAAGTTGTAACACGGCCCTGGTGGTGGCGAGGGGGGGGGGTGTAAACAGTTGAGCAGGAATGGTAGGGTGGAGGGAGTTTACATAGAGGGGCGTCATTTTCGGCCTACAGCCTATTTGTTGTTTTTTTTTGCTTTTGTTTTTTTTCGTGATTTGCGGCTGTAACTTAAAACAGTTTGAATTATTCCCCCCCACACAAACCCTCGTGCTGTGGGTTACAAGTTCACTGTTAATTTATTCTCGAACGGTGGAGATAGGATCTAGTGGCGTTAGACAGGTGAAGATGGCTCAGAAGTTGGCGTGTATCTAGTGAACCCTAGCTTTATTTGATAGGGCCTATATTTTTTAGAAACAATGGGCTTAGACTTAGTCCCAATCTTTATTGTGCAAGGCCTATATTTTAGTATTTGTTAGAAATATTGGACCTAGACTTAGTCCCTATCTTTATTGTGTAGATGCTATATGTTAGAAATAATGGACCTAGACTTAGTCCCTATCTTTCTTGTGTAGAGGCTATATGTTAGAAATAATGGACCTAGACTTAGTCCCAATCTTTCTTGTGTAGAGGCTATATGTTAGAAATAATGGACCTAGACTTAGTCCCAATCTTTCTTGTGTAGATGCTATATGTTAGAAATAATGGACCTAGACTTAGTCCCAATCTTTCTTGTGTAGAGACTATATGTTAGAAATAATGGACCTAGACTTAGTCCCTATCTTTATTGTGTTTGAGGCTATCTTTAGAAATAATGGACCTAGACTTAGTCCAAATCTTTCTTTTGTGGAGGCTATATGTTAGAAATAATGGGCTTAGACGTATAGACTGTCTTTATTTGATAGGGCCTATATCTTAGAAGGGCGGGACGTAAATTTGTAGATGGGTTGGGTTTAGTCTTTTCAGTTGTTAGGCAAAAGAGGGTCATGGAAGTTAAAGTTAATGAAATGTCTCGCTTGACATTGACACGGTGTACCCCATCGCCAACAAAGGTTGAATAATTATACAGGCACAGGTTACTAGTATGCAGTTGTATAAAGGTACCCAGGTATTAAAAAACAATACAATAATAATAATGGAGTTACAGAAAGTAACGTTGTATTTGTTTATCATCTCATAGATGATTTTGATGATGGTGATACTACACCAGCAACGTGCCACAATTTAAGAGTTGTTTTGAATTGTCCTTGAACAGTTTCAATAAAGAGAATCGTTGTTGTCATGTGTTTGTGAATACTGGTGTGTCACCCTAAAACACCGAGGCGTGTCACTTAAGGTGTGGTGACGTGTCACGCCTCTGCCGTGTCCGCCCTCAACCATTCCTCTGGTACAGTATGAGTGTCATTGAAACCGTCATGTTGATCGTATGGGCTCACCTATTCCTCTGGTACAGTATGAGTGTCACTGAAACCGTCATGTTGATCGTATGGGCTCACCCATTCATCTGGTACAGTATGAGTGTCATTGAAACCGTCATGTTGATCGTAGGGGCAACGGTCTTTATTTCATCACTGCTGACACGATACTTGAGATTTTCCTGTCTAAACTCTGGACTACCTGTACCTGCCACCACAGGGGTCCTCGAAACAAATTAAACATTACACTTGATAAAATGACCCCAGTCTGTGTTGACCGACCCTTGGCCCAATGGAAGGCCCTCATATTAATTAAAATCGTTGCCGTCTATCAATGTGCTCCCCGAACAATATATGCAGGGAGATAACATTCTATTGGACCCAAACCTTTTCAGACACGAGTCTTGAAGTGGTCAGTGTGCCCCGCCCTAGAACCCCTGTGATAGGACGTTATCATCGAAGCAACCCCTTGATTGGTTAAAAGCGCGGTAACCCGGAAGTTTGATGACCGATAAGTTAATTGACAATCAAGCAAATACCCTCGACGGACACGCGTAGTTGTGTGCAGTGATGGCGTCATAATTATTGTAACATACACACCCATACATATTATGTCTCCGTGTGAATTCGCCGTGGTAACTATACGTTTTCTAAGCGTAAGACTACGGCACTTGGACGAGTCTGAAAACAACCAACCTACGGTTCCCTGACACAACTTGACCAAACTATTGTCTGGAGCCTGAAACCACGTATTTGAGAGCTGAAAACTGCTCTGACACTAACGCTAACCCAGGGGTGAACAGTTCAGCAATATGGACAGCCTGTTGTCTTATAATACTTTTTTTTTAGCCCCATACAGTTACACACGGTTGTAGTGCAGAGCATGCAATGACTAAACAGTTGCACATTAGACGAACTGTGCAGTTGCACGACATATATCATATACTAGTTATAGCCCGCCAAACAATGGCGGCGGAAATATGTAAACTTCCCATCTAGTAAAGTTACTTGACGGCAATGCGCCAACTTCCCATCTAGTAAAGTTACTTGACGGCAATGCGCCAACTTCCCATCTAGTAAAGTTACTTGACGGCAATGCGCCAACTTCCCATCTAGTAAAGTTACTTGACGGCAATGCGCCAACTTCCCATCTAGTAAACAATGGCGGCGGCAATGCGCCAACTTCCCATCTAGTAAACAATGGCGGCGGCAATGCGCCAACTTCCCATCTAGTAAAGTTACTTGACAAAACACGCGTTCAAGTAACGAGCTTAATAAGAATCCCCAATTGGTGCTGATCCCCAGAAGTTACGCCACCGAAAAGTCTTTTTTTTCACGTCCCTGAACTATATTAATATTCTGATGCCCCACCCCCTTATATATCGAATATTTATGAAATCATATTTAAATTAAGACTTTATATGTACCGTTAAAACAAAAAGAAATATTGCGCACCAAACGCACTGGCGGTATTTAAAAAAAAAAATCTCATATAACGGAGTTGTCGGGAATTGTATTTTGCGTGCCAATGAAATCACCATCACACCATACATTCATACCTAGAGAATTGTATGTATTTCAATCTCAGAGGCGAAATTTTAGCTTGTTTCATAGAGGAAAACAAAATTTAAAGAGAGCGCTGCTAGAAAAATGTTAAGACTTAAATATATAGATTTCTAGACAAGACGGTGCTGAGATATTCTAAGAGTCGAAAATTTTGCAGGATGCGAAGTTAGGGTAAAGAAGAGAATCAGGCTCATACTGCCTTATCCCAACACACACACAGACACACACTCCCAACACCCCTCCCCCCGCAAAGAATGAGAGGTCAGATCATGTGTCTAGAACATGTTTTCCAAGAGGACAAAAGTCTATAATTGTGGATCCACTATACGTCTGTCTGACACAGGCAGTGCATTTGTTTACAATCATTGCCGTTGCGGTACACAAATAACGGTTGGGTGGGGGGGGGGGGGCATGTTAAAAACGGACACAGAAGAAATTGTGTTTTCATTGACGCAGCCGTGTAGCGAAAAAGGGGGGGGGGTGGCAGATCGGGGGACATACGTCCCCGGACGCCTGAAATAATAAAGGGTGCCAAAATAGGTTTTGGTGGTAATTTTTTTTAATGAAAATAATGGGTTACAGAGTTGTAAGGGGCGTACAAATTAATCGTGTCCCCTGGCGCCAAACCCTTTAGTTATACCCCTGCATTGACGGTCCTGAGCTTTTAGTCCCATGTCATGGGGCCCAGACACTGACACACTAGGAATAGAGTTTTCTTGGACGGTCCTGTGCTGCTATTTTAGTTGAGCAACAAGTGGCGGACTGCATATAACGGTCTTATCGCGGTTATTCAAACTTGGATAAAACAAAAGGGAGATAACAGGGATTGTGTCCTTTTTTTTCAGTGTAAAAAAAAAGGGGGGGGGGGGTAAAACTGGGGGTCGCAAGAATCGCACGCTCCGACTGTAAACATCTCAACATTTGCATGATATCTTATCTTGTTGTCGGCCTAAGCTATGTACGAGAGGCCTAAGCTATGTACGAAAGGCCTAAGCTATTTACGAGAGGCCTAAGCTATGTACGAGAGGCCTAAGCTATGTACGAGTTCCTATACTTCATATGTAATGTGCGTTTTAGCAACAGCTAAGACTGCCACAAAAATATCGTGTTATCTGAAACAGCGATTCACAAACTGTTAAAACTGTTACTCAGGTGGTAAGCAGAGATTTAACACGCTATATAAAACTATATTCGGTTTGAGAACATTATTCGATATTGATTTCTATATTAATGAATAATATTACATCTTGTTTTACTATTTCACAGCTTTTTAGTTCAAACTGCTTATCTAACATTTTTTGTTCATCAATTACATCCTTAAATTCATTATACACCACATAACCTACATGCTTTACTACATTACAGTTTGCTATTATTATTTCTATTGCAATGTATACTTTAAAATTAAAAAAAAAACTGATGCCAAAGTAGACTTGAAATTATGTCCATCCGTCTGCCCCCTCTTTATTCTCTCCCGGCCCGATTTAATAAACGTACTTGTTATTTAAAGTCAGCGGGGAATAATAATAAATTCTAGCGGCTGTGAACCGATTATCGACTGGGAATAACTCAGAGCTTTATACACGGTCGGATGGGAATAACGCATAGAGCTATTCCCATGCCTTCCCCTTTTTAATGCACAACTCACCACACCATTTCTTTACCACTGTTCCCCTGGTGAACTATGTCACGGGGGCGATGTAGACTGGTGAACTATGTCACGGGGGTGATGTAGACCGGTGAACTATGTCACGGGGGCGATGTTGACTGGTGAACTATGTCTCGGGGGGGGGGGGGCGATGTAGACCGGTGAACTATGTCACAGGGGCGATGTAGACTGGTGAACTATGTCACGGGGGCGATGTAGACTGGTGAACTATGTCACGGGGGCGATGTAGACTGGTGAACTATGTTTCACGGACGTGTACCAACGAACACCGGTCGATGCCACAGTCGGTGTTTCACGGACGTGTACCAACGGGCACCGGTCGATGCCACAGTCGGTGTTTCACGGACCTGTACCAAGGAGCACCGGTCGATGCCACAGTCGGTGTTTCACGGACGTGTACCAAGGAGCACCGGTCGATGCCACAGTCGGTGTTTCACAGAGGTGTACCAAGGAGCACCGGTCGATGCCACAGTCGGTGTTTCACGGACGTGTACCAAGGAGCACCGGTCGATTTAACAGTCGGTGTTTCACGGACGTGTACCAACGGGCACCGGTCGATATCATAATACGTTTTTGGGGGTCGAAATTGTCTGACGCTGCTTTAAAAAAAAAAAAAAGAATCAACATTGTGGCTTAATATTTTTTGTTAACAATTTGATGTCTGACTGTGTATGGTCATGTCATAAAGAATGTCCCAGTCCCTGTTGTGTCTATGTGTCAAACAAATATACCAATAGTCGTAATTCCGTAGCTCAAGCTAAGTCAGATCGTTCATTTACCATACAGTGGAACCCTGCTATAACGCGATGATCGGGATCCATAAAATCGGATCGCGTTAAAAGCGGGGGTCGCGTTAAAGCGCGGTTTTTACAATATTTAACTTTTTTTTCGCTTTAAAAAATGGCTTCCCAAGCAATGGATCAAAGTTTCAAAGAACTTAGGCCTGATGGAGTAAATGAATTTCAAATTTCAGGAACCATGCGACGATCATATTATCTTAAAAGTCACAACTAATCTCATGCCCAAAATGAAGTTAATTTCTTGTTTTGTTTTTTTTTACTTTTCTCCAAAATTTTTTTCTCCATGTGAATGAATATACAGAATTTCGGGAGCCATGCTACGACCGCGTTATATCCGAATTCGCGTTATGGCGGGGCGCGTTATAGCGGGGTTCTTTAAAACTTGTTTTTGTTAGCATTATGAAACTGGGTCATTTTAACGGTGGCCCGCGACCATTCCTGACTTGGAATATTGTAAGAGCCACTTCTCTATCTTGCTGTCCCAAAAACTCAATGAAGGCCAGTGCCGAAATTGGTTTTAAGGACAGTTAAATATTACAGAGCGGCCGATTTATTTCTAATGCTGTGTAATCAGCGGAGATGGTACTAGTTAGGGTTAGTTCTGCCCCTTTTCCACGAAACAAAGCAACAAACTAAGCATTTGGCGTAAAATCCCGCCCCTCCATATAAAATAAAGTGCCACCCGGGGGGCGAGGAGGGGGGGCCTCCCCATCCACATCCTTCTCCATTGGCTGTAAGTGGGGAGTGGGGGCAGCAAAGTCAACGACCGTCACGGGAATCCCAAACTGTAGCTACTTAAATGCCCCGCCCCCAACTGGGCCCCAACGCAAAGCAAAGAAAAAATATTTCATTAAAAAAAAAAAGTAAAAACCGTTTTGTGTTAGGAAGTTCGTCAGTAAAATAATCCCACCAGGTCCTCGGGACATTGTTTGATCCCAATACGTATTAGCTAGCTTCACCCCCCCCCCCCCACACACACACCTTTTCCACCCTTTCTACTCTATGCCATTGGCGTCTCGGCAAGTATGAAGTTGATGGATCAATTAATGAACTTTGCTTAAAGGCGTATACCCACTTAATTGCCGCGGTATATTTGTGATCTCGTAGACATTTTCAATAACTTAGATTCTTTGACGTCAAAACACGTGCCCGTGTGCTCACCGGATTCGTCATTAGTGGGTGGATCAGATCAACGTCCGCACCAGCGACGCACGCTTTGGCTCTGTTTTGACGCCTGCTTATGTTTTGAGTACTTGCAGATTAGAATGATATAACAATGCTACTGCTATACTAACTTTTCCCTTTGAGATCGGTCTGATTAATATGGAAACATCCGGGTGGATGGGACTCGTTAACCTTGGACGGCAACTCATCTAAGAGAAGGAAACTCCAAATTCAAAACCCGGAGATGGAGTCCCGTAGGCGGATAACATTGACACAACGAAACAATCCGGCAACTCCTGTGACGCCACTGGTGACAAGCTGTATCATCCACATGATGCTTCCTTGGGTTATCCAGCGGCGTGGAGAGAGGCGATTTGCTGTGGCAGGAACCAGCGTATAATCCTAAAAAGAATAATCCCAGGCCCTTTGGATTTCGTCCTGCGGAGTCTACACCATCGCCACACTGTGACGGACGAATGCCAACACAACTACCGCTATACAAACTTTTCACTTTGAGATTGGTGTGATTGATGTGATAAAACAGTGCCTACTGCTATACCATATTTTTTCACGGTTGCTCTCGAATAAAAGTACAAATTTATTGAACGTATTGATAAAGTACACACCTGTATGACACTCTGATTGTACTACATTTTTAAGTATCTGTACCGCCCGTTGAAAAGAAGCTGATTGAATGTGTAGTACCGGTATTTGATTGTCTGTCGGGTATCGTGGGGTATATTTATATTCTCAGAAAATATCGCCGTGCTCTAGCAGATTAAATTTAGCCTACTTAAAAGATACCATCTGTCGAGTATGAGAGTTCATTGATAATTGCTGCCACTGAATATTATGTTTATTACGCGCAAGGTGTGTTCGAGAGTTTTACAAGTTAGTGAACGCGCTTGACTTAATGACGTATGTTCTAGACTGTATTGTGACGTATGTTTTGTCGTGCGGCAGTCGTGAATGTGATCTTGTGGAAGCAGGACGTGTTTTTAATTCTGTCTGATCTCGAGCTGCGCTATATGCATGTGTTTATGGAAATTAAAGCCTGCGTATATAATGAGCCATTAAATTTATAAGCTATATTGTGATAAAGGACTTAAGTTCATTCAATACTAGTACGACGTATTACAACGTGTGAAAGAACTTGACGAATTAACCAATCTAGTAGAACAGAGGATTTGACACCATCTGTGGTCTATACCAAATTAAAAAGGGCCAATTTTGACATCAGTTGTTATAGTGTTTTTATATTGCAAGACGTTGCCGTTCATTTCCTTTTATGTTCATTTAGATATCGCCTAAATGATCTAAACTGTGCGGCATAACTCTGCTATAATTTTATAGGCATGCTTCGTTTTGATGCTTGAAATGTCAATGGATGCCTATTTGCGCTCTTAAAGATTTGTGCATTGAGGCTGATATTTGCACACAGGCCATAATACAAACATTGAATAGACACATACACAGAAAGCACGAGCATATAAAAGTTCTTATTGTAGTAGTGTTATTAATGTCAGCCTACTGACTCTTTGTCGTTCATAACGGCATTGGTTAATATTAGCAATGTATGTATGTGTCACTAACATTAATACATATATTGTTGCACTTAATCATACAAATACATATGCCTACATACAAATTAGCAAATCTTTACCCCTACATTAGTTAGGAGTAGGGCCGTGCTGAGTTTTGTTTGTGTTTGGGGGAGGGGGCGCGAGGCTCCAATTAAATCCAACATTTGGGGCCCCCAAAAATTTTAAAATAATTGTATCAAACTTGTGTGAATTTGAGACACAATATACTTTATTAAAACACCACAATGGCGCTCTTCTAACCCTTTTTTTTTTTGCAAACTCATCAAATAGTTTCAAAAAGAGACCGACAACGTAAGGCTCACGGGCCACTGTTACGTTTCACCATTGCTTATATTTATATGTGATGCTATGAATCATGAACACTCTAAGTACTTGTCGGCTTGGCAGAGGGACACTAAAGAGATATTAAAGAGGAAAAACTATTCTATTTCGCAGTTGCATATCGGTGGGCGAGAAAACAATGCCGCCCTTGGGGACCGCCTTGCGGACAGGGCCCTCGAGGGATTTACTTTGTTGCCCAAGGCTCTGCACGCCCTTGTTTTGGGGAGGGTTCGTAAACTAATTACATGCCCTGCACACACACACACCTACACAATGGTTGATATACTGATCGCTAGTAATCTGCGTGGAGAGGGGTGGGCATGACAACTGGGAAATACTTAATTCTCCATAGACACATCACCGTTAGATTTTAAGCGGAGGCATTTCAATCTCAGGCATTTCAATCTCACCGCGGGGTTAACCATAAATTGTGTAAAGACAAATTAAACATTTCTCTGTGCGTTGTTAACTCCTTTTTTTAAAACTCAAAATTTTTATTTCAACTCTCTAACAAGACACTAAATAAATAACAAGAATTGTTAAATACGAGATGAAGGTATACATTTATTCAAACTTTTAAATGTGCCATTGACATCAGAGGTGATCATCAAAATTTTCCTCATAAAATTGTTAGAAGAACCATGTAAAATTTCGTTATATCTATTTCAATAAAATCAGCAGACTTATAAAAACGTTGTCATTATGATGATTAAATGAAGAAATCCAAAGTGATCTAATGTATTTTTTTAATGCTAAATGATGTGATATAAAATACATCAATTCCTTCTCTCCTTAGATGACAAAACTATGGAGCACTATGGCTTGTTCAGCTTTCCATTGTACGTTGTGGTTCTCGTAATGCTAGTCCTGGCCATTGTATGGGGACTTGTGGCCATTGGGTTTGCCATCTTCAATGTATTTGGTCGACCTATCGAAACCATTACAGGACCAACCGGTCTCTATCTATGGAACATTCTAGCATGTAAGTAAACATTAATTTAGCACATGTACTTGCAAAAAGTGGAAACATTAGCAAAACTCTGCTGTCCAGAGCCACTTGACATTTTTAACTAGGCCCACCAAATGTTCAAATGAAATGGTATGAAAATATCAAAATGAAAAATAAAATTTTAATTTGTAACTGTTAAATTTGTTGTTGTTTTTTTTTCAATAGAAATGTGGTATGCTTTTCATAGTCCTACATTCACTTTTAAATTTGAGACCCCATTGAAAATGAGGCACAGCTGAACACCCCAACATTGATCACCTCATTTTATTAATGCTTGCACTGCTCATGGTTTCACATAGCTATTAAGGTTAATAATTGATGGACTGCGTTCAAGTTGTGTAAATGAAATCTAAGAACAAGGTATTTTAAACTGAAATTAATAGACTCTTGCGGATGAAGGCAAAATGACCAAATCTTTTGTTCTTTCTATCAATTCAAGTTTAACATACCTTGTTCTTATATTTCTATCAAGGTTAATAGTTTAAAATTTTGTAAATCCTCAGGCATTTTCGCACTGACTGCCATCGGGTGCTATTTGGGGCTCTATTTCACTCAGCTTAAAGTGAACATCTTGAGACTTAAAGACCAAGATGCGTTCTCATCTAAAGACCACACCAATCTTGACATGTCATTTTACTTTGTTGTGGGCGCTGTAGGAGCTTTCCTCTTTAACCAATTTATTTTGTGCTTCTCCGGACAAAAGTGTTCGTGTGACTACCACCGCTCTGGGGAGAAAGAAGTTGACAGTGGGATGATTCTTTACTGATAGATAGGACAATTGTGTTAGAGAGTTAATCACGTGAGGTAAAATTAATTTAAAATATTTGTTGGTTTTGATGAATGCAAATGATTAGTTTATATTATATGTACAGATATGTATTATTAATAACTGGATTGTTTTTAAATCACTAAAATTATTGCATTTATTTTGTGATATTGTCACCTAAGAAGGTTAATTTAAAATTCCGTACAGCAGACAAGGGTTGTCAGCCATCTGTAAATTTACGGAATGTACAAAGGTGACCTTAAATGGCTTGATTGTAAAAGTCAGTTATAACTGTAAGATGTTGGTAAAAAGTTTGACTCTTACAAAATTTTGTTGAAGCGAAATAAAACGGAAGATATTAGCCTTTGTCATTTCTTTTTGCTTAGTTTGAAATTGTATGACAGTAGAATTTCAACACTGATGAGAATTCTATACAATAAAATAAGCTTTTATAAAATTGGCTCAAGCCGTACGTAAATGTAACATAGTCATAATTTAAAATTTTGTTGAACTTCATACGTTTATTATCAAAATTTGAAGATTTAGAATATTTGCCCCAAAAGTTGTTTTTTTTAGTTTGCAGCAGACACTTGCAACTTAATTTATTTTTATTTTTTTAGATTTGACTGAAGGGTTTTAGATTCTAGATTACTTTTATCGTAGTGGTGTTTGATAAGCTATTGTTATTTGGACTCTCTTGTGAAGTCTGCATCATTTATGGGTTTAGTTATAAGCTCATTACCTCAAGAGCATGTAGATTCCACTTTCATCCTGTTTGATATTTGAATGGTGCAAGTTATTGTTGGAAATAATAATATAACCCCTAAATAATGAGACTTTGTTTTAATTTAATTGGTCTACTTTAAAGAATTTAAAAGTAGATTTGTGTAAAAATCAACTGTAAGTTTGTTAAAAGGTTTTGTTATTTTGTATTGTTTACATGCTTTTGTGATTATTTTTTTTCCAAATCTATTTAAATTACTTGTGATCTCTACAAGTTACATTTGATGTAACAAATAATTTCTTTAATAATATTTATATAGGAGTTGAATGTGAGAATTTTGAAGCTAAATTGTGATTAATATTGAAGTCCTTGTAATTTAAATTTGCTTTACAATCCATTACTAATCATATTTAATTCTTTATTTTGTTATTGTGAAACAATATTAACATTCCAGACTGTAAATAATTACTGCAGCACATCTCAACACATGAGACTTGCTTATGATGCAATAGGTTTTGTTTTTAAGAAAAACTAGAGTAATAAAACTTAAAATGGCCATGCATGAAATTTATTTTTAAAATAAATTAAAATAAAGCTTGCAATGTGTGTTGAGCAAGCAATCTTGGAATAAACAAAAACATTCATTAAAAATTACAACTTCATTTTGGTAAACTGTCTAGCCAGTCTACATTTTATCATCTAAAATAATTTTAAAAAAAATATTAGATCTATGTATCTGAAAGAAAGAATTTAAAACTTCATTTTTAAAAAAATAAGGCTTTAATTTATGTTTATTTTAAAAAAATAATTATTTACAGGTTAACTGTCAAAAATCTGTATAAATATGATTAATTAAAAAAATTCAATATTGATATCCATTTAAAATCTATTTTATGTTTCAGACTATGTTCTGTTTTTATACAGAGCTGCAGAACATATCATCTTATATGCATATACTTTGTAGTATCCTAAGGTTGTGTCTTACTTTATTACTTATATATATGCACTTGTAAAGTGTTTAAATTTTTTGTGAAATATGTATCCATTTTTATTATAGTTTTGAACATTTTCTCACAATATGAATATTTTTATTGTTATTTAAAGAAATGAGTTGAGCAAATTCTATTAAACATTTTTTTGTACTACTTGTTTGTAAACATTCCTTGTGTATATGTTATTTAAATATTTAAAATACCAGTATGGAATTTAACATTAATATTCCAAATTATTAGTTGATATTGAATTTCATTCCATAAATCTTATTAATTTAATCTACCTTTATAAATTTTAATGTACTTAATTTTTTTTTGTAAAGTGAGCTTTTAGTTATAAATTGACTGTTTGTATTACTTTTAAGGCTGTCCTACAGAATTAATTTGTTTGCGTTGACAACGCACTTTAAAATGTTAGATCCTCAGAAAAAATTAAAACGTCTTTAGCGGTAAATTTGAAAAAATAAAGACTTAGTTGTGCAAAATAATGTTTTTGCCTCAAAATTTTTAAAAATAAAGAATTCAATGCTTTATTCTAGTCAATAAAGAAATTCAAAAGTGACAGGATTTTTCTTTCTTTAAAATGAATATTATTATTAAAAAACTCTGTTTTAGACAACGCATTAGGGTTGAAAAAGAAAAGACGGGACAATAAAAATGTTAGCCACAATTTTTTTATTATATTGATTGTTATTAGCATAATAATTTTTTCAGTCAACTACTTAGCTGTAATTATTTCGCACGTTTCATATGTCTTGTAAATATAATTCATTTTATTGAAAACTAAATTAAATTATGGGTAACACTCCAGGAATATTTAGACCTGAAAAAAATACCGTACTGAACATCTTGCATTCTTCAAACACACTGACACAAGAGTGTAATTAAAATTTGAGCTGTAATTTTTTAACTTTACAAGTAATTCTACCCATGTCATTTATTCTGATATCAAAAAATTCATTTCATATTTTAACTTTAATATTATTCAAATTATTTTAATACATTTGGTTTAGCCATATTAAGAGACTATAATTCCAATTACCACCTCTACTTGAATTTTGTGTAAAATTTGTTTAATTTTTGTTATGTTTTATTACTCAGATGTAACTCAGTAGCTCATTTAAATTTATAAAGATAACATTGTTGTGAACAGTTTTTGTTATTTTAAACCAGGGTTTCTCAACCTTTTCTTTGTTCTGCTCTTAATTTGACGATGGGAGGCCTCACATTCTCTGTGAATTGTTTGACTATATCTTGCACCCACCACAAAAGTAACAATGCATTTTATATTCTGTTAAAAAAAATTGGCTTCTAATTTTTTAAACTGAATTTTAAATAGAACTGTAAAAAATAGTGTTACTTATTACATAATAACAAATTTAGATAATGAAATTTAAAAAATGAACATTTTGATCACAACTTAAAAGTCAAGCTCCTCTGTACTTATAATCCCCTTTACTCAGACCTCCTGTTATGGCACGTTGCATCCCCCTGGTTGTGCTCAGTTGTGAAACCCTTTTTTAAAAGGTGCTTTATTTCTTTTACCGGTTTTTAATATTTTTTCTTAAGCTTTCAATTAATGTTTTAACTAAGTTAACTTAAAATTAAGGCTGGAAACTAAGTACCATTTTAAGAAATTCACTTTAAAGGGAAATTTCAAGAAGAAAAATGTCTCTATACTTCAGATGAAACGGAGATGTAATCATTGCATGGATATTTTACACCAAATTTCTAAACCAAAAGATGGTCTTTTGTAGTTTTAAAATTGGTTCTAATGACAATACCAGCAGAAACACCACAAAACCCTAAGTCATTGGCTGATTGCTTAATAGTTACAGAATTTGGATTTGATTGACAGTTATTTAGGTGTGATCGCCTAATTTGCTGCTCAATAGTTACATGTATTTGTGAATCTTACAATGTACGAAATTTAAATTGTTTCATGTAATTACTGGACATTCCAGAGATGAAGTGCACTTTTTAGATCTTTCATATTTGTTTGAGAATAAATGAGCTTGTTGTTTGTAACATCTTAGTGTTTGTTTCATTTATTTATTAAAAAATTGTCACAATAACTCCTAAATTAGTTTAACATGTTCTTTTTAGTGAACATTAATTTAGTTTCACCACAAACTCACTTTGTTTTACACTAATAACCCTTTTTTTTTAAACTCCAGGCTCAATAAAAGTAATGTGAGTTGTTAAAAAAATAAAATTTTGTTAAAAAGTAAAGAAGAAACAGAAAAGCAAATAGCTTAAATGATTTTTGTCACATTTAATTTCAGTGCATATTTTAAAAAAATTTAACAAAATTTAATTTATAAATGTAAGTACACTTACCGCTTCAAAATTAGCATAAAATTGTTTGCTGTAGCCAAAATGCAATAAAATATTATACAAGTTACTGCTATTTCCACAGCACAAAAATACATTCTATAAAATATTCAAATTTATTGACCTTTCTTTGTAGATTTTTTTTGGCTTAGATTAAAAAGATTTATAAGAATATCTCACAATAGACCACAAGATAAACAATGACTTGATGAATTTTTGTATACATTCTTTAAATAAATGACTTAATAAATGTCAGTTCATAAAAAAATATATACATTCTTATGTTGTTTCACTTCAAAAATTGGATGCACCTATTTAAGTTCAGGTTACAAAATACATTACTTTATTATAGTGAAGGTTTTTTAATTCAGTAATAAGTTTTCAAAAAACTTTTGCTAAAACATGTAAAATAAATTCATGAAGTATGAAAACAAAGTATGCTCCATATATTTTGTTAATCGAAAATTGACACAAGCAATAAGGCACTGCTGAATGTACAATTTATTTTCATTCATAAACTCAAATAAGCTGTACAATTCAAACATGCTTTCATACAAAATGATATGGACTTTCAAACGCCCTTGACTTACATACTTCACATGAAAACAATTCTGATGCAGAACTGCCGACACTTTTAAGTATGCTTAACATCAGTTTTTTTTTGCACTTTTAAGTTTTTTAAATTATGCTTCACTCAACACATTAATTCCTGAGGTATATTTTGTTGAGTGCATATTTCACTTATAAAAATTCTTACAATACATAAAAGAATTCTTCAAATAAGATATATTTTCTTGAATAGCTTGCATGGCATAATGTGGCTGACTTTCATTTGAAATTTTTTAAATTAAACTATACATGACAAAAAAGTCCTTTGAATTAAGCCAACTAAAATCTCTGAAGACAAGGCACTGGAAAGTAAAGATATGTTTATTCAAATTATTGTCTTTCTCAAATGAAGGTAAAAAATTACTGACACTAAGCTTTTCTCTTATTGTCATCACAAAAGGCAAAATTATATTTGGATACAGCTCATAAGTTCCAATAAAACCCATGTGCTTCTACACATGAATAAAGAAAGAATAGCTTCTAAAAACACTTTTGTCTTATTTAATGTTTCTTCTATGTTTTAATTTTGTTCAGTAAGCAATTATGTGATGGGCAATTTTTTTTCTCCTGCAGCCCAAGATTTGGCCTTAATACGGAAATGCCTCAGGTCACTGGAATATTTTTCATCTACCATTGGTACATAACTTGAGGGCTCACAAAGATGCTGTAGAGATAAATTAAAATGATTTTTAGAAAAAATGCAATCAGCAGCAGTTAAAATATTTAAATTTAAGTTTTAAAATTAAGAGCAATCGTAACTCACATAAGAATTGTAAGTATAGACAGTTTAAGAGATTGAAAGTTTTGTTAAATTTTTAAATTTTTAAAAAACCTGCATCAGGGATTGCAAACTTGAAAGTATTTCTAGGATTCTGAGATAAAATTTAACCAATCCCGATCTCTGATTTTTACCTTGCTACTTTTTATCACACAAATAGAATTGTTTTATGTTATTTTTGCTCTCAAATCACAATTATTCAGAAAGAAATAAACATTTAATAGTTTTTATAAACTTAAGAGAAAAAAAATTTCTGGTTTAGTGCTAAAAATTTGTATTTTACCAATTACGGATTCCTAAAATGTCTTTTAAAGTCCAACATTTTAAAAATCAAAATATCAAATCCTAAATTCTATTTGACAATCCTCCAATAGGAAGCCCTACTTATGATTAATGTAATAAACAATTTTCATTCCTAAATCTAAAATTTTAACATTATAACAAAGGATTTTCCCTGCATAAACATTACATTAATCTTATGCAGACTTACTGGATGATTGATAAAAAAATCTTTGTATCCTCCGAAGAGACAATAAACTTCTGGGAAAGTTAACTGTGGGTAGTGCAGGACATTCAACTTCCTGTCATATTTGCGCAAGTGCCTCAGTCTGATGAACATCGAATTTGAATTGGTACAAATAAAAACACTTGATTATATTCTTGGCCTAGTTAAATTAACAAAAACAAATCCTCAAACATAAAAAATGCCTAAAAACAAATTAATACAAAATATTGCAGCCGACTATACCTTGAAACAATTGGTGAAAAGAATGAAAATATCAAAATGAGATGAAACATTCAAACTCACAAGCTAGGGCCTCTCTGGCTAGAAAATTCACAGTGAAAGACCAATATATGCCTGTGTGCAGACCTGGTTACTTCTTTGATTTCTGTGTTTAGAAAGTCAATCATTTTTTCCTCTGTATAAATGTTTACTGCTCCCTAGGATAATGAAAAGTAAAAGAATTAATATATTATTTTAAAACAAATAATTGTAAATTAATTTTGACACTTGACAATAATTTAAGATTTAATAATGTAACATATTAGATTAGGTAATTTAAATAACTCTTTGTACAAATACAACCATCATTTTAATATATAAAAAATCTCAATAGATGTACTGGTAGATAAATATTGAGAAATGTTAATATTGCTAATAGATGGTATCTAGTTCTATATAGACCAATTGGCTTTTACCATTACCTTTATGTGTCCACCTTCATATTCATAAGGGTATCTGCAATCTATAATGGTCAGCTTATCAAATGAGCTTTCATAAACATGCGACAACAAGTCAGCCATCTAAATAAAAAAAAATTATTCTAGTAGTTCACTGGTGTAGCTGGTTGAGATTACAAATCAAAATTTCAGTCCTGTCAGTTTAACATCGCACAAATATTCAATGTATTTTATTTGACAAGTGTAAGTTGTTATTTTAATTTAAAATTGTTATGATCAGAAATATTTTAGAAATACAGTCGAACCCGCTTATCTCGACCTCGGTTAATTCGCCAACCCTATTAAGTCGACGTTTTTGAAGTGGAACCGCCAAATTCTCTCTTTGTCTTAGCATTTTCTCATCGGTTATGTCGATTCTTTTATGTTGCCGAACCCTAATATCTCGAGCACAAAAGAGGGCCAAATTTGCCACTTAATGTTGGTTATCTCGATCCCTGTGACCAATCGCCAGCTTTTGAAAAGTTAGTTATCGATGCCACTTCACCATCTCACTACCGTATTTTTGCGTTTGTATCGACAATCCCATCTTAGCAGTGCATTGTTGGTTGTCAAGGAAATTTGTGGCATACGAGACACATGGGTAGGAGAATTGGTAGGAGTGTCAAATGTTATACAAATATCACCGCAACGTATCGTATTGATCGTGATGTCATATTGTTGCTTTGTGTGTCACAGTGAACTAGCTATCTGCGGGTGGGGGAAGGTTGGTTCCGCCGAGCGAAATAATGACGTCACAGCACGGAAAGACGTGTTGGCGGACTACAGTGTGTTGTGACCATGTCATGTTAAATATTACCACTACAGCGATCTCTTTATGAAAACACAAAGCAATAGTATACGCAGTGACGTATCGATCTTAACTCGCGCCCGGGGCACAATACCTTTTTAGCGCCCCCAATATTCGAAAACCATACAATATTATATGTAAAATATACCATTTGGCGCCCCTTTTGTAAGTAGCGCCCGGGGCATGATGCCCCCCTTGCCCCCCCTCGCTACGCGACTGAGTATACGGGCATACGATAACTGCAAACATGTTGTTAGCAAACATGTATGTACATTTTTATAGCATGCCGATCGCTTCATCAAACAAATAACGGCAACGTTGTGTAAAAAAACCTCCAAAAACATGTGCATGTACATTCTCATCAGTGGCGTAGCTTAACTCGCGCCCCGGGCACAATACCTTTTTAGTGCCCCCCCCATTTGAAAATCATACAATATTATATGTAAAATATACCATTTGGTGCCCCTTTGTGAGTAGCGCCCGGGGCATGATGCCCCCCTTGCACCCCCCCTCGCTACGCCACTGATTCTCATTTATTAACGCACATCATGTACATAAAGACATTTCAAGCACATGTTAATATATTGCCGCCATATTGGTTTTCGTTTATCTCGATCCTCGGTTATCTCGACGCCTTTTGGCATACCCCGTGGCCGTCGACATAACCGGGTTCTACTGTACTTGTAAAAAAGCAAAAAACATTAATTAGAAGTAAGAAATACTCACGGTTTGGTGGCTTATGTTTTTCAGGTCACTATGTTTGCCTGTTATAACAGGTAAGCAATACTCCTGTGGAGATGAAAATTAACAATCAAAATTAGCAAAACGGAATTTATTATCTCGTATATTGTGAGAATCAAGGCTAAGAATACCATAAATAGTTCAAATTATACTTATTTATTTTAGCTTCATGCACCTCAAAGTGTATGTTTCATGCATATGTGAAATATGTCCAACTTTTATTCTATGTTTCAAATTAAATAAAAGATATTGTTTAATGGAGCTCTACACTAGCAACAAACTTATCTAAATTTACTTATACTTTTTTTTTACCCTTGAACCATCTGCAATCAAGTCAGGTGACTCCAAAGCATCTACAGCAGTTTTAATACGTTCATGGTAGAGATTTTTATCTTGACCTTTCTCTTCATTGCCAATCATCATGTCAGGATCATTATTTGTGATATGATTTTCTGACAGCACAACATCTTTTGTCCTTTTTACACATTTTAACTGAGAATTTTTTAAACATATCAATATCATAATTAAAGATCATAATTTTTTTTAATGAATTGTAATATGAACTATGGATGCCAATTCTTTCAGTTTGCCACATCTATTTCTTACTTTACCAAAACTATAGTCAAATTTTTATTTTTGTAAATTTTATTATTTATGTAAGACACCTTGAAAGAAATAATGAGAAATATTAATTAAAAAAGCATACCTGAATGGAATCAGCTTCAGGGGGACGCTTAAATACATTTCTCTTAAATGCATTTGTAGGTGTATTGGAGAGGTCAATCAGATGTTTACGCATTTCAAGTGATCTACACCTTCTTATACTTGGTTTTAATTGCCGCTTTAAAAAGTCCTAGATTATATAAATGTATAAAACAATATGAAATTAAAAAAATCACACTTCACTGCAATAAAATCAATTGGGCCCAAAGTTTATTTTAATGATATTTTTCATAGATTCATACAAATACAACGTATGAGCATTTCTTAACCTTTCATCGAGCGCGCTTGATCAGATTGATACAAGCCAACCGTTTTTCTTTTGCACACATTAATGAGAGATGACAGCGAGCTCTACTTATCAGTAGCTTAATGTTTTCCTTTCCTTTACAGGTCAAGGCCGTTTAGTGTGTAGAAAACGCTTTCAGAGTGTAGATTTCGGCTGATTTGTTCAAACTGATACACAGCGCCTCTGCACATTACTTTATTGAAGTTTGACAATTGTATTATTTTCTTTATCTGGGAAGTTACTTTTTTCATATTAGTATATTTACTGATACATTATCTTATTATAAATAGTAAAAATCTTTTTGATACATTGCACTAAAACGAGATATTTATATAGATCCATACATGTTTCATGTTACCTCTGCTGTCTAACATGGTGAGTGGTAGGGTAATGTTTGATTTTAAGAATCTCAAGGGTATAGAGGAAATTCAAAAAAAAAATATTATTGGGGGTTGTATTTTATATTGTGTGTTGGTTAAATTACTTTAAAAATAAATTATTTTACAAAATTTCAATAAAACTAACTAATTTAACCAGTCCCTCTTTGGCGATATCAAATTGTTACGAAAAGAGTGTGCCCGCCAGAAGGTTAATTACTAATTCTATGAGATAAACAAAAAACTGTAATACCTCTTCAGAACAATCTGCATCAGGAGAAACATCTATGGCATCTAGCATGGCCTTAAATTCTAAGGACGGAGAATTGGGACTGGTGTTAAAAATTTGCATTGGTTCAATCTCAATTCCATCTGTAAATGTGTCTGACATTTGTGTGAATAAAGTATTAATAACTTTCAAATTTGTAACTTTCCTGGTATTGTTATTAGCCTGGGTCAGTTCTAGCTTTAGTTGAGTTCGATCAACTGGTTTCTTTTTTACACAAGCCCAAGGAGATGACAAGTCCATGGACATCTCTAATTCTTTACTAGGTGAAACCATACATTGAGAGGCGGAGGTTCCAAATATCTTTTCCAGGTGCCTTGGTGAAATTGAAGATGGACCTAAAAGATATGGCTCATCCGATGGCGATGGGTTGCCTAAATTTAAAGCTTTGCTCGGTTTTGTTAAAAAAGATTGCAGTCCAGCCATACTTGTAGAAAGATTTTCTTCAGGAATATCTGCCAAACTGGCAAACAAAGTATCATCTGTTAAAACAATATATACATAATTAGAAAATGTATGATAAAACTTTACAAACAGGTCAAATATTTTATCAAGTCAGGATTTAATTGACAAATAAATTGCTAAATTGTGATTTATGCCTTCGGCATATAAATTATTGAATAAAGACAATCTTCATTCACCACTTTTCAATCAATGCCAATGCAATGGTCAATGAGACTGTTGTAGTGTAGTAGTATTTACTAACTAGTATGAAAATGAAGAAAGGCCAAAGGCAAAGCCATTGCTTGAAATAACAAATCGGTATAGATTTTAAAATTATCAAATGGTGGTGATTCTTAAATAAATAAGGTTGTAATATTTTGACTTAAATTTTATTTAATAAATTAAAAAATACTTTGAGTTTGCCTTAACCCAAGCCCATGTCATTGAATGAAAATGAATGAGTATGGACCAGTGGGTGGACTCGCGGGACGACATCAAGATAATTTTATTCCTTATAAATCATAGTTTCTGTAGGCCTAATACACTGCAAAAACATTTACCCATAGTTTTCTAAATGCGCTTATCTTAAGAGAGAATGTTACATTAAAACAAAGGAAGAATATATATTATTTGCAATCTAATAAAATCATATTCCAGCATCCACATTTCTACAACATTCGTTATCTTCAACGGTTTAAGTTTTTAAAAACCTCAAACTCACTGCTCAAAGCTAGCTTCGCTGTGGAGTGATTTTTTTTTTAAGTGTCACATTTTCATTTTGAAATATTAATTAATAAAAATATTTAAGGTTCAAAGATTTATATTTATTTTAAAATATTTCCTAATCTATTAGTAAAGTTTGTTTCGTTTGTGGTTATTGAAAGTTAGATTTCATTTTTAAATTAAAAATGGCTGCGCCCTTGCGAAAATGTACTTGGATCTATTTTGCAGTCAAATCGCGTTTTCAAAATAGCATTTCAAGATCATATGCTAAAAAAATCGGTAAGTTAAAAAACGCATCTACTGTCTGCCAATGGCAGTGGTAGACTCTAGATGCAGATTCAGTGGTTATTCCCTCGGTCAACTAAAACTTGGACAATAACAACCAGGCTACACTTGTCTTGTATTGATACAGTATTGTATGTAACACTGACACTGAATTGACTAGTGGGACTATTACGGTTACATTTAGGGTTCAGGTTAGGTTTAGGGATACATTTAGGAAATTTTTTCATTATTTTTAAATATTTTATTCTTAATTTTATGGGTCACGGTAATCAAGTTGGCGGCCATGGTAAAAATGCGGTGCTATCTCTTCACATTTACCAAGTTATGATTTTTTCGTGAATAAAAACTCACTTTGGCTAATTTAACTAATTAAGATAGATTGTACCTCATTTCATTAGGTTAGGTTTAGTGATAGATTTAGGGTTCAGGTTAGGTTTAGTGATAGATTTAGGAGTTCAGGTTAGGTTTAATTTAAGGATACATAGGAAATTTTTTCTTCATTATTTTTTAACATTTAATTCTTAATTTTACGGGTCACAGCAATCAAGTTGGCGGCCATGGTATAAAAACGTGGTATGATCTATTCGAATTTACCCTCACTTTTTTAAACATAGAGTAGGTCATAGAGATTTGTGACCACTTTTCATATTTTTATAACGAAAAGGCACATACATGTATAGCAGAGTGGACAAATAATAAGAAACTTTCCAGAAGTAAGAAGTATTCAACATTGTATTATCAACATCTTTGTTGCTTTAAAAACACAAAAAGCGTTTCAAAACCCTCATTTAGCACTGGAAATAAGGTAAAAGTGCAGTTCAGCGCTAATATTTCTTAACTCATTTTGATATTTTTGCATGTTAACTTATGTGTATTCTTTATTAAATTAACTCTGGCAGTAACTGTAAATAAGTGGGTACGGGTGAGTTCAATCAGTTAACTAACTAAACTTAAAGCACTAATAACTTGTAATGTACTGCTCTTAAAGCCTTGATTTTCTTTTTATTTTATTTCCCAAGCATCTTTGAACAGCCACCAAAGGTACATAGCCTGTGAATGATCTCTCCATTTGTTTTGTATTTTTCACCCTACTATGTGCCAGAGTTTGGGATAACAGTATTGGTTTTGCCAAGAGTTGTCTCACCCTAAGCGCAGTGATGTCACTTTGGGGAAACCCAACACTGGACTTAGGGTGGATAGACCAATTGAAGGGCCGAGTAGAAAAAGTACTTAAGTGTGTTTTTGCAGTTTTGAGAAAAATGAGTTTAAAGTTTTTAAATTCTTATTTAAATACCTTAAAAGCTGCTCGAAGTAACTCTGTATAAAACACTTATGGACATTTTTCATGAATGATCTTTACAGGAATGATTCAGGGGAAGTAATCAAATATAACTGTCTTAACTCATTTTTTAAAAATTGTAACTTAAGTACTTTTTCTACTCGGCCCTTCAATTGTAGGACATGAACAATGTGTGTGTTAACTTTCCTGTTCTTAACTGAGCATTACTCACATCATTATCATCCACTAAATCTTATGATCTGAATGACCTAGACTTTGCAGACGACATCGCACTTCTGTCCTTCACATACTTAGGCAGGACCATCGATATAAATGGTGGATCCAAGGTGGATGTAAGGGCTAGAATTGGAAAAGCTAGATCAGCATTTGTGCTACCGTATTAAAGAAAATTTGGGAGTCGAATGAGCTAAAGCTGCAAACCAAGGTCAGAATCTTTAACACTAATGTCAAAACAGTTCTATTATATGGAGCAGAAGCAATGAAAACAACATCAAGCATTACAGACCTTCATAAACACATGCCTTAGAAAGATCTTGAACATCAAATGGCCTAATACCATCACTAACAAAGATCTACTAGAAAGGACTTACCGGGTGCCCATTGATGAAGACATCATAAAGAAAAGATGGTGGTGGATAGGGCAAACTCTCCAAAAACCCCAGATACCATCACCAGACTATCCCAAACATGGAATCCACATGGAAAAAGAAAGAGAGAAAGGCCAAAGAATACATCGAGACGCAAGCTAGAGGCTGACACGCAAAATATGGGACACACCGGGAAGCAACTGGAAAGGAAAGCAATGAATGGAAAATTCTTGTGGACGGCCTATGTCCCAGACGGGGTAAAAAGGCATAAGAAGAAGAATCTGATGATCGATATTGTTAATTTGAAGTATATTGTAATGAAATTTTCTATTAATTTGTATTAAAATTCAACTTACACGTTTAAAAAGAAATGAAAAAAGAAACGCATCCTTGCTGATACCCGAAGACTCAACACTGGTGAAAGACGCGCAATAAAAAATTAGTTGAAAATCAAAATACCTGTATGTTAAAACTTTGGTAACAAAAGGGAGACTACTGCTTAAATTGTATTGGAAATGGGTGTCAGTGCAATAGCTTAGGAAATATTTGATAACTTGTGTTTAAGAATGAATTTAGAATTAGAAGGCATTTAAACCAGTATATATTTATTTGAGGTTTAAAATCCTGGTAGAGTCCATATTATAAATTATCATAATTTTCCATGTGCAAAATGAGTTTCATTCATAAGAGATGCAAAATGATTTCAAAAATAAGTAGGCAAGTAGTATAATAATTAGCTAGATCATAAGAGGTACCCGGTAATTAGTTGAACCTCTTAAAAGATCATATTTAACCAGTACAGCATCAAGTACATTTTTTTCCCCTTCATTTATTTACATTTACGATAATTAAAAAAAAATAATTAGAAATGTATTTTAGTTTCTACTCAAGTACCAATATGTATAACCGGTAGCTTAGATTGAGTTATGTGCACACATCTGACAAGGCTCCCATCCTCCCTTCCCTTCTTAATAAAACAAACTAGTGTCTAACGAAAGTAAAATAATTAATAAACTCATATGTTCTCTGACTATATATATAATTATGCGTTTAGATTTAAAAATAAAATGAAAACTTAACACAGTATAACTCTTGGTTGATGCAAGTTAATTTGAGGTAATTGAAATCAATATAGATGTCCATATATATATATATATTTATTGACTAATAAAACAGGATTAATTAATTCATTATATTTTGTTGCATATTACAAATTTGTCCATTTAGGTATCATTATTTGCCACTAACTAAAGTTCTATCAGAACCAAGAAGGAAAAAAATATAACAAATTGTAGATGAAGTATGCAATATATTTGTTAAAAATAAATTTCTCCCAATGTACCTACATAAAGTAGGGTTCTCTACCTTTTATGTTATGAGTGACTAAAATGTATGCTCCTATTTCCTCTATTTCATATATTTACTATTTCAGTCAGCAAAGTTGGTGCTCAGGCAACCAAAAAGACCAAAATGGAGGTGGTTACAGATCCAGAGCAATTATTGAAGTATTGTTGTGGTGCAAATATTTATGTGGATGGAAAAGATCCTGAAATCAAACCAGACTCTGAGTATCCTGATTGGTTATGGAATTTACGGACAGAACGTGGTGGGCCTAAATTAGAGGAACTTGACCCTGATACCATGGCATATTGGAGACGATTGGCCAAAATTACCTATTTACAAGATTCCAGGATTAAAAAAAGGCTTCAAAGACTAAAGAGTATTCAGCATCCAGATGACATAATCAATTAACTGTGTTGTTAATAACTATATTCACATAAATGTTACAAGTTTAATAATTAAATGATGCATATAATTATATGGCTACCTGTAATAAATAAATGTACATTAGTTCAAAATTCCAAATTGTGTGTTTTGACTCCACATTTTCTTTTTTTCAATTCCAACAGTTTAAATGGAGACAACTTTAAAAAATACATTTTTACTTATATGTTCTTGTACTTGTTTAAAAGTGAAGGTTTTATTATTTATCATTGTATTCGTGCTGAAACTGACTGCAAAATTTAAGTTTTCATAGAAACCAGTGATGTGTGTAACTGTAACAATTTTTCTAGTTAAATTTATTTTTATACCCTATAAATTTAAAAACCATTCATTAAAAAAGTATTCCGCATATTAGTCAGGTTTAAGTACCGGTACAAGAGTCCTGACAAAAAAGAGCAGGCCAAAGCATAGCCTTAATTTAGAAGGCAAATGCATTTAGCTCCAAGAATAACCTAAAGAGCAAATTTAAAAACTTGTGAGATATGCCTATAGAAAAGAAAAAAGTTGCAAGTCATACATTATTTACCATACTCTTTTGCCAACTTTTCAAATCATAAGTTCAAGGTCACATCAGGGACTACAGCTTCTTAGTAATCTTAGTCTTAGAAATAGTCAGCAAAAAAATCTACGTAACTAACTTGACAGGTAAAATTTTCACAACATGGAACTGCATAATATTAATATAAATATAACAACACTTCCCACAAAGTTCCTCAATTTAAAACAGTTTAATTCATCAAAATATAAAAAAATGCTTTTTTAAAAAAATATTTATTTTACAAATACATACAAGCTTTACAATCAAGAGTGTCTTAATAATCTGTATGGGTATATTATTTTTAAAAAAGCAACAGTGTATCATGAAAGACTTGCCCCTATTCATCAAAGCGCAACAAATTAACTTTCTTATCCGCTCTTACCTAACACCATGCTATCATTGGCCATTGATGTTAGATGTGTTACATCATGAAACTGGCTGATGTTTGGCTCATTGAGGTTGTTTAAGCAACAGTGAGAGAAACGAAGAATGCTCTATGCTATAACATCCCATCTTAATTGTGCCAACCCCAAAGGTACTCTTGATGTGTCAACTGTGGCTACTCTTTTCTAATCATTTTTAAACTACCGGTACACTGGCCATAATCTGTTCTGAAAACAGGTGTAAATGTATATACAAAGTATAGTTTTGGACTTGTTTTCAACTATCTTCTGACCTACTGACTGTTACTTAGAGAATTACAACTTGTTACAAAGTTTAGTTTCTTCACATTCACAGTTTATTTACTTTTGATCTCATGAAGGATTTTGGCTTAAACTTTATTTTTGTTATGTCACAATTCAAACATTAACATGTCTTGAGCAATATATATCAAACCTGTTTACTCTTACGGTTTTGGCGTACAATGTACGATTTTGAGGTGTATTCAATATATATTCTGCATGTTTATTTTTTAGTAATCTAAAGACTGATTTTGTGATGATATTGTACGATTTTAAGAGATTGAGGGTAAACAGGTCTGATATATATACCCAACTAATGTTGGTCAATGCATGGGATTATTGTGTCTTTTTGGACCCAGCTATCCCAAAAATAACTGGAAGTAAATGGTGCATTGGAAATGACTGCATGGAAATCTTTATTTTCCCTTTTATCTCTAACCTGGTTTACCCACCGTGGTACAGGTATTAGCTAATTAATTAATATTATTAAGGCACTATTATTAGTATTTCCTTTGCAGCATACATGAGATTATAATTAAACACCACAATGTTCTTTGCAACAATGTTCTTTGCATAATATTATTGTAAATATGTTTTTTTAGCTGAAGGCGTTGGATTAATTTTTGATGTACTGGTAAAAAAAATTTTGGCAGCTTTACTTAACCTTTGTAGCAAAAGTTAACAACGTGACTCAAGTTTCTGTGTGGTAAATTTTACACAAGTAAGGTGTAAATTAACCAGTTTTAACAAAACATAATTTCTGTGGAAATGAAACATAATTATGCAGTACGGTCAATAAGAAATAATCCAATTGCTTTATATTAATGTCAACTTCAATTTATGATGGTACCAACTTAAGCAATGGATTCCAAGCAGTCACAATACCTATAAGAGATGATACTGTTCCAGCCAAACCTTGTATTCCTGGAGAAACTCTGACATAACCCAATGCTTCTAGTGGTAAAATCAGGTCTGACAAATTCTTAACTAGATCCAAAAAGACTGGTTGGTTTTCATGAAGACATTTATGAACCAGTTGAGTATTTGTCATTGAAGGTCTGGTAATACTTTTGTGTTCTGAGACACCATTCTTGTAGTGGCTACGTGAAGATTTTGCAATTCTCAGTCTCAATTCTTGAGAAATTATCAAGTAAATGTCATAAATATCACGGACAAGGTTTAAAGTCAATGTTACTATCCAAAATCTTGCAGACAGGTTGCTCCATTTATCTTTGTCAATTTGTGCCAGGCCTAAGCGGCCGGCCCAAATAATATGATCAAACAGAAGTGATACAGACTGATTCAGTTTAGCCAAAGTGATTGACCAACGCAAAACAGAATCAGTCAAGTGAAGACTGCGGAGAGCACCATGAACAAAGTCCAGGCTCTTTCCAAGTTGCATAACTGAAAAAATAAGATAAATTCAATAAACATTTAATTTGTTTCAATAAAGTGAATAAAATCAATACTTCAGTTCAAATGATTGAATGAAATAAATAAGTTATAATTACTGAATAATAAGCATATTATTTTAGTTATTTTTATTTGTGGGTATTCATTTTTATTTGCCAACAAGATAATAAGAATTGGATGCATATCCTTGGACAATTTCTATCAATCTATCATGTAATTTACAATATAATATATAAATATAATATAGTATGGGAGTTACATTCAAGATACCATACTTATATTTGGGCAGTTTCAAACAAAGTATGACCTACTTACATTTTCTAGTTGTACTTAAAGCATTTCCTAGTTTATGTAACCTATCAACAACCTCTGGATTAGCACCATATCTATGTAAATACCACCAAGTAAATTTGCTTCCATACTGCAATAGTCTGGAGAAAAAAAACACGTATTTACTGGGTACTAATAATATTGCTTACAAATTATAATATTCTTAACTTGCATACCACTACATACTACATCGAGAGGAATTATTTGACATTGACATGAGTGTTGAGATACCCCTGGAAGCAAATGGAAAGGAAAGCACAGGACCGAGATGAAAGGAAAATTCTTGTAGTCGGCTTATAGTAGGCCTACCCCAGACCGGGTAAAAGGTTTAAGTAAGTAAGCCCAATGAAAGCTGAAGCCACCATAGGCAGATAGATTGTTTAATTATTAAAATTAATTCAGGTACCTATATACTATATACACTCCACCTACAGTCAAGACCAAGAATTTCCATACCTGGAAAATTATAGAGTTTTTACCCTCTTTTTGATTTTATTTAACTGGAAATAACATTATTACTACCAGTATTTTACATATTCAAATCCTACCCCCCTGTCCAAAAACGTTTTATATATTAAATTTGGTAGATACATGTTGACCAACACTACTTACAGACACTGACGTCTACAGGGGACTACAGAGATGAAATGTTATTCAGGCAAATTTATTCACGTGTATGATCGTATCTAGACTACACTATTTAAAAAAAAAACAAAGGTTTAAACTGTAACAATGTTGCTCATTCAAACTCAATCATACTCACTCAAAGCATTAAAATTTTATTTCTACGCAGCACTGGCAACGCATTAAAAATAATAAGGCTTTCGTAAAAATAAATCTAATCTAATACGGTATGTGTATGTAGTAGTAGTAGGCCTATGTAATATTGTTACTAAAGTTATAAAGTATTAGTAGGCTAGGCTACCACTACCATGCTTTTTCGTTTAATTAATTTAAAGTTTTAAAGTAAGGCAAGGCTTCACAAGGCAAAAGCAGGTATACCTGAACAATTTATCTCTCCCACTAGCTAGTGAGTTGAATTTCACAAGGTTATCAAAGAAATCAGAATCCATTGTATTTTCAGGAGCTTCATCCAGTCATCCTATATATGTAGATTGTTCAATTTATATGTATAAAAATGCTAATTAACTGGAACGACCGACCAAAGTTCATGTGTACTTCTTTACAATTACCAATCCCACTCTGTGCCCATCCGTTATGTTGTTAAGGATCATTCGCTCGGTACACAATCGTCGTGTTTTGAAAATTTAATGAGATCCGAAAACAGCTGTATATTCGTTTTGTGTATAGTCTTAAATAGACTATTAATAACGTCAAACATTTTACGCAATTTCCCCCCCCCCCTGTCAACAACTGTCAAACTTTCGATGACCCCCCCCTATTTAATTATGTCAACATTTTATACCCCCCCCCCCCATGAATTATAAAATAAATACATTTATAAATACATTTTACTTTGTGCGGATATATTTTTAATAACAAAAAATTGTAGGCAAAACATTTTATCACATCTTTAGTTTTTTAATCAACAAGTTAAAATGTATAATGCATATAATCAATTAAAAGGTTGTTAAAGACTAAGACTAAATATCATTGTTTGTGGAAGTGTAAATATGATTATTGTCAGTATAGCTGACAATTATCAATTAAAGTATAGTTTCTAGCTGCTATCATCTTCCCATGGAATAGCCAGGTGTTGCTCTATCATAACAATGGGCATCAGGTGCATCATTTGGGTAGGGCAAGGGGGCACCCCCCCCCCCCCCGATTTTGCAGGTTTTATTTAAATTGCTATGTACTGTGGCGCCTCCAGTAATAAACAACTTAGCAAGCCCCCCTCCCCCCAACCCTGAAAAAACCCTGAAATGACGCCCCTGATGGGCATAGTCTATAGTAGCTGATTTATCATTTTCATCTTGCGGAACTCATATACCATACAAGTCAACATCATTCTTATCTAACCATTCACTTCATTCAGTCAGCACTTAAAATAGAAGTATTGTCGGTGTGAGCAATAATTGCTATAAGCTGTCTCTGGGTTGGTATAGTTGTTATTGAACACCGATTAGTTTGTTCTTTTTTATTATTGAACACCGTGTACAATGATGTGTTAATCATTATAGGGAGCGAATTATGAGGAAAAATGACAGGTGAAGAGTTGCCAACTTTTGACTTCTCTTGCACTAACTAACTAACTTACTTACTTAAGAAAATTAGCAAACTATCGAGCCGAGGCTCATAAAGTTTTCCCCAGCACACCTCCGTCGCCCCCAACCGGCATTCAACCACCCCAGGGGTCTCTATTCCAGTCAGGCCGCGAAGCGGCATGCCGAGGGCTCCCCGCCCCTGAGACAGCCTCACCCACCCTTCCACTCGATTGACTATGCGAGTGAGGCTGCATCAGAGAAGGGACGCCTGGCCAGCCGGGGTGATGCTTACACAGCAACCGGGCCGGACTTCCTTGGGCTGGGGTGGATACAATTTACGTCTCTAAAGCCCCCGATTCCCACCCCGGGGGGACTTGTAGGTGTTTACAGATGCCCTCTAATAGGGTTTACGTGGTTTTCTGCGGCGTGACTAATTCACACCGCAGCTGGGAGATGAGAAAAGGAGGTTGCCTAGGAGCAAAGACTGCATATTTGGAATCATCGGCTAGGGTCGCCACACTCCTTCGCCTCATATCCATGCGGCAACTGTAATCATGTCCCGACCTGTTTCTACGTTATTTTCAACTGCATTTGGTAGGAAACCATGCAGCCGTGCTCTTTCTAACGCAGTTTCCGTGCGTTACCTTTGCCTTTCGGCGCAGGTCCCCTATACGGTGATCATGTACCCCGGGTAACGTTTCAGGGGTTTCGTGGCAAACGCCTCTTTATCGACATGCCATTTTTGGGACGGACATGCCGACTACAACAAAGTGTGCTAACATTCTTACCAGCCATGTTAAAAGACTAAAAATATGTTACTATTTGCACTCATTAAATTGTTTAAAATAATGTAAGAACCAGTCAATTTTTAAGATTAAAATTTTAATAGAAAAAATCATGATTGTTGACGTCAACTAATCTACCCCCCCCCCTCCTTTTGTCAAAAACTGTCAAACGTTTCCACCCCACCTATTTTGTTGACGTAATTAATGGACGCCCCCTAAGTAGCTGGCAAGATATCGCTGTATTAATATTTAGCCTAGTACCAACACACTAGTCTTTCCGCGCTGGTGAGGTAATTATTTCGTTCAGTGACCAACCTCCCTCATCCCAATTGGTGGGGGAAATTATTTTTTAAACCGGGTCCTTAAAATAGTTCTGATAAGTCTCGACGGAGAATCGCAAATGACATCTAAATTGGTCGCCGAAATAATAAAAGTAAACAGTTCTGCATTAGGCTAGGCCTACTATATAATTATCATACGAATCCGTGATACATGTACACACCGTGTGTGTTATTTCTTCAATAACAATGTTTATCAGCATAATAATGACGAATTTCAAGAAATGAATGAATTGAAAAAGCCTGAGTTTCCTTAATTAAAATAAAATATAATAATATGGGAAATATTACCATTTCCTAGGATTATTCAATATTATTCACCTTTGCCTTTGACAACATTGGTGAGCATGATAATTATAAATCGAAATGAATATCACAAATGAATTAATTGAATAAACCTAGGGTTTCAATTTTTTTTTTTTTGTGGAAAAAATTATAACAAAAATAATTATAAAAACATTACCATTCCATTAGTTTTTTCTTCCACAAAACTGTTTACATTTGCCTAGACCTAATTGAAATTTAATTTTTTGGAAATAAAGGACAAGTAGGTCACCATGCAGCTGTGAGCAGTTTTCGCAGAGCATTAGTAATATAACACACGATGACAGCAAGACGTCGCGCAATAATAAATATCGGATTGCTGGCCTAGAGACCGTCTGACCTCTGGTAGATGATCGAAAACCCCAGTCACAGTCTCAATCACTTTCGTCCGAAACCGAAATTAAACCGAAAGTTAACTTTTCAGTTTCGCCCGAAGCCGAAATTCAACCGAAATTTAACTATTCGTTTTTGGCCGAAACTGAAATTAGGCCGAAAGTGATCAAATGGCCACTTTCAAAGCCGAAATTAAACCGAAATTTAACTATTCGTTTTCGGCCGAAAGTGATCAAATAGCCACTTTCGGCGCCGAAACCGAAATTCGGTCGGTCTTTAATTCTAAGCAATGGGGGAGCAGCCGTATGTGTCGCGTGTTGTGATACCCTAACCCTGAGGTCAAATTCCAACACCGTGTTAGGCGCTAAACACCGTTTCAATAATTTCTTTATCAACGCCGGCAAAATGGCCGTCGGTGAAACGGCCAGCTGCAAAATTGCCCGGCAACGAAATTAGAAATGGCCCGGAGGCGAAACGGCGTCGGCGAAGGCGAAATGGTGGCTGCGAATCGTCATAGATCTGTCCATAACCTGTCAAAAAGGTCGCAGGCTGTATCTTTTATGATACCACATGTTGATCTTCATCGATTGCATTTAAGAAAATTTCAAGCCCATGGAGCTCAATAACCTTAATTTACGAATAAGGAAACAATTTCTAGTATTATTCATATTCATAGAGTTGAGTTGTGTTAGAATGAGAACATCTCATTGCCCAGAATAAGAATAAAAGTAAATTTATAAATGTTCAATTCAAGTAACATAATATAATGAATAAAAATATTATAATTTTCATTTTTAATAGATGATATAGTAAATACATTTATTATACTAAAAGTAATAATTTCGATATAAAAATTAATTTTTAGGAAAAGAAGAATATTCAATATGCAAAATATTAGTGATTCACCGCCTAGATTAGGGGGAGTAATTACTAAATATTTTATACTTACACAGTGGGAAGTAAACAACGTAAGTAAGCTGACTTTATAAATCTAATTTTTTAAAAACTGTTTGTGTTTAAAAAGCATTATTAGGTAAGATTTCTTTTTGAAACATGGCACAACATAATGTGCTACATTTTTTACAAGTCAATATGTCCTTGCATTGGAAATGTAGATATATTAAAATTTTAAAGATTATTTGAAGCAACCCCTCTCACTCTCACTGCCTCTCAGAAATCCTTCAATTTCAAGCCCGATGAAGCCTTCATACTTCTTAGTCCTTCGCCTTCACTCAGTCGTATATTTCATCTGGTTTTCTACCACTTCATCGTCAAATACTAAAAAAAAAATTGCGTTGTTTCGGTTTGAAGTGCTATTTAAACAGTTATTCTTTTAGTGATACCAGTTAATAGTAGGCCAACAGCGGAGAGGGGGTGGGGGGGGGGGGGGGGACTGGGTTTTCGGTGGCATAGAAAGAGAGAGTGGGCGCTGTTTAAGTGCAAGAACATGTGTGATCATGTTACAGGAGTGCATCAAGAGATATAGCCTTACAGGATCCCATATTGTATTGGATGGATGGGCGGATTATGCTAATATAAACCAGATCATACACATAATCTACGAACACTCCATTGTGGCCCATCAAAAAGTTTTGTTGATTCAAATGATACTCTTGTCCACACAGAATGTTAAAAGTATGTGGATGCATGAAAAAGTGCAAACTAAAAAGACAGTTTGGCACAAGCCACAATCTGCTCCCTTTATATTTTCATGAGTTCATGTTTCACAATTTTTTTCGTGGAGATGATATGAAACTCAAACTCTGTTTTCTTTTCATACTTTAAATTGTTTAAGTTTTCTATTTTAAAAATTATTAAATTGTTGAAATGTTTTCTATTTTAAAACGTTTGTCTTTTATATATGTGCTGAAATGAATATGTACAATGTCATTAAAAAAATTCCATTTATTTGGATCAGTAAAAGATTTTTATCTTATCAATAAATGAATAACCATTTAAATAGCACTTCAAACCAGAACAACATTATTTTTTAATAACCATACTCAAGTGGTAAATTACACTTCAGCTGATGAACTGCCTTTTCTAATTTTGTACCACTGTTGCACTCAGAAATGTACTGCTATTCCATGATATTCTTACCATATTTACTTTTATTCTTAGTAGATTGTCATTGATGTAATTTTGTACTGCTTCAGCGTCTTCAGTTTTAGTCTTGAGTGGTAAATGTATAGTTAGTAAAATGGGTGTTACCAAGAGTTGTCTCACCATAAACACAGTGACATCACTTTGGGGAATCCCAACACTGGACTTAGTGTGACAAGACCAACAGTTTGACATGAAAGATGTGTATGATAAATAAAGTGTGCATCATTCATGTCATAAACATAATCTGACGATCGTTATCGATGGTATGAAATCAATTAAAATGAGATTCATTCATTTTTATTAAAATTCAACTTAAAAGGATCAAAAGAAAGAAAAAAAAGAAACTCATCCTTGCTGATACCCCAAGATGAACATCTAAAAAGTGACACATGCATTGATAAAAGTGCTGTCTTTTGATTGGTTGAAAACAAAGTATCCATATGCTATTCATTTATATAAAGTAGCAATTTAACTAGACATTTTAACATAATTTTCTGCCCTCCCAAACCCTTACCCTACTTTCAAGACTAAAATAAAAATGAGTAAAAAAAACCTTTAAAACAAATACATAGCTAAAAATCAAAATCCTTCAAATACAGAACTGTGACATGTAATTGACCTTTGGGAACCTCCATGACCTTTATACCTTGGAATACATTACCGGCCCTGATGCTAACTGCATTTTAGCCCCTTGAGTTAACCCCTAGAAGTTTGACATTGACATTATGAATATCTACTAAAACTGAATTGATGATTCATTCATTGTCCTTCTCAAAAAAGTATCAGCATGAAATAAACTTCTGAATAATTCTAGGTTTTTATTCCTAATTATTCCTATTATGTTGTAATCTAAATGATCGCAATTACAGCCTACTGCTACTCATTGGCTTTCACATAAATGCTATGACTTTAGTTAGATTACATAAAGTGAATACTTCAGTGATGCTGTTTTTATACACAAAGGCAAAACAAAAAACCCAGGCCATAGCACAGCTTAAATTGTTAGGGATTTCTACTTCCACTGTTAAAAAGGCATCTAAAATATGTAAAGGTATTTCTTTTCCAACAGTAAAGTCAGTTTTTGTATGAATACCTATTTAGTTTTATTGAAATTAACATATTTTTTTTATAGTTTATTAAGTATATTTAAATATGAAAAGTAAAGTAATATAACAGACAATATTTTAAAATTTAGATTAGAGAGGAGGAAACCTATGCCATACAATGTCTTACTCTGGATTTGGAAGAGGCAGTTTTGCGCCAGTGTCTGGTTATGCTGCCATGCAAGGGGCTAGCAGTAGTAAAACATTTGTTCCTGGTAGAACACTTAACTACCATGTTGGTAATGTTGGTAAACGTAGAGCTATGACAGAGGAAGAGTAAGTTATTTTAAAATATTCTGAAATTAAAGTTTTCATAGTCTTTTTCATTCTCAAACTTACGGAATCAATGAATTTATTGCTTAAATCCATTATTATTTTTATTTCACTATAGTTTTAAAAATGTCTGCATGTTAAATGAAATTTAGGGTAATTAAACTACAGCTATTTTTCATGCGTAATTGAAGAGTGGTAATATTTTCTATTTCTTTTTCTGTTAATCAGGTATTTCAATGATGATGAGGAAGAGGAGCAACCAGGGGTTAAAGAAGCTTATCAGAAAGCTCCTGACAGTCCCGGTGGTGCCAGTGATGATAGTGATGATCCTTTAGATGCATTCATGGCAGGAATAGAAGTAACAGTTTTAAATAAAATATAGCACTATCTGTTCACTTGTAATAGCATTAAACACAGGAATGTCACTCCTACTGATCAGACCCACTCCCTCCTATTATACCTACAAGTAAAATAGAAGCCAGAATGATCAATAAATTGATCGTGGGCCCTTAATATATAGAACAAGAAGAAGAAGTTATAGTTATAGATTCATTACTGTACAAATTACAGATTTTATGTACAATACATTTTAAAAATATAAAGCAATTTACATCTTACATTAACATATATAAAAAACGAATATTAGGTCTACCATTTCGTTAAAGAAAAAATAAATTCCCAAACGTCAAGGATTGTTTTATACAAAACTATATGTTCATTTTTAACAACAGAAAGAGATTGTTCAAGACACTAAAGAACGTATTTCAACAGTAGAAGAAAAGTTAAAAGAAAAGTGAGTTAAAAAATTACAATTGTAAACACGTAAGGTGAAGCATTATTTATAATTATTTTATGTTTGTTTTCTGGTGGCCTGTGACAAATTTTGTATTTTACATTACATAATATCATAAATCATAGGTTAAAGTATTCAATATATATATAAATAATATGTATTATTGCCAAAATGTCAATTATTTTGTTTTCTCATATAAATTCCCTCTAATTGCTTTCATTTTTGGTTTGTGTCTTCCAATAACTTAATTAAAAAAATATAATTAATTAAAAGAAAAAAAAAATTCAGTAAAATAAATCCATTCTTTGTGGTGCTATCAGTTCCACATAAAAATTTCTGTGCTAAACTTTTTAAAATATATATTATCATTTATATTTATTTTATTTATGTATTTACTAGGCTAAAGCACTCTTAAGCCATTGACTGATTTAGTTATAAAAAAAATATAAAAAACCTGCATTGCAACTTCAAAAAAAAATCAGTTGAACATTAAGTGATGTGATAAATATTCTTGTCATGTTGATTTGAAGGGGGACTAGAGATGACATAGATAATGAAGATGTACAGGAATCCTATTTCCGATACATGGAGGAAAATCCAAATGCAGGTGTGATCAATGAAGAAGAAGATATAATTGATTATGACAGTGATGGTAATCCAATCATGGAAAGAAAAAAGGTAGAGTACCGTAGGCTACATTTTTTTTTTATGATAAATATTTTGTGTTTTTGGAAATGTTCTTTTCATCTATACATTAATAATGCATTATTTCTTGGGGATAAAATGAGAGATGTACCAAATATTTTAATTATTTTCAGGTATCATAATGCATCCAAGGTACTATTCATATATAAATCAGACTAATATTCTGCTATAGAAAACAAAACATACATTTTGATTGCAAAGTTATTCAATTTTTCAGTACTTTAAACTTTCTTAGCTCATCAAGGACACAAGTATTTTTTTAAAGCTGTCTGTCAATTTAAAAATAACCACCTCTCATTTTTATGTTTATCAGGTTATTGATCCACTTCCAGCTATTGACCATTCAGAAATTGACTATGAGCCTTTTGAGCGCAATTTTTACATCCCGCATAAAGAAATTGAAACATTAACAGAGTCACAAGTGGATGAACTAAGAAGAAAACTTGGTATCAAAGTATGTTGACCCAAATTTTACTTTGGTAGCGTTTCATTTAATCAATTAAAGGGGGGAGTTCCTGGTATTACATAAAATTATTTCAGAAAAAAAAAAAACCAAGGAGATGAATTCATTCAGCTGTTGCTGTTTTTTTAAGGTATCAGGGTTATCTCCACCTCGTCCTGTCAGTAGTTTTGGACATTTTGGATTTGATGAAGCTCTGCTGGGGGCCATAAGAAAGTCTGAGTACACCCAACCCACCCCTATCCAAGCTCAGGTAACTTTGTCTTCTTTACATCAGCAAATCTATTCTTTACATCAGCATATATATTCTTTGTATCAGCATATCTATTCTTTGTATCACCATAACTATTCTTTGTATCACCATATCTATTCTTTGTATCAGCATATCTATTCTTTGTATCACCATATCTATTCTTTGTATCAGCATATCTATTATTTGTATCACCATATCTATTCTTTATATCACCATATCTATTCTTTATATCACCATATCTATTCTTTATATCAGCATATATATTCTTTATATCAGCATATATATTCTTTATATCATCATATCTATTCTTTATATCAGCATATCTATTCTTTGTATCAGTATATCTATTATTTGTATCAGCATATCTATTCTTTATATCAGCATATCTATTCTTTATATCACCATATCTATTCTTTATATCAGCATATCTAATGTCAATTTACTCTCTTAGTTATGAACGGTTGCTCATTGGATCATTGTTTAATTTCATTACAATAAAGAAGTTAAACACTTGATTTCTCTCTCAGGGTATCCCAGTAGCCTTAAGTGGCAGAGACATGATTGGTATAGCCAAAACTGGCAGTGGCAAAACAGCAGCTTTCTTATGGCCTCTTTTGGTTCACATCATGGATCAGGTTGGTAAAATTTTTAAAAAATTCAGAAAGAAACAGTATAAAAGCTCACCAGCTAGTGCAATTTTGTCCAAGGGGTAGATTGCATTGTGCAGATTCAGTATCAAGTTCTTTGTTTACATATTTTGAAATTTTTTTTTTATCTAATCCTTGCACACGATGCGACTGGGCTGATTGCCTGATCAAAGCAGCATATTGTACAATCTCCTTAAATTTAAAACATTTTATCAAACTTTAATTCTCAAAAGTTAAATTATGAATTTTTTAAATCTAATGCTAGCACGCGGTGCTACTGGGCTGATTGCCTGATCAAAGCAGCATATTGTACAATCTCCTTAAATTTAAAACATTTTATCAAACTTTAATTCTTAAAACTTAAATTATGAAATTCGTCACTCCCCTCAACCCATTCCCCCCTAACCTATTTTTGATGTAAACCCTCTCATAAGGCTTAACAAAGGAGATTAAATGCAATCTTAAAGTCTTTGTAAAGAAACAGATGAAATATTAACAAAGAAAAGTCTTGAGCATGTTATAAGTTAAAAGTTAAATAGTCATAATGTAAAATGAGATTATTTTTTAAAAGCCTTTTATTAGAATATCTGAACATTAGTCAATGATTTTTGTTGTACTGCAATCACAACAGTCTGACTCTTGGTTTGAACGGTCTGCCACTGGAATATCTGAACATTAGTCAATGATTTTTTTGTACTGCAATCACAACAGTCTGACTCTTGGTTTGAACGGTCTGCCACTGGAATATCTGAACATTAGTCAATGATTTTTTTGTACTGCAATCACAACAGTCTGACTCTTGGTTTGAACGGTCTGCCACTAGAATATCTGAACATTAGTCAATGATTTTTTTGTACTGCAATCACAACAGTCTGACTCTTGGTTTGAACGGTCTGCCACTAGAATATCTGAACATTAGTCAATGATTTTTTTGTACTGCAATCACAACAGTCTGACTCTTGGTTTGAACGGTCTGCCACTAGAATATCTGAACATTAGTCAATGATTTTGTTGTACTGCAATCACAACAGTCTGACTCTTGGTTTGAACGGTCTGCCACTAGAATATCTGAACATTAGTCAATGATTTTGTTGTACTGCAATCACAACAGTCTGACTCTTGGTTTGAACGGTCTGAGTCTGACTCTTGGTTTGAACGGTCTGAGTCTGACTCTTGGTTTGAACGGTCTGAGTCTGACTCTTGGTTTGAACGGTCTGCCACTGCAGTTGGTTAGCCTAGTGCCTTAACAAAGGACTCTGCCAAACAGGTCCATCTTTTAAAAATACAATAATCGGCACGTTTTAAATGACAATTTTTCTTTTTTGTTCTAGAAAGAGCTGCAGAAAGGTGAGGGTCCTATTGGTCTGATCTTGGCACCAACAAGAGAGTTGTCTCAGCAGGTACTTTATTTCTTTTTTGAATTTGAGGGCCCCTCAAACATTTTTATACAGTACTAGTACAGCTCTTGTATCATGTAAACTTTACTGTTATTAGTATTATGTATGATCTTTTGTCATATAAATAGTATATAGTGTAATCTAATGTCATTTATAATTTACTGGCACTGCTCTATGTAACTTACTATTTTTATCAATAGTATCATGTATAGCCTCTAACACAATCTCTTATATATATATTTTGCTTGTGGTGTGACTGCTTCCATTTCCGGACAGCGTGCAAAATATAATTCCCGATAACTACGCTAAAGGATTAGCAAAAAATGAAATCGACTCAATTTAAATATGGTGCAATAAATTTTCGGTTTAAAAGTGGTTGGGACATCAGAATATTAGTATAGTTTATGGGTGTGAAATAAAAAAGTGTGCAGTGACATACCATGGGGGAAAGAGGTGTAGCAAAAATTGGGATTCTTAAATGTGTGTTAATTGAGTTCATGTTTTGTTGAGTAACTTTAGTAGTAGATGGGAAGTTCAAGCATTTTTTTTACCTTAGATCTACCACGAAGCTAAGAAATTTGGTAAAGTCTACAACATAAACGTGGTCTGTGCTTATGGTGGAGGCAGCATGTGGGAGCAGTCAAAAGCTTGTCAAGAAGGAGCAGAAATTATTGTGGCAACACCAGTAAGTCCAAGATAAGGTTTTTGTAAATTAGAAAATATAGCTTTGATTTGATCCTCTTGATACTAGAATGCCGAACAAGAAATGTCATAGTCAATAAAACAGATTTAAGATGTTTTCCATGTGACATATTTTGCAGAAGTATGTAAATGTTGGTGGGTGTTTAGGACTGTTTATTGTCGTTTTCCTTAAATTAACACAAATTTCCAGTTGATCAGATAGTTAAAATATCTATGAGGGAATTTTTGTTTCTTACATTTTTTGTCTTTATGTATTACTGGATTTTTTTTTGTGTTGCTGCTAACTATCAGTCATTATGTGATTACTGAATAATATTATTTGTTGTCATGGCATGCTAAATAAGATTTTTCTAAGCGCAAATCCATATCACCTAAAACAGTGGTTCTCAACCTGTGGGTCGCGACCCCTTTGGGGGTTGAATGGCCTTTTCACAGGAGTCGCCTGGGACCATCGGAAAACACATATAAGCTACAGTTATGACGTATCAATGAACATAATTTTGTGGTTGGGGGTCGCCACAACATGAGGAACTGCATTAAAGTGTCGCGGCATCAGGGAGGTTGAGAACCACTGACCTAAAATATCATAATCTGTTTATTTTACAGGGCAGACTCATTGATTTGGTGAAAAAGAAAGTCACCAACCTACAGCGAGTTACATATCTGGTCTATGATGAGGCAGATCGAATGTTTGATATGGGTTTTGGTAGGTTGCTATTGGCATTTACAACTTTTGCTTTTGCAGCTGCTGGTAATATATTTGCATGGTAGTCTAGCCTTTGGGTGTGCTGTAGTCAAGCTTGACAATCTTGATACGTTTTAACTTCAGCAAGTATCTGTCAAGACTTTCTAAAAATGGTGTCATGCTGGAACAGCATTTTATTTTTATTTACAATATTTAATATATGCATTTCTGATGTTGTAGTTATATTAACTTCTTATAAAAGGAATACACTTTCAAATTTGCTAAAAATTGCTTGTGATTCAATGTACTTTGCAATTAGGAGATACTTATTCCTCATGTCACTATTTATATTTTCAGAACCTCAAGTGAGATCTATTGCAGACCATGTGAGGCCAGACAGACAGAGTAAGTTAAAAAAACAACACAACTATGGTCTATTTCTAAATGAACAATTATTATTACATTTTTTAAAAATTTATTTATTTTTTCTTTTTTGCTGGCATCCGTCCGTCACAATGTGATGATGGTATGGAATTCGCAGGGCGTAATCCACAAGGCCTGGGATTATTCTTTCTAGGATTATTATTGCCGTCCAAGCTTAACGAGTCCCATCCACCCGGGTGGGGTTTTTGCTTGACTGGGCTTTGAACTCCAGAACATCAGCTTGATATTTGCTCAGTTTAGACCACTCGGCCACCCAGCACCCATTTAACCCCAGAGTTTCTATAAATTTTTTTGTTATCTTAACTTTTCAAGACTATTTTGTGAATGTTGCATAATGATAAATAAATTAATAACATTTAACTGAACACATTCTATTCTGTCTTATGTAATAGCTCTTTTGTTCAGTGCAACCTTCAGAAAGCGTGTCGAAAAGTTGGCACGGGACATCCTAGCTGATCCTATTAGAGTTGTGCAAGGGGAGGTGGGTGAGGTAAGTCAGGATTTTGCAAAAAAAGAGAGATATAACTTATAAGTGATGTAGTTTATCCTGTTTAGAGTTTTGCAAGGGGAGGTAAGTTAACCCTATACTGCTTTTTAAAAAATTCTCTTTTAATTATGATATCTGCAGTTGAATATCGGTGCACATTGTCAAGCACCAGATGTCACCATAGTCACCGTGACCCTGCCAGTAATATTATCTATCAATGAAATAGTATTGATATATCTTCAACTATAGGATCATAACTATTACTTTCTAAATCAATATATTCATTTTCTCATCATCTAAATTTGGTAGGCTACTACAGTAAACTTTGCATGTCCTCAAAAATTAGCGAAGAATGCCATGTGGAACTTTGAACTCATGTAATATTTTAACAAAAAATATAAAAACATGCAGATTTCATTAAAAAAAAAAGAGTCTTTCTCAGCAGTAAATTCAAGCTGAGGAATGTATGGTAATTTTTGTGCCCATACAAGCATTATACGAGACAATCTGCCAGACATGCCACCATCTGGTGTAATAGACTGGGGCATATGTGTATTTTGGACTACTAACTGCAGTATGGGGTTGTGCAAGAGGAGATAAAAAAATATTTTAAAAATGTACATTAAGCTGTTTTTTGTCAATATTTTGGGTAAATTAATTACTTTCATCATAATTTTCATCATAATTTTTATTGACTAAATATTTTTCATTTTGTTCTTCACACAATCCTTTAAATAAATGATTGCAATAATATAAACCATTCCTTCCTAGGCTAATGAAGATGTGACACAGATGGTGGAAGTTCTTCCTGTTGGACCAGCCAAATGGACATGGTTAATGAGGAGATTAGTGTCATTTACTTCAGGTTGGTGCTATGCTAAATTGAAGGAATATCAAATGTATGAGTTAAGTTGTGGCAAACAAACTGTATTTTAAAATGACTTGACACACCTGAGGGCAAATTTGAGAGAAAGAAAAGACTACAGTGTAATATGAAGGTATAGGATGAGAAACAGGTATGATTGGTTAGATTCAGATTTGTGGTGGAACATAAGTGGGCTTATTTCTGTGACAAATGACATTATTTGAACCTGCTTTTAACTAAGTTAATTTTATTTTTACTGATGCTACTTGATGAGATTTCAATGTCACATTCAGTGATTTTGTTTGTGTTCATTGCAATGGGCAGGTATCTGAGGCAGCTAAAATGGAAAGAACTGTTGTAGAGATGTAGAAAAATTTAATTAATGAATTTAAAATAATTTGATTTGCAGAAGGAAGTGTCCTGATTTTTGTAACTCGGAAATCAAACTCAGAAGAACTGGCTGCAAATCTGAAGGCCAAAGATTTTGAATGTAAGTACTTTTCTGAAAAAATTTCTATTTACTGTCATAATTTTGCACTAAACCAACACTTTATCATCGTGCCATACAATTTACAATAATATTTCAAATCTGCTCAGTTCAAGCTGTCATTCAATTTGTTAGTAAAATGTACCTTTTTAAAATGTTAATTCTTGATTTTATTTATGTTATGAAACAGTGGGACTGTTGCATGGTGATATCAGCCAGTCTGAAAGAAATGAGATTATTAGTGCTTTTAAGAGAAAGGATTTCTCCATTCTTGTTGCTACAGATGTTGCAGGTCTGTAAAATGTGTCATGGTTTGTTCAAAAAAGAATTTGTCAGTTCCGTTACACAGCTTTTTAAAACTGATTAAATATAATTCTAAGTTTTTTTGGTACAAGAAATTAGCAGAATATTTAAAATCCATGTAGAATTATATTTTTTTAAAATAAGCAAATTTCAATATTTTACAAGAATCCTTAATTTTTATTCATTTCTTTGAAATATCTTTTCTGGCGTTTCCTGTTTCAAACAATATTCAAAGCAGTTTTAAATTTGAATTTATAAAAAATTTCAGCTCGTGGGTTGGATATTCCCCATATAAAAACAGTTATCAATTATGATGTTGCTCGAGATATCGATACCCACACACACAGGATTGGTCGAACTGGCCGTGCTGGTATGTTGCTACATCATTAAGATACTTTTTTTTAACACATTAGGCATCACTTGTCATTTTCCTTTTCCAATCAATGTCTTTCACCTACCAGTTGTTAAATCAAATATCTTTATTCAATTTGAAATGCATGTAATGGTTTAAGTTCAACTTAGTTAAGGTTTTTCTCTAGTATAATTATAGTTACCATATTTTTCAACATCTTAGAAAAATGATATGTCGACACATATGTTGTTATTGGAGTGATATTTTTCAACAGGAACCAAGGGTCACGCATACACATTAATCACTGAGAAGGACAAAGAGTTTGCTCCACATTTAGTAAGGAACTTAGAAGGAGCCAATCAGCATGTACCACCTGGTCTATTAGAACTGGCACAGAAGGTATAACATTTTCTCGGGAAAATATTTTGTTGACAACTTTAACTGAACATAACTGAAGTATACGGAGTACAACTGGGGGAGAAAAGAGTGATTAGATTGATTCCCCTTTCATATCATAGTAACTGCCATGGTTTGGCAATTTAAACATGGAATTGATGATGGTACCATTCATGAAATGAAAGTAAAGAAACTATTCAGATTAAAACTATGCTTTAAAAAATATGTATTATTGGATCTGTTTTAATTAGACCAACTCAACTTACTGGCATCGAGTTTAGAAAAAGCAAACATGATTTTGGAACCAACCATAATTGAAAAAAGTAGGCTGCAACCGCAGGCAATCTGCTATGGTTTACAAAAATAGGGATACCCCATTTATATTCCTGAAATTTATCTTTTTAACATTTATAATTATACTTAATAATAGTAATCGATGGTCTCTAATTTTTCTTAAAAGAAAAGAGGTCTTAACGGGGAGAAGATAGAGTTTAAGTCTGGTGGAAGGTTCTAAGTTGTTTGAACTTAGGAAAATTTGTTTATGAAAATAGCTGATCAGTATCATGAACAATGCTTTAAAATATAACATATGAATTTGTTTGGTGTCAGAGTAAAGAGTACATTATTTTTACTTTTATAGTTTACATGGGTCACAATGACATTTGTATTTTTTTTAGTGTCCATGGTTCAAGAAAAATCGCTACAAAGGTGGTAAAGGGAAAGTCCTGTCCGGTAGAGGCCTGGGATGCAAGGAAAGGCCCGGTCTGGGCTCAGAAAATGTGAGGATTTGAATTTTCTTGAGACACAATCGTTGTTTAACTATATGTCTTATTAGACATGTTTCATAAGTTAAGAGATTAGCTTAGATTTCTTTTTTTGCAGGACCCAAAAGAGAATTTGCCCTGTTGTATTTGATTTTATGTAATTGATTACTTTCAGCGAACCAGCAGATTAATCTGGAGTATTTGTATTTTAATTTATTTTGTGCATCTTGAATCTTATAATAAAATAAATAAGTTAAAGCCAAGGTAAGCTTTTTCAGCTGGCCTTAAATACAATAGTTAAGGTTTATTTCAGTAGTATCACTTTAAATAAAAACTGTAACTGTCATGGCTGAGAGTTGCAATGAATCACGAGGAGATTGTAATAATTTTTTACTCTAATTCCAGAGCACACATGTGCAAGATACAATGAGTTTAAGCAGTTTCCGTGCAGCAGCAAATGCAGGTCCTCAGTCAGACAGACTCTCTGCCATGAAATCTGCCTTTTATGTAAGTTTAAAAAAAAATAAAAATAATAATGTTGCTTATATTTATATGCAAGAATTTACAGAATAAAAGTGTTTAAAAAAATTATATAAAAAAAATTATTTTACATACAAAAAAAGAGCAAAATCTTTATTTTCTTCATCAGTCACAATTTAAAAGCAACTTTGTGTCGGCCGTGGAGCAGGACAAATCAGCCAGTGAAGAAAACTATGCAGCAGCAGGGGGCACGGCACAGCTCAACTCATCCTTACAGCCTCAGATGATCCAACCCTCTGGGATAGGTGGAGCCTCTCGGATGGGATTAGGCAGCGAAGGGCCGGCCAAGAAGAAGAAAAGAAGTAGATGGGACTGAGTATTGACGTGAAAAGGAAGACAGAATTAACCTGTGGGCTGGACGTAGTTTTACTTATGTTGAGGGATGGGGTTAAAGGGAAAGGGGGGGGGGGGGTTGTGTTAAGCAAGGTTGGATGAAGGTTGGGGATTTCTTTAATTTCATCGAGAGGTCTTAACGGGGAGAAGAGAGAGTTTAAGTCTGGTGGAAGGTTCTAAGTTGTTTGAACTTAGGAAAATTTGTTTATGAAAATAGCTGATCAGTATCATGAACAATAATTTATTTTTTATTGAAATGTGTTCAGTGTTGTTTACTGAAACTATTTTAGAGAATGATTTCTTTTTATTTGTGGTTAATTCAGTTGCATTGTTTAAAATGTTTTAATCCGTTTAAAAAATTGGTTGCTTCTTCAATGGTTTTATTTTTTTTAGAGTTGACCCCAATACTTGTTATTTTTAATTTTAAGTGTAAGAAAGTATTGATGTGAAAAGTATAATACTGAATAAATATGTTTAAAAGGAATGACTCATAGACCAGGTGTTTGTCAGACTACACACCCTCAAGTCATCCATTCTAATACTAATTATATTGTGTATTCTCAAGTGCATGGAGTAATAGTGCTGATGAAAAGTTCAATTGTTTTCTCTATAATAATAATGATGATTTGCAATGTCAAAATTATAAACACATTTCCCCCCCCCCCCCCCCCCCCCCCTTGAAATTTTGACTGGATGAGTGTTTGACTGTTTACTTTTGTGTGTTTTTTAAATATGAAAGTGAAAGCCAGTCTCGTTTGTGTTATTCATCCAACAATAACAAAGTGAAAGCCAGTCTCGTTTGTGTTATTCATCCAACAATAACAAAACAAAGTGAATGTTTGTGTAAATGATTTTTATAAATAAAACAGGTAGTACTTGGTTGGCTGTGTTAGAAACTAAGGTGCATGGAATTAATATTCAAAGAGAGCAAAGGTGTTTGTGTTCATATGGTTTTCTTTGATCTACAAAAGGTAAATTTTTCAAATGAAATTGCAGAACTTTGTAAGTTATCCAAAATTAATAAATGTATACTGATCAGGATTTATTCAATTATAGCTTGTTCAAAAGGGAAGAATTTTGTCATATCAACAACCACAACAAGGCTTAAAAACACAGAATCTCCAATTGCTGGTCTTGCCGGCAAACATTTTACAAAGAAAAGAATTATAAACAAAATCTTAATATTGTAATAAAATAATTGAACTAATTATTAGATTTTTTTTCCTCTTCATTATTTTCCTTCTTCATTTTCAGTGTCATTAAAAGATTATGTATTTCGTTAGTTCATTTGTTTCTGTGTTCTTTTTAAAATTATTATTTTTTCTTTTTTAAAATCAGCAACTGCTTTAAGTGAATTAACGACTTTTAACTTCATAATTATTAATATCAATCGTCACATTCGTTCATTTAAATAAGTGCCCGATAGTTAAATCTATTTAGAATAATTTTAACACAGTAAATGTATTAAATAAATGGAGTAATAAATGTGGACATAATTTCATATGGAACAAAAGGAAAAAAAAAATTGATCAGTTTGAAATGTATTTATTTACATGTATTAAATTAAATAAATTCCAGACAGGAGAAAAGAGAATAATTTCAAAATGGGGACTAAAAGGAAATACGGTACACTCTCTAAAGTAAAACTAAAAATGAGATTTAAAAAAAAGCAACAAAAAACCAACACAAACATGTGCATAACATTTTAAAGTAGAAAGTATTTTCTTGTTTATGACCAAATACATGACCACTATCCAAAGACACAATTGCTGGGATTAATTCAGTTTTATGTAGTACTAGTTTTTTGGGGAAAAAAAAAGTATTGATAATCACTTAAAAAAGAAATGAAGATAAAATAAATGATATCTAGAATTGGCTAGATGAGTTATTACTTTTTTCAATTAAGCTGCAAAGTGCAGTTAAGTGATTAGAAATGAAAACAATTGTTACTATTTAAGTCTAATGATCCATTTGAGACTACCCATTTAAATTTAAAACTTAACACCATTTCCAAACCAAGATTTAAAAGAGAGAGCAGAGAGACAATTAATTGTTTTTATTTTCATTCAGAACTAAAGCAAACAAAATTAGTGATAATAAATAAGGAATGGTTTTTGCATCTATTATTGAGCCAAAACAAGGATATTTAGAGATGATGTTAACCTTTGGTAATCTGATGAAGCGTGTTCATATAGGATATGGTAAATTGAAAAAAAAAAAAAATGAAAGGATGGCTGAAAGTATAATCAATTTTAAAAGCAAAACTTTGCATAAGCATTGAATGAAATCCTGATGAGCCAAACAACAAAGGTGACATTTGTTAAAAACTATGTTGTCCTTTTCTGAGTGATAAAGATTAATTAAAGCAAAATACAAGTTTCATCCACACATTCTGGAGATTGACATCATGTAAGATTTCATGACAAATAGGTTTTGTGTACCAGGTAAACCAGTGAAGCACAACCTGTTTGAGGTGTGCAACCCAGCCTAACAAATTATTTTATTGTGGAGAGAGGGGAAGCCCCACCCCCACATCAAAACACGTATAGGAAATGAGTTTAAAATTCATGACATTTCGCCCCCCCCCCCCCCCCCCCCCCCCCCGACATTTTGTAGAACACAGACTTACATGAAATTAGTAAAAAGTGCTAGTGGAGATTCTATGAGATTTCAACAACTAATGATTGCAATTATGGGTCTAATAACCTGGTTTAAAATACAGGATTGGGGAAATAAGAGAACCTGGTTTTAAGTACAAGATAAGGGAAAATTTGATATCCTCGTTTAAAAATTCACATGAATGGTGAATTCTGGCTTTAGTTAATAATTACATGTGAAATCCTTCAGTAGAGTAGAAACCCATTCAGCTTCAAGAAACATTTTCCCCACTTCAACTCTTCACACCAAGTTTCCCCACTTCAACTCTTCACACCAAGTTATTACAGATATGACGGCAATGCTGGGAGACACAACAATACCCAAATGAAAACAAATGTATATAAAAATAGTTAAATGTTAGGCGTGCCAACAAATCAAACTTGAAAAACAAAACAAAAAAGGATCACAGGCATACTGAAAGTAAACAAGTTTGAAGGAGAAGAGCAGATTGTTGTAGATGTAAAAATAATTAGATTTGTCGGGGAGTTGTCTTTAATCTAACAATGCTCTGAAATTTGGGATCTGCCTATCTTAATAGAAACTTATTTTTAAAAATATCTTTATTCCTAAAAGTTACAGTAAAATACAGATATTTCTTTTTGTCGTGTCATAAAAAACATTGCAGTATCTAGAAATACACTTAAATAATTCTTCATTATATAATTATTTTTTTAAAAAGCAAAAAAACCCCATAGTTATTTTCATGTTAATAGTTGTCAATGGAATACAGTAAAAAAAAATTATTTGTGAAATTTTTAAAAATAATTTTGTTGTGAGATTTCTATAAATTATTTGCAAACTTCAAGTTGTGAAACACAGACTTCCAATATTGGAATAAGAAATAAGGTTTCGTGATCTGAAATATTAATTTTTAAATTAGGCATGGTGTTAAGGGCCTAAAGTTGGCAGAGCTGAATATTTTTTAAAAACCATTTTAAAGCCATTTAAATTTAATGACGGAATTTAGATGGAAGGGTTTCTGTGACTAAGGTGGTGGCAAATCAATGGCATATTTAAATAGCAATCTAGGGGAGAGGAGGGAGACACCAAATTACTAAACAACAAACATGAGAACACCATAAAAGAACATTGCTGTTTAATAATAAAAAAACAAGTTTTATGTTTCTAAATTATGTGTATGGTACGGTATATAGAAAAACCAAAAGCAACAGGCAGCCATTGGCTAGTTCAGCATTATTCTGTCTTTTAGTGGTGAGTAGGACAAACATTCAACACAAAATATTCCAAATGAAATCTTAGGATCAAAGAATGTCACAACTAAATCATGGCACAGAATTGATTTTAAGTATTTGTCTTTTATTGTCCCGTTGGTAACAGCTGTTATGAAACACTTCAAACATCACATTTTTGTATTTTTCCAAGCACAGAACTTTCATTCATGTTGAGGTTTGTTGCATAATCTCCAATGAGACAGACTGCTGGATTCACCAAAAGGCATTACTTCAAATAACCTCTAATCAATCCACTGACAGAAATGGTCAAAACAAAAGACAAAGCATTGGCTGTAGCAGCGTATCCCAGTAAATCCCAATGTTTTCAGGCAGCGTCCTCCTTTGTTAAAGAAATGCCTCTCAAACACCCAGGAGGAAGGACACTTAGCCCCAGCAAATGTACTTAGACATTAATAAAGATGGGCCATGACAAATTTCAAAATGTCCCCAATTGTACATACATTAGTTACTTTAGAGGAAATGTTAGTATAGTCAACTCATTTACTATGACATTGGCTTTGACCCTCCACCTGATGAATCTAATTTAAAGTCTCAATGAGGTTCTCAAAGAGGTTCCTTCTATTTTTCTATAGGTTAAAAAATACAAATGCTGGTACACTGTTAGTTTGTTGCTAATCGTTGTGGATGATTATTACACATAATTCACAGTCCCAAAATAACACCTTCAGATACTGAACTCTGCCCATCTGACAGATGGGGAGCAGATGGGCAGCAGATGGGCAGCAGATGGGCATCAGATGGGCAGCTAACACGGCCTCACTTTGGGAAACACTGTTGTAGACTATCATGTTAATATGTTAATATGCCAAATATCTGAAAACAAAAAACTATTTTGCAATTCATTATCATCAACAAAATTTAGTCACAATGGCGTACACAAGCAGAGTATGGGCATTAACAATGATATTTACTGCATCTCAATAACATATTATTTTCAATGAATGTTTAGTTAACAACTTTCTAAATTATTAATTTATCCATCATGACCTTTTTCATTATACTTTACAATTCAGAAATGACAGAAACTTTTAAAACTTTGCTGGCATTAAAGGAAATTTAAAGAGGAATTAAATTTTTTTAAATTAATTAAAAGCTGACTATGACAGTGGTCTACTTCAGCAGCTACAGCATCCTCCACAAGCACCGTTCTTAATGTACAGACAAAGTTGCCTGACAGAAGTCTACAGCTGGGGATGTCTAGGTACACATGTACAGTACACTGGTTGAGTACATATCTAATATTAAACAGGGCTAGAAACCAAAAATAGACTCTTATTTACACAGACTACAGTTGTATTCAAAGCATAAGTTGATGCCAACCAGGATGAGATAATAAATAGACAAACTGTTGAAATATGTACAAGCTCAACACCCAAACCTGGGAGAAAAAGTTATCAGTCTTGTTCCAAGTCCAAGAAACCTGGGAGAAAAGTTATCAGTCTTGTTCCAAGTCCAAGCAACCTGGGAGAAAAGTTATCAGTCTTGTTCCAAGTCCAAGAAACCTGGGAGAAAAGTTATCAGTCTTGTTCCAAGTCCAAGCAACCTGGGAGAAAAGTTATCAGTCTTGTTCCAAGTCCAAGAAACCTGGGAGAAAAAGTTATCAGTCTTGTTCCAAGTCCAAGAAACCTGGGAGAAAAGTTATCAGTCTTGTCACAAGTCCAAGCAACAAACTTGACCTATGTCAAAGTTACCAGTCCTGTCACAAGTCCAAGCAACAAACTTGACCACTGTCAATTTAAAAGACACAAGTAATGCACAAGAATTTATTATATTTAACCCGACTTTTATTCATTAAAAAAATTAGATTAATATATGACATTTAAAAACCCATAATTTGAATCTGAAGATATAGCTACAGCGAAATAGCTGAGACACAAGGACAGTACACAATAGTACCAGAGTTCAAATCCAATCTCCCCCCCCCCCCCCACCCTGGTTAAACATGGCATTATGAAATTGACTTGGGGAAACCCATGAGTAAAGTGCTGGGATTAAACTAAAACATCCTCCCTCTCCCTTTTTTTCGACCCCACCCCCACCACAATTGTTAATACGTCTACTTTGTTAATACATCTACTTTGTTAATACATCTACTTTGCTAATATGTCTACTTGGACTAGTACCTTGGACCAAAACAATACAACAAACAGGTCAAGTAAACCTTGTGGATCAAGGCAGATCATAAGATTCAAGATTCTTATCTAAAAGTCTCGTTTCTAAGCATGAAGGACAATAGTAATGGTAACACAATTGCATCTGATTGACACAGTTCTAGTTATAGGATGATTCATTTAAAAATGCTATGAACTATGGAAACAAAAATAAAAAAATTTTCAAGTGCATTATTTCAAATAAAAATAATAATTTTGCATCAATTGAAAAAAAATTCATCCCAGTAAATCTGCATTTGTATTTCATGATGGGAATTTTTTTTAATTAACACATTGGAGATCCAATGTTTGATTTCATTTAGCAGACTAAGACTAAGAAAAAACTGACACAAGGGCACACAACAGACTTCACTTCCCAGACTAAAGGAAATGAAAGGTGTGTGTATTATTCACAGCAACTTGACTACTCTGGTCAAAGAAGCAAGAGGTTGGTATCACTGCTACACACTGATGGTCACACTGCTACACAGTGATGGTCACACTGCTACACAGTGATGGTCACTCTGCTACTACACAGTGATGGCCACACTACTACACAGTGATGGTCACTCTGCTACTACACAGTGATGGCCACACTACTACACAGTGATGGTCACTCTGCTACTACACAGTGATGGTCACACTTCTACACAGTGATGAAAGAAGAAACATTGGAAAGAAAAAAAAGTGACACCCTTAGAACTGATGATTTGTTGCTGCCAGAATAAAAGAATAGAAGACAGACGAGAGCAAGTTTCCCCAAGTGAGAAACAATTCCAAGTTTGTAAAGCATATTTACAGCAGAGGGAGAAAAGCGAGGTTCGGCCGTATAGCATTTCATACTCTATAGCATGTCATACTCTATAGCATCTCATACTCTATAGCATTTCATACTCTATAGCATTTCATACTCTATTTGAAATGTGGTTTATCACGACAGTCAAAAACACACGTCTCCCCAATAAGCAGTCTCATTTATTTTAATTTTAAAAATTACAATGTTACAATGAATGGCTTGTTCTTTCTCTCCTGTAACATGCCCTCCCCCTCCCCCTCCATTGTTGCTAATGATCTAATTAGCCCCACATCAAGTGCTCCTCTGTTGTACATTCATGTGAAATGCCCAAGGCAATCTTCGACATTTCTCTGAATTTAATCTCAAACAATATGTCATTTGTCCCAGTCACCATAAATCATGTGCGTAGACTTTAAATGACAAACATGACTTTGTTATAATTTCATGACAATTTCCTACGCAGCATGAAAAGCTTGTCAACATGAATCACACCTTGTTCCCAAGCCAACACAAGCAGCATCAATACAAATATTGCGTACATACAATTTGTGCTTTGAGAAAAGGAAATTTTCTGGGAAATAATTGAAGACCTCAACAACAAAAGGGATGTGTTCACAACAGTACGTCTATGTTTTTAAAAGTGTTCCCCTGATGGAAATGTGCTGAGAAAAATTGCCTGGTAGCTTTATCCTCCCAAGTTGGGTAAAGTACCGTACAAATTTATATGACAGAACATCTGGAGTATCCAAGTGCTGATGTTCAGCATGAAACACCAGTTTATACGGATGTAAAATGTATCAAAATGACTAGCTCCATTTAAATTTCAGAAATGGATTTCCATCAAAACTCTTGCCATAGGATGTTCTCTTCCACAGTCCATGTATTACAACAAGCATATTGAGATCATAAAATAATAATACAAATTAAAACTAATTAAAAAAAATATTCTGATGACATTGGTTTTCAAAACTATTTGTTTTGAGGATTGACCTTTCTAAAGGGTTTTGGACAGTGACACAACATATGTATTCCATACTCTATCTCAATATCAACAGTACGTGATCAAAAGAGCAGATTTATAAAACAGAGTAATGCTAGATCAGATCCTAAAAAAAATTAGGGGAGGTAATTTTTATTGTTTCACACAACATGATTTCTGGACTTAAAAAAATAAGTTTAGTTAACGAGGTTTACCTTCACACTTGTAACAAGATTTAACTTCACACTTGTAACGAGGTTTACCTTCATACTTGGTAACATTTAAACACTTTTAAGTTTTTTAACTCAGAAAATCATATTATCCTAACTGTGCAAATTTAACTCACTTTCCCATTTCCCTGGCACTGTCAGCAATGTGACTGGAGATTGGGATGAGCTAAAAAATTTAAATAATAATAACTGACAGTAAAATATAATGAATAAATGCTCTCCAGAAATATTTTGATTCTTTTTAATCAACATTTCATTTTGATTCTAATGAAGACATTTATAATCTAAATCAACCGCCGGTGCCAAGTTCTTCCCGAGACGTTTTTAATGTAAACGACCGCCAGCATTAAGGAAATAATGAAAACGAAAAGAAAAAAACAGTCACAAAGTTACACGAAATACAGTAGAGTATTTATTAGCAGCATATAACTTGTTTCATACTTTAAAATAAACAAAACAAAGAATACCTGTCTGAAATGGATGGTTGGGGGTTTTCCCTGATTCAAATGAATAACTATAAAAGATAGTTGGAAATAAGAGAAAGATATGCACAAACTTACAGTGAACCTTGAAATGAGGTTGGAGGATATCTATAGAACTTAAGGAATAAATGAATACGGTACAAAGAATTGTGGAACAAATTTTAAAATGTGATATGCAAAGGGATAAAACAAAAAAAAATCAACACTGATCTCATAATACATGAGAATTCTCTTCTATTGTATCAAGCAATAATTATATAACAATCAAAATAAAATACAGATCAATCATGTGAAACAAGCCCAATAGTTTTTATATCACCAAAGTTTCAATATATTCAAATGAAAAATAAAAATAGACAATAAGACAGATGAATGAATACATGATGCAGTCTCAACATCAACAAGGCTTCTTCGCATATCATTTATGAAACGGGTATATAAATTATGATTATCAACAGATGATTATGTGGTCTAACGTTCTCAGAGACACTAATCGAGTGAGCAATAAGTCTTTGTGATAACATGAGCAGTTCATTGTGACAAGAAAGTGTTATTGGAAAAATGACAAGGGCGTGTGGAAATAATGTATGCTGATTATGCAAATTTGATTTGAGAACACATCTTTTAAAGTGATTGACAAAAAAACAAATTGGCTCAGCTGTGGCGGTCGAGCAACCGACTGATATCAGTGATTCGTGTTTATTACGGCTTGCTGAGTTAATTTAAAAATGTTTTTTTTCTATACCCAGACAGGAGCTTCGTTGGCCAGTCTAGATTGTGTGTGTGTGTGTGTTTCACTGGTATTGTAGAGTACTCCCTGTATTACAATCTGCTATCATCACAGTAGGCTTTCCTTCATTCCACCCAGGACCCATTCTTGATCTTCACCTCCAGTGCATCGACCTGTTGGGAGAAAGAGTGAATTATAGGGGGTTCTGGTAGGTATGACAAATCTGAATGGAAGGAGGCCTCACGTTCCATCATTAAGTCAAGGAATATTTTAGGGAACATGTATAAATGGAACATTTTAGGTAACAAAAGATGTATAATTGGAACATTTTTGGTAACATAATATGTATAATTGGAACATTTTCCCACATGGCACATTTTTCTGTAGGGAAATTTGAAGTTTTTCCACTTTATATGGCAGTGACTGTAAGAGGAGCCAATGTCATATTCATGAAACTAATGCATTTGACAATAAAATCAAGTAGAGGCCACTGCCAACATTCTCTGTTGTCTTCCCGTACATGTCTAGGCTTGGTGTCAATAGTTTCTGTTGCTTTTTATTTGCATTTCTTGTATTAGTATAGAACATCATGCAGTACTATTTATCATCAGGCTTTATTCAAATAGTACGCATATCTTTAAAAAAAAAAAAAAAAAAAAAAGGTTTTCTCTGCTGGAAAAAAAAACCCCCAACCTTACTGCTAAAAATGTCAAGGAATGTTCTGTTACAAATGAAGCTTCCAGCGTAAACAAATGATTTTGTACCTTTTCATCTACAAGCCTATTGACACACCTTTAGTTTACGCTCTCGGTGTGATATTAGCAGCACAGTAACCCACAAACTATGCGCTTACCTATACTTGGTGCATCCTTCTCTCTTGTACCCGGCTTGCCCAAACATTGGTCTGTATTTACATGGCGGAGTGTTTTGGTCTGTGGTTAGAAGAATGTATTTTTTATGCAAGGGTCACATGAAAAAGAAACTGGTTTCGAATCTAAAATTAAATTTTTTTTTTTAAAAGTACAACTAAAGATCAAAGTATTCATTTCAGCTACAATTATTATTAACTTTTTTATTACTCATAATCAGGAGGGAAGCTGACTGTGATACCAATGTATTCAAACATATTAAATCTGCCTAGTGTTAAATCTCAAGTGTCAGGCTCTTAAATAAATGCCAATTGCTTCAGTTTATTTAATAAATCAATTTATTCATTGGTAGCAGGATCAAACAAAATTATTAGAATACCATGTAAATTAATTTTTGCTCTCTTCTCAGGAACATTGGTGTTCAAATCTCATTGTTTAAAAGTTGCTGCTTTTGTGGTTAAGATAAACACAAACAACTTAGACATTTTTCAAAGAGATGCCTTCCACCATGATTTATTTGAGATTGGCAAAGTAATGATAAATTACTGGTTTAAAAAATAAAAATTATTGGATGGCCAATCTATCAAAGCTAAGCTGTTAAAAAATATTCAGGCAACGGATGGCTCATTGTTCAAAGCTAAGCCGAGTGAAAGACTTCATGGAAGGCTTATACATCTATACTGAAATGCAACTCATTTCATTAGGAAAGCAGACGTCCAATTCAAAAGTAGACTTAAGGTAAATAATCAATATTTAAGAGAATTTTTAAAATGTGCTTGCCATGAGTGAAACAAAATGACATAAACATGTCCAATGATGTTACTAAGACAAACCAACAACAAGTAAGTAATGCAACATTCACAAGAAGTTAAGGCATGCACCATCAAACAAAATTAGATTACTCAAATTTTTTTTTTTTTTAAAAGTTTCCCATTTGTTTAAAATGAATAAGAAATAATTATTCCTTAAAAATGGTTGTACTTAAAATAATTCTTTGTAAAACATGGATTTAAAATAATGTTAGTGTAAGTTTAAAATTAAAAACTGCACAAGTACTTTGATATATTGTGTTATTTGGGGCTCAAAAATAGCTTTGTTTTAAGTAGGAACCTTTGTCTTACATAAAAATGAGGGTTAATTTCTACCCACGTTCAGTAGAATTCCCACCATATTTTGTTTATTTCTACGTTCAGTAGAATTCCCACCATATTTTGTTTATTTCTAACTACTTGACTTAGACAAGTTGGCTCCTCCCATTTGGCCCCCCCCACCCACCCATGCACCGACAAGCAACAGCACACCTCTTTGATATAGTCCCATTTTGAGCTATGTGCACCACATTTGACAAACTTGACCTCACTGTCCACAACACCAATGCACATATCATCATCAGTCATCAGCTGTTGGTTCTTGGTGAGGCAAAACACCTAAAGTTGAGGACAGCAAGCAACAACACATTCAGCTAACAGCAAAATGGCACTCATGCAGCTACAGATTTGAAGCAGGACAAGAGAATGGCCTCATTTAGAATGGGTCAACTCCACAGCGTAAAGATATGGACTTGCGTACATTTTTACTTCTGTTTTCAAGATTCCTTTCTAAAAGATCTGAGATTCAAAACAGAGATCGAAGAGTTAATGCACATGCTCATGAAATTACCTCATCACTGTTGTCTTAATGTGTTTAAAAAAATTAGAAACTTCTTGGGGCAAAATTAACAAAATTGTGTACTGTACTGTTTGCCAGTCTTTCAAGATTGCTCAAGATTAAATAATACACTACATAAAAGATCAAATATGAATCTCAAATAATTTAGAAAGGTAATAAGTATTAAAAATGTTGAAAGGCACATCATACAAAAAAAAATCAAGCATTTATTAGCCAGCAAACAAAACAAAACAAAAAAAGTTAATTTTGGTAGATGATGCTGTCAAAAAGTTGTATCTGTGGACACAACATGCTGAATAGGTTGGAACTGAGGTCAAAGGCCTGATTTACAGATTAATAAAGTAGGTCCCGAATCATTTCTTACTTACTGAATACATGACAAATACTGCTTTTTGGTGAAAAAAATCTTGAAATAGGTCAAACTGAGCAAATGGACTTGAGTATGAATTGTTGGCTACTCCATAGAGACATCTTTAAGGCTTGCTAACTATTATTTTTCAAAAACTTGTGTTTTAAAACCACTTCATCAATATTTTGTCAAAGATAATTGTCTGTTTTAACTTCTTAACAGACATTTTTAAAACCAACGTTGATACATCTTGAAGAGCTCATTTTATACCAGGCGATTAACTAGACTTTTCAATCTATCCAAATTTGACAGGTCCTAGTTTGTTAAAAATAACAAATTTTTTTTTTTAAGAGATGGAAACTGCGTTCTGCAATAAATCCTAACTAACTGATCTGCTTGACATGGTCAATAGCAACTGGTAATGCTGTGGTAGGCTGTAAGATCCATTGGTACAGGAATAAAATATGGCTGATAAAATTCTCCAGGTTAACACATTTTAATGCAAGTTAAAATTGATGTATCTCTGACCCAGTTAGTATGCCATACCCTTCAGCACTAAAACAAATTTTAAAAAATAAGGATGCACAGAACATTCCAACTAATTAAAATATTGACAAGCAATGTTATGACGGACAACAAGGTGCAGTTTAGTGAAGGCTGGTGGTGGAGGCTCTAGAACTACAAGAATGGCCATGAGGGGTGGCTAGTTCAGACTACCTCCAGGTTATACTGCCAACGCTGGTTGCCTCCCATGCCATGGCACTGAAATAATTTAACGGGTCCTCCTAAACTTGACACGTCTAGACAGAGATCGTCTGTCTGCAAGGTTTCCTTGGCTGTGTAGGAAAATACCTGAGTGGAAGGCAGTAGCACACAAGAAATATGAAATAGTAAACAGCTTGAATTATAAATCAATGTGTTAAAAACTGGGGCAAAACTCTCATGACATTACACAGTCTCACAGAAAGGCACGTCTTGGAAGCTGTTGATACAATCATGACATTACACAGCCTCACAGAAAAGCACGTCTTGGAAGCTGTTGATACAATCATGACATTACACAGCCTCACAGAAAGGCACATCTTGGAGGCTGTTGATACAAAACTGAGATATTAAAAGGGTAAGTGATAAAATAATTTGTTATCTTAAATTAATATGCACACTGACGGCTGACAAAACATGTTTGTCCTTAACACAAATTATTTACTTCATTCCCACACATAAACTGAAGTGGTATAAAACAATTACACATAAACTGAAGTGGTATAAAACAATTACACATAAACTGAAGTGGTATAAAACAATTACACATAAACTGAAGTGGTATAAAAAAAGTAATTGAAAAGAATAAAATTATTCATTAATGCACAAACTAAACACCCTCTGCCACCCACAAAATAAAAAAATAATGAATACAATTTTATATGTGAAATAAATGAAATAGTGTGATCTGTACAAGAGATTTCTATCCTTTTCAAATGCCAATTATTGTTACATATTCTGCACCACAGTTTATATAACAAGATTACCTGATTGCCTCCCTGTCCATGGCACCTCTCCAGTCCAACTTTCTCCCCACTCTTACGGCCCATTGTATCTAAGCAAAGACTGGTGGCTTTGTTTCTCATCTGTTAGTAATGTTGTAAGAAAGATAAATGTGTAGCATCCTTTAAAAATCTCCACAAACGTACTTAGAATATTTTTTTACCAACCTTACACAAAATGTTGTACAAATACAACTGGATGTTTTACTGTCAAAAAATAACAACTACACAAAACTTTAAAAATTATTTTTTGCATTAATACATCAACTAGAAATGATGACAAAAAGTTGTATTAGTTTATTTCTTAACAATGAGCCAAAATATACATAACCAGCTTTTTGTTCCCTTTTTCCCTATATGTTTCTACTTCCTTCAGCATACAGCACTAGACACTAGATAAATGGCCACTGTACAGGGTGAACAAAAAAAAGTATGATCGGAGATAGAAACTGACCTCTCCTAGGGAATGATAGTCTATTGGCAGCTGAGACTCAGGGTAAATATTCTCCAGGTACCACCTGAAACTTTTGCAGTTCAGCTTTTGCCTTAGCTCTTGTCTACTGGACACATCCCCGTACTCTGTGGCTCGAACACCTGAAGATGTACAATTATAGCTTTCAGAACATTAGAAGTTCATGAGATAAAAACAAATAAATGTTTTCCAATTCTATCCCAAGGATAAAAGCAGAAATAAATGTTTTCCAATTCTATCCCAAGGATAAAAGCTGAAATAACTAAAGCAAGTTTCTTTTTTACCAGGATTGATCTTGTAGAAAAAGTCTTTGTAGTCGTCCATCCAGACCTCAACGATACGCTGGGTGTTATGGTTGATGATTCTTCCCACGCCTCCCGGCCAGGAATAGGGTGAGGTCTTGCGGAAAACATGGCCAACTCTTGAACAGGTAACAATGAAGATTTTCCCTCCACACATCCATATCTGTTTGCGGAGAGAGCAGGATTAGACTCCAACTTTTGTTGACATTTTAAAAACTTTTTGTTAAACCTTATTTTGAAAAAGTCTCTCCCCCTCCCCCCCCGGCTAATTTTGAACATGGATATATAATAATAATAATAAAGTTTATTTGAAAAATCACGCTTCATCCCCAAAGGCTCGAAGCGCGTTACAAAGGCAAATCTAGGATTGATTGGAGTACTTATATAGCGCTCATTCCATAGCATGCTCACGGCGCTCCGCTGTTCGATGTTCGAGAGGTCTCACTGCTGCCAGTTAGGCGCATGTGAACTCCATCTCCCCATCTCTGAGTTTGAATTCAGAGTTGCCTTCTCTTAGATGGGTTGCCGTCCAAGGTTAACGAGTCCCATCCACCCGGGGTGCTGGCGGTGTTTTTGCTTGGCTGGGATTTGGCGGGGATTGAACTCCTGACCATTAGCTTGAGATTTGCTCAGTTCAGACCACTCTGCCACCCAGCATATGGGAGGTTAAGAAATCACACCATAAAAAAAAAAAAAACTACAAGAAAGTCAGATGTCAGGGGCTGATTACAGTGAAAGTCAGTTAGATGTCAGGGGCTGATTACAGTGAAAGTCAGTTAGATGTCAGGGGCTGATTACAGCGAAAGTCAGTTAGATGTCAGGGGCTGATTACAGTGAAAGTCAGTTAGATGTCAGGGGCTGATTACAGTGAAAGTCAGTTAGATGTCAGGGGCTGATTACAGTGAAAGTCAGTTAGATGTCAGGGGCTGATTACAGTGAAAGTCAGTTAGATGTCAGGGGCTGATTACAGTGAAAGTCAGTTAGATGTCAGGGGCTGATTACAGTGAAAGTCAGTTAGATGTCAGGGGCTGATTACAGTGAAAGTCAGTTAGATGTCAGGGGCTGATTACAGTGAAAGTCAGTTAGATGTCAGGGGCTGATTACAGTGAAAGTCAGTTAGATGTCAGGGGCTGATTACAGTGAAAGTCAGTCAGATGTCAGGGGCTGATTACAGTGAAAGTCAGTTAGATGTCAGGGGCTGATTACAGTGAAAGTCAGTTAGATGTCAGGGGCTGATTACAGTGAAAGTCAGTTAGATGTCAGGGGCTGATTACAGTGAAAGTCAGTTAGATGTCAGGGGCTGATTACAGTGAAAGTCAGTTAGATGTCAGGGGCTGATTACAGTGAAAGTCAGGGGCTGATTACAGTGAAAGTCAGTTAGATGTCAGGGGCTGATTACAGTGAAAGTCAGTTAGTTGTCAGGGGCTGATTACAGTGAAAGTCAGTTAGATGTCAGGGGCTGATTACAGTGAAAGTCAGTTAGATGTCAGATAACATTGAAAGTCAGTCAGATGTCAGAGAACAGTGAAAGTCAGTCAGATGTCAGAGAACAGTGAAAGTCCTATCTTTACCCTAAATGACATCTCCAAGTTCTCTCCACCCCAGATGTCCATGCCTTCATCATATGACCCCATCTCATAAAAATAGGCCCTGTCAATGGCAAATAAGCCACCAGCCATGGTTGGAGTCCTGTGAACATATACAATACATAATGACAGATTCAAAATAATAGTTTGTGTCAGAGCAGGAGCATAAAGGTACACAGCGTTTATTCACTAGGTAATCTTTTTGAGATTTTTGCATTAGTTTCTAGTATTACTATTTCAAATAGCCTTCCGTCACCAAATATATTGTTTTTAACCCTTTTAACCCACTCCTAATTCATCAAGTTTGTGATTTCAAAATTGTATTATCATTTCTATTTCAATAAGATGATTACTTTGATAACCCAAGAGAGGCTGGCCAACTAGAATTCTAGCTTTAAGTTTGATAAAGCTTCAGTATCATGTGAATCATGTCGAGCAACTGACCTTGTGGGCTGACTGCGATCCCCTGCCCTTCTATCCAGCTCCCTCTGTGGAACTTGATACCATCGAAAATTGAGTTTCCAGTTAAATCCGCCCCATGTCATGTCGGATCCAGTTATGTATTCAAATGTGTCATCGCTGATGACATCAATGATAGGGCACACGACGGATGTCCTGAGGACATAGAACATATATGCATAGTTGGCCGTGTCAAAACTTGATAAACGTATATAATTAAACACTTGACAAAAATACTGGGCCTTAGAAAAAAATATTGTGGTATAATTAGCCCACCTGTGTCTACACTACACTTATAACATAAGGTAGCCCACCTGTGGCACACTACACTTACATCATAGGGTAGCCCAGCTGTGTCAACACTACAATTACATCATGAGGTACCCCACCTGTGTCAATGCTACTCTTACGACATACTACGCCCACCTGTGTCGAGGCTACACTTAAATGATAAGGATGAAACTGACCTTGCATTGGTCATCTCTGTTTTAGCCATCACACCAAAGCTCACCTGTCATTGTGTATCTCAGAGAGCAGTGGCTCTAGCCAACCCTGTGTACACTCACAAAGCTCACCTGTCATTGTGTATCTCAGAGAGCAGTGGCTCTAGCCAACCCTGTGTACACTCACAAAGCTCACCTGTCATTGTGTATCTCAGAGAGCAGTGGCTCTAGCCAACCCTGTGTACACTCACAAAGCTCACCTGTCATTGTGTATCTCAGAGAGCAGTGGCTCTAGCCAACCCTGTGTACACTCACAGTGGGCATCAAGAAATGTGATGACCTGACCTTTAGATATCTGAGCACCTGGATGAAATAGACAATTAACATTAGGTGAAGCACAGGTTGGTCTGCCATCTTTGAGCTGAGGGTAATTTCTTTCTATGGACATGGATGGGTAATTTTCCAATAGACTGGGTTCAGAAATCTTTCTATGGATATGGGTTGGTAATTTTCCAATAGACTGGGTTCAGAAATCTTTCTATGGACACGGGTTGGTAATTTTCCAATAGACTGGGTTCAGAAATCTTTCTATGGACATGGGTTGGTAATTTTCCAATAGACTGGGTTCAGAAATCTTTCTATGGACATGGGTTGGTAATTTTCCAATAGACTGGGTTCAGAAATCTTTCTATGGACATGGGTTGGTAATTTTCCAATAGACTGGGTTCAGAAATCTTTCTATGGACATGGGTTGGTAATTTTCCAATAGACTGGGTTCAGAAATCTTTCTATGGACATGGGTTGGTAGGTTTCTGTGCACAGGAGATTGGTAAAGTTAAACTAATTATATAAACAGTTAAAACGCATTAAACTGCATTGTTAGTGACTTAGGACTATTCTTTAAATGTTATTCTCAGATTTCATGGCTTTGATGGTCTCCCAGTTCAACTGGATATTTGAACATCTAAATGTTTTCCTCTTGAATCAATAACTCAAACTGATCATCTCAATAAAAATCCCCACCACAGAGTCGAGTCTTGACAACCCAGGGGACAGATTAATCCTACAGTGCAGATTTAAAACATGTTATGTTTATTGTTTCAATACCCAAGGGGTCAGCTTAAGAGCTCTTGGTGTGTGGACAAGAGTCAACAAGGATGACAACATTAAGCACCTAGTAACACAACTCTGATAGAGTCGAGTCTTGACAACCCAGGGGTCAGCTTAAGAGCTCTTGGTGTGTGGACAAGAGTCAACAAGGATGACAACATTAAGCACCTAGTAACACAACTCTGATAGAGTCGAGTCTTGACAACCAAGGGGTCAGCTTAAGAGCTCTTGGTGTGTGGACAAGAGTCAACAAGGATGACAACATTAAGCACCTAGTAACACAACTCTGATAGAGCAATGACAGCCCATCAAAAATATAAGAGACCGGTTAATAGAGCAACTCTTCTCAGACGCGCGCGGTGAGGGCATCAGTGGCATTAGAGTGCTTGCAGTCTTGCCCCTTATATTGAAAGAAAATCAATTTAAAAAATTTTTTAAAAAAAAAGGTTTTAGGAGGTTGGCCTCTTCCATAGGTTTTAACTATGTGATCATATTTGTGTGTGTGTTTCAAGCAGATTAAAAAAAAAAAATTTGACAGCTTTAAGATGAGCTGTCAGCATGGAGTATCTCAGGAAACCTCAATGGTTTCATGTTTAAGCTGGCTGCAGACCCGATTACACTGGAACTAAAAAAATAGTGCAAAATCGTTTCAGAATAGTACTTTAGCATTTCAAACTTGTAGAATAACCTTTAATGATAGTGAATAAACATACAATATTATGTATGCTGTTGCTTATCCGGAAATTTGTTTGAAAGAAATTTCGTAGATGGAAAATTGATCGACTGAAATTTGATAGAATCTTTTTTTTAGTTCACACGTTAAAATTTTACTTCAAATTTCCTTTTAAACGCATTGTTTTGTTTTAGTATATAGTATATTGCGACACTTTTTTCTCTACACGGAGGAGCATTTTTGGACAACTGCAGTTTTTTCATTTAAAGGGGGTTGAAAAATTATCAGGTCAATTGTCACTAACCCTAGCTACACCACTGAATGTATACAATAACTATTACCCAACTAAAGGTCACTTTCCTCAAGTAGATGACTTGGATGGGGTGGGGGAGTGGAAATCGCTCATACCTAAATATAGTTTTGGCATCATCCTAAATGAAGCGGAGAACAACTGAATAAATGCTTGAGAAACATTAGGTTCCCTTTACCAGCTGTGTTTATATGAATCCTTTAACTTTAGTATTTGCTAAATAGTCAAAGTATTTACAATTTTTATTTAAGATTTATTTTAAAAATCAATCCAAAAAGGGGGTGGGTACACTGAAATAGCGCATACTGTCCCAAGAAAGTGATGTATATAAATTTCAAATGCGGGTTTAAGCCAATATAGAAAATAATTGCAGAATAAAGAAATAAGTACATTTGGGATAAATCCGGTGGGCCACAATATTTAATGTGGCGGGCTGCGGGTTTGCCACCTGTACATTAAGTCTAGAAGCTTGATTTTATTTTCCATTAAAATATTACAGTATAATAACTATCACAGGCTGTATTAGGAGAAGGTAAGAGGCGTTTTGGAAACAAACTGGGGTATTAAAATTGTACAGCTGCTTTCTAGATCTTATAAGAAATGTCAATATCTAACGCTGCTGGCAGAGCAGTCAAGAATGCTTTTACAGCCCAGGGCTAACAAAAGAAAATGTTGGCTTAATGTGTCACTAAGGTGACTACACTAATATTACTATTGCTGTTTTTAGCCAGCTCATTGTAAAAATGCAATATGACGATCATCAACCTCATTATGAAACAAGACGGTGTAGTTTTACAGCCTTTAAAAATATTTAGGCTCCCCCTGCCCCTCCCATGCACACCCATACGCTCCAGCCGCAAGTCAACATCACACAACCCCAATTTTCCTGTTAATTTTCCTGACAATATAATTATGGTTGGTGCACAGCCAATAGAATTTCTGGGTCCACTCACCGCTGGATGATGAAAAGAGCTAAAACTAACTACCGAAATTATTTTATTTTTAATGTGAAAAATTACTGGAATATATCTTTTCAAACACAGTCTCTTAAAATGGTACTTCTGACAGGTCTCAGCTTACAATCCTAAAAGACATCTCAAAATCATACACCATAGGCCAAAATTGTAAGAGTAGCCATATCTGTGATCAGCAACCTCAGTGGCAGAAACAATATAACCCTAAATTTGACCACTGATCTTTTTATTGTGCTCTATTCACAGGGCACACATGTAACAATCCCCATTGAACTTTGTTGTCAACACATATATACAGACATTGAATGCATCTATGTATAAACAAACATAACACATATAAAAAAATTGGACAAACAAAGGATTCATCTATGATTCATATATAAACAAATTGACATAGAATGTGTCTCATACACATTTCTTCTTCTATATTTTAAGTGGGTTTATTGATCATTCTGGCTCCTACTTTACTTGTAGGCATAATAGGAGGGAGTGGGTCTGATCAGTAAGAGTGACATTCCTGTGTTTTATGTGTTATGTTAAGTTTATGACTCAACTTGTAATCAGTTGGACAGGAATTTCTTAATTTAAAGACATATTTATGACCGCATATTTTAATAATGGAAGGGTGTCAAAAAAAAAAAAAAAACTTTCACGCAATGCAGCTCAATTTATTTTTTTACTAACAGCACAGAACAAATTTCATAAAAACATATATAAAAATACATAATGAAATATACAGAAATAAAAACCATATAAACTCAAAGCACAACAAGTGGGAAAAGTACGATCATTGAAAAATACAAATATTAATATACACACACAAGAGTACAATCTTGTAAGGCTCCTATAAATATATTAAATCTCATATATGACTTTAGGTAATCCAGCAAAATCTCTTCCAGCTTGTAAAGTTGTCGGCTTATTTAAAGGGAGGGAGTTAGAGCCCTCCAGAAAAGAAATTCTACAAATTGTATCACCTGATAGCATTCCTGAGAACAAATTAGAAAAACCTCTTCCCAATCAAGGGACGGGTGGGCAATAGTGCAGCGCTTGACATTTAATCAGTGACGCCAGTATGAAAAAATAAAATAAAGGGGAGAGATGTGGTGGACGCTTGAACTCTACCTTGAAACAAAATTAGGTCAACACACAGGCTATAATACTAACCTTTTAATCTAGCTCGTATTAATCCCACTCTTGACCCTGTTCGTATAACCTGAACTGAAACTGGAAGTTTAGCTACATAATCTTCTAACTTCTTTCCAAGGTGTTCTGTCAGGGAAACAACAGCATATATATGAGTATGAGCTGATGGTTTTACCACACATATGGGGAAACATTAATGGTCAATGTCATAATTTCTAACACGCCAAACATACTTCACTCATTGTGTATCTCTTACAAAGGTTTAAGTTTTTACTATCCAGATTTTCTGTACCACAGCACATTGCACGGCACATTGCACAGCAGTTTCAACTAATGTAAAAAGTTGTTAAAAATATCAAGATGACCCTCACCCTTTTCACTGGCATCATCTACCAGCAATATTTCCTCCAGTAGTTCAGGTGGAGACCTGTCTATAATGCTATGGACTGTGCGTAGGAGGGTGCTCCAGGCCTCGTTGTGAAAGACTATAACGATACTTGTCTTAGGTAGTGACTTGATAGGGGGGTACTTCTTACGTTTGCATCTGAAAGAAATATTTAAATACTTAGGCGGCAATAGTTAGACCATGATTGCTTATTGTCATCAAGTTATGGATCTAACAGACAATATAACTCTGAAGTTGTATGTTTTTTCATCTGATGACGCGCTTCCCCCCCCCCCCCCCAATATACTTACTCATCCATGCGGTAATCTGGTAAAGTCCTGTTAAGGGCCATCATGTCGCTGGCCACCAGGTTAAACTGGTTGATTTTAAACGTGTCCTTGGCTTCAGCTTCCCTCTCTGAGGGGACTTTAACGGGCTTGCCCCCATCACCCGGACCCAGTGTTTGACTCCCAGGTAATAGTCCTGTCAAGTGAAATCATCAAGAGTAAAAAAAAAAGCGACAGAATTGACTAGAGATCAATTAAATGGTATTTTGGGCAACAAATCAAGATCTGAGATGAAATATTACCAATGACTTTTATGTCATGACTGCAGTTTAATTGAAAAGATAATCTATTTCTTAAGTTAATGAAATAAAGCACAAGTAGTTGAACCTAAGACTCAGGGTCAAAATGAGACAGCGTGAAACTTAACAGTGAGTAGTTCTTGACAAAACACCTCAAGCACGCAAGTAAGAAGATAGTCACATTGTTTATTTTAAAGTAAAAGCTCAATACAATGGCTATACTTTTGGAATATTGCTTTTAATGTACATTTCCCATACTACATTTTTTTGGTTAAATTTAAAGATTCTGACGAAATAATATAATTTGAGGACAATATTTTAAGAAATATTTATTAACAAGCAACAAAGATTTTAAATACACCTTTTCCTGGACTTTGGTTACAAAAAATACATTAGTGTTGGAAATGAAATAAAAATGTATTAATTCATCCAATATTATATGATACCAGTTACAGCCGTTCAAATTAAAGCAAAATAAATCTGCAGTTAGCTAATTGCACGATAAATAAAACTGTTTAAGTAAAAATGAATAGGAGAAGCAGCTGAACTTAAAAGTGAATATAGTCAAGAGACTTGAGTCAGTTAACTCATGCAGTCTGAGCCAAGCTTATTTCCCTACAGGTAATACAAATTTAAACGAAACATATCTTTTAAACTGCACACTATCTATTGATTTCAACACAACACTTTGCATAGAGGCAGGGCCCATTGGTAGATCAATACTGTTAAACTAAACACAAGCTACATGTAATTTATCTCAATTGTATGGAAAGATTGATATCATTCAAGATTTTTTCAAGTATTAAGTATTGTGTCTCTGTTTGTGGGCATAATATTCAGTTGCAGGTATAAAGTTTTCCTATGAAACAGATGGATGAATATTATTAACCACTGCTACAAAATAAAAATGTATGATAATTTGTGTAAAGTTATTGATGCAGCTTGAGATAATAATGTGAAAACAAGCAATAACAAGCATTTCCAAACTCTTCAATGTCTCCAGTCATACCGAATGTAGATTACAGACAAAATATGTAAAAGCAACATTATAGACAAATTATGAAAAGCCTTTAGGGAAAAAGAAATGTGGATCCTTATTTCAGATCTTTTATTTCCTTTAATTTGTTTCATTGTGGATTTCACTGATATTAAATTGAGTAAAATATTTAAAGATTTAGAAGTTTGGAGACCATTGGATCTCAGTTTGATGAGTTTAGAGATTTAGAAGTTAAGAGACTTTGGGATTTCAGTTTTATGAGCTTAAAGATTTAGAAGTTTAGAGACCTTTGGATCTCAGATAAGCTTAAAGATTTATAAGTTAAGAGACCTTTGGATCTCAGTTTGATGAGCGTACCCTTTAGCCTTGCAACCAGAAGCTTCATACATAGAATATACTTCAAAAATATGAAAAGCTATGTAAAATAAACTGTTTAAAACATGATTAAGTGCTGAAATCTGTAGAAAAAAAAACAAGACTCATATCAACATTCACAGAAACCCATGCCCGAGGAGATAGATGAATGCCATCCACACACACAGACCAAAAAACATGCCAGAGAAGAAAAAAAAACAGACAGAAAAGCAATGATGGTAAAATGTCATATGGAAAAGTTGCTGTTCCAGTTGTTAAACAAGAAACAAAGTACTTTTATGTTCAACGGGAGGCCTCTTGGACTTTTTTGACGATGGCCGGCCACGATCTTTGGGCTTTGGTTTCTGTGCAGTTGGGATGAGGGCTCTGGGAGAAGTTTTTTGTTCAATGAAATCTGATCCTGTCCAGTCCCTTAACTTCTCTGCTGAGACAGAAAATCAGTTGCACGCTAGGTCAAACAATGAGGAGGCATGTCTTTATATCTTTATTCATGGCGAGTTACCATTGAAGATGGTAAATGTCATCTTAAGACAATTTAAGGATGCACCCACTCCATAAATTCTCTCATTTGATTAGCACTAACTCCCTCACAAATTGACAGAGTAGCACTCAATCCCTCATATCAACCAAAAGATTAGCACCCTGTCCCTCAAGTACCCCTGCAATAAATCCCCAGAACCCTTATTTTGTCTGAATCCACCTGCCAGTTAGAACACACTTATAATTATGCCTGTGAGTATAATCCAATGTAGAACAATAAATTTCATAGAGCCCCAAGCTTCACATGATGATACTAAGGGTTCTCAGTTAGTTGCCCCATGCCTCCAGGCTAGTGTTGGATCTGGTTACTATATACTTGGACACATGCCTCAACACCATGTTATCACCAGAGCAGCCATTTTGGGTTTGTAAATTTGGTTACAGAAGCTTGTAAATTTGGTTGCACAGTTCACTATCGGATAAAGTCATATTAAAGAGGATGGGACTGTCCTAGTTTTGAAAAGTCCATCATAAACTGATGCAAGATGTCCACCGAGCCCTTGATTAATAATTAGTAGCATGGGAAGAGTAAAGTATTTTTTAAACATTTTTTTTACCTGCCAGCATGAAGCTGGCCTGTTATTAAGTAAGTAAGGAGACTCATGCAGGGTGACAACTCATGCTACAGGAAAGCTCACTGTCAAAAGGCTCAAGATTTATGGTCAAGTTAATTTTTTTTTTTAAAAGCTTATTGGATTTTTAAAGCATCTAAAATATTTTATTTTGAGGTCAGAAGTATAGATAGTTGATGATAGTATATTGTAAACTTGGTTATAGTTCATACATACCAATCTGCATGGGTTTTGTACAATTTTTTTTTACGTTTTCCAAGTTGTGTGGCCATAGAGATATTTGTACCGTTTTTCAATGGATTTTGAAAATCTAACAACTGGTGGTCCAATAAATTCAACGTAGGTAAACAAGAAGCTTAAATTTTATTTGTCCATTCAAAATGACCAAGCTGACCATCGGCAGGCAGATCATTCATTAATACTAAGACAGCATGGTACGGTAGTAACTACTTTGTCAAATTAGAAGAGCATTATTTTACTTTTTTAATTTAAATACAGGAATCTGTATTACTAGGCTAGCATAAATAGACAGAAAATTATGTCTCATTAAATCTAAATTCTGATCAAATTTTTCATGTCCATTAAAAAAAAATAATTGCTATTAACCAGTGTCAAAAACTCAAAATTTGACAAAGATTGGACTTAAAACTAGCTAGTTTTATTTAAAAGATGTGATAATTCCATTTATGAAAGATGTAAATATGCTTAAATGGGAGCAGAGTGAAGGGGAGACAACTTATCTCTTATTCATGAATTCCAAACTTTGATAAACATGATGAAAAAGTTATAAAAAAATATTAAATATTTACTTTCCATGGAAAAGGGGGGGGGGGGGGGGGAAGGAGAGAGAGATTTTTTTTGTAGTTTTTTTTATCCCACAGGTTGGCATATATGTTATAGTAGCTTATAAACTTGCTTATGGCAGCTTGTAAAAAAAAACTTGGTTATACTAGCTTGTAAATTTGAGTATGGCAGCTTGTAAATTTGATGAGACCACAGAAATTGACCAACACAGTGAACAGATAATTTTATCCCACACAGGAGATCTGACATTGAAATCAATATTTACTCAGAATTGTTTATGCAGAAACCCTTAACATTTAGCCCAGTCAGGGCTTGAGTCCTGCAGAAACACTTGGGAACTGACCTTCCTGTACTTTTTTCAACACTGCACTGTATTTGCTAATAAATAAATAAATACATATTCATTTCAAGGAAAAGGGGTGAGAAAGAAGAGTGGGGCCCCAATGTAACATACACTTGTTTATTTTATGTTCAATTCATGAGGAAAATATATTTAACATGTCACTCTCTAATTGGTGGAGATTTTTTATTTCTTATTGTCCGTAAGAAATTTAATAGAAATGTATTTATACGCCTTTGATAATTTCATCCTATTTTTGTGAACGAAGGTGGTTTATTGTTGGCCAACTGTACTTTGACCATCTTGTTCCTCTGTTTGTTTTTTGTAACACAGAGCATGGAAACACTTCCAAACAAGACAAAAATGCCAGGTGGGATGCTCTGTGTTCACACAGGACCTGTTGGTAGACAAACAGTACAAGACTGACAACTCATTTCAAGATATTTATAGTAGGACCATTTCATCAGTGTTCCTCCTATTGATTTCTAATAAGCTGATTGTGTGTACCAGTTCCCTGAGTTAAGTGCTTCTCAAACTTTTCAGTATGGTGGATACCCCCTCACCCCCTCATGTGTCCAACTTGTTGACTGTTATTTAAAAAACAACATTTCTTTATATTTTTCCTCTGACAGAATTGAATGCTCACATTCAGTATCAATGTTCTATTAATATTAAGAGTAGGTCTGGGTTGTGGGGCAGCAGCGAGCCCTGTCACACAAAAACAACAGCTAACTTCAGTTTAGGAGACTTATCAAATGTCAAGTCCTTGGTGAAATCTCTATGAGTTGCCTCGGTATTGGGTAGCCCTATGGGAGTGTATTCAATATTACACTAGTGTTAATATACTGTCCACACAAACCTCAATCGTCTAGAAAGAAATGACTAGAAATAAGCTGAGATAATCATTATTCCAACCAGTCTGGAAAGAAATGACTAGAAATAATCTGAGATAATCATTATTACAAACATTGGACAGCAAGTTCCAGTGGAACACATCTGAAATTCCTGCGCACAAAAGTTGACATCAGATGTCAACAGTTGACATCAGGTGTCAACTTGTGTGTGAGCAGAAGTTTAAGATTTGCACACATTTGCTGGTACTGACTGGTACTAAATGGGACAAGTTGCATGCACATAACAGTTCAGGTTCTGCTATGATAAAGATCTAATGCCAGCTGATGACGCGGTCCCTTAACTACAAACTTGATTCTCCCAGTGCCAGTATTGTTCTATGGGTCTTCAAGACCGTACGCGCTGCTGACTACTGTTTTGCCATCTTTGCATTTAGCGAACAACTCAAAAAGCCCAACAAATCTATGGTAGTCTTGGGGAGATCTGAGTGAGTACTGTCAATATTCAAACCCAAACCGCGGAGTAACCCAAACCGCGGAGTAACCCAAACCGCGGAGTGGCCCAAACCGCGGAGTAACCCAAACCGCGGAGTGGCCCAAACCGTGGAGTGGCCCAAACCGCGGATTAACCCAAACCGCGGAGTGGTCCAACCCGCGGAGTAACCCAAACCACGGAGTGGCCCAAACCGCGGAGTAACCCAAACCGCGGAGTGGCCCAATTGTGTGTTTTATCACCGAGACATGCACACGGCTTTGCCGCACATATACCTGTGACGTACATAAGACTGTCATACATAAATGATCACCTCGCATACAGGACGCTGACGGCAATCATTATCATTACACTGCTTTTTTAATGTCTGGATATTTAACCTGGGTGACAGGGTCAACTACAATAACATATAAACTATTTGCACAAAGGTGATTTATGATTGTACGTTCATACACATACGACAGACCTTGGTCTAACAAAAACATAATACAGGAAATACAAGTTTGTACTTCTCAGGTGATCTTCCACTGGATGCAGGGAAGAGCAAGGAACTCACAAACTTCGTGGTCATAAACATCTAGGATGTTGACCTAGACTACCAATGCAGTGAACCACCGCCCTCAGATTGACACGGTTAATGACAAGCAGGACACGTCACCGGGGTTCACGCCCCCCCCCCCAACTCGGGCTCCACCAAAGGTAAAGTCTCCCCCCTGCACCCTCACCCGTACGACTGACACATTGTCTTCCTCGCCACGAGGTGTCCCATGTGATCTATATGCTGCACGCCACCTGGGTTCACGCCCCCCCCCCAGGCTCGACCAAAGGTAAAGTCTCCCCCTGCACCCTCACCCCTGACACATTGTCTTCCTCGCCACGAGGTGTCCCATGTGACATATATGCTGCACGTCTCCGCACCCACGCGACATATATTGATGTTGTGCACTTTGTCCGTACATGTACAGTACACTAATTATGTGCACGCCGTACATAAGACCAGTAGGATCCCTAGCGCACACATCTCACTTACAGACCGACGATTACCCATCTTGGCCCGTGAGAGCTTGAGAGAAATACCAACGCCCCCCCCCCCTTGCCCCAATCTGAGCACTAATTCACCAACAACCATATTTATCATAAGCCAGAGCAGACGACTCTTGGGCGTAAATGACTTTTAAGTGGATTCTTGGGGGTCAGGGGAGAGGGGGTGCGGCACCCAGAGGTCCCGAGCTTGAGAAAGAAGCGGAGGATTGTCAGGTCTGACGTCCAATCCCCCCCCCCCTTCCAAGCTTAATGTCTTTTAGACAGCATAGAAAGGGACACCATTTTTGCGTGCAACCTTAATTTTTATTTGACCGTGCTTTCTTATAAGGATGACTTTACTTAAGGAGGACTTTACTTTAAGTGGACCATTTTTTGTTTCCCTGCCAGGATCTTACCAATGATATTTGATGTACGAAGACGCCCCCCCCCCCCACTTTTTTTTAAGTACAGTACGCCCCCCCCCTTTTTAGTAGAGTACGCCCTCCCCTTTTTAATACAGTACGCCCCCCCTTTTTTAGTACAGTACGCCCCCCCCCCTTTTTTTAGCACAGTAAGCCCCACTTTTTTTAAGTACTGTCATTTTACACTATATTTCCGCTAGCTAGCTACCAACTGTGACGGGTCGTACGTTTTACTCCCACCCAGTTGGAGTAGTTGCCACGCAGTTACGGCTTCACTACGGACACAACGGCATGTGTGACAGTATGGCATAATAGTGTCACTTCGATGTCGCATGGGTCCACAGAGGACTAACTTTGATCTACCACCGCTGGTCAATGGATTAATTACACACTCCCCATCCATCACAACAATTACCCCAGTAGATTGGTACATTCCACAGCCGCCTCAATGTGCCATGGCATTTTCCCATTACACACATCGAACGAGGGGGGGGGGGGTTTACATCCTCCCCTTTAAATTAGTATTTAATTCCCCCCCCCCCCAACCCTTTAACTTTGTATTAGCCGACCAAGTTGTAGTACTACCAAGTTGTAGTACTACCAAGTTGTGGTTCTACCAAGTTGTAGTACTACCAAGTTGTGGTTCTACCAAGTTGTAGTACTACCAAGTTGTAGTACTACCAAGTTGTAGTATTACCAAGATACCCATTGGAAATACTCAAGTGTACCAAAATGGTTCATGATGACGTCCACCAATGGCGTGGGCAAACATTTAAAAAAAAAAAATGATCGAGTAACCCTGCTACTAAGTTAATCACTGCTGAACAATGGAAACAACATTTTTTTTTTGCTTCTAAAACATCATTGTGTCGGGTCGATAGGAATTTTGAAATCAAGGAATGGGCCGATCCCCGAACTATTGTTAATTATCTCCTTGCCAAGATCATGCTCCCAACCCACGCCTTATAGAGAAACGACATCGGATTTGATCACAGAATGTAAATCATACATGCATCAAATACGAAAAAAATAGATGTGCAAAACATGGCATCTGAAAGGAGACTTCTCGGACACGTGTGGCTTAACAATAGTAAGTATTCATTAAAATAATATCATTATGTCTATGTTTGATGACCGAAAGTTAACAGCTAAACAAAGACACACATAGAGGTCCCCAAGTCCGCTTTAGCACACAGGTAAAAAAAAAAAAAAGAGAGCCAGATATGTATCGCATGTCCCTACAAGTAAACCTCCACGTGTCAGTTCCCAAGCTGAACTCTATCAATAGCAACAAGTTGTAACTTAACAGTTAACACTCTCAATATTATATACTGCCTGCGTGTTTAGCTCAGGTATATGGGGAATGTCTTATCTCTGCATGTTTAAGCTCAGGCAGATGGGGAATGTCTTATCTCTGCGTGTTTAGCTCAGGCAGATGGGGAATGTCTTATCTCTGCATGTTGAAGCTCAGGCAGATGGGGAATGTCTTATCTCTGCGTGTTGAAGCTCAGGCAGATGGGGAATGTCTTATCTCTGCATGTTGAAGCTCAGGCAGATGGGGAATGTCTTATCTCTGCGTGTTTAAGCTCAGGCAGATGGGGAATGTCTTATCTCTGCATGTTGAAGCTCAGGCAGATGGGGAATGTCTTATCTCTGCGTGTTTAAGCTCAGGCAGATGGGGAATGTCTTATCTCTGCATGTTTAAGCTCAGGCAGATGGGGAATGTCTTATCTCTGCGTGTTTAGCTCAGGTATATGGGGAATGTCTTATCTCTGCATGTTGAAGCTCAGGCAGATGGGTAATGTCTTATCTCTGCATGTTTAAGCTCAGGCAGATGGGGAATGTCTTATCTCTGCATGTTTAAGCTCAGGCAGATGGGTAATGTCTTATCTCTGCATGTTGAAGCTCAGGCAGATGGGGAATGTCTTATCTCTGCATGTTTAAGCTCAGGCAGATGGGGAATGTCTTATCTCTGCATGTTTAAGCTCAGGCAGATGGGGAATGTCTTATCTCTGCATGTTTAAGCTCAGGCAGATGGGGAATGTCTTATCTCTGCATGTTTAAGCTCAGGAAGATGGGGAATGTCTTATCTCTGCATGTTTAAGCTCAGGCAGATGGGGAATGTCTTATCTCTGCATGTTTAAGCTCAGGCAGATGGGGAATGTCTTATCTCTGCACGTTGAGCTGAGCATTAGTCTATCTATTGCTAGCGTTAGTCTATCTATTGCTAGAGTTAGTCTATCTATTGCTAGCGTTAGTCTATCTAGTATTATTATTATTATAAGAAGTTTTTTTTATAGCGTAGTACCCCAGCCTAGGGTTGGGCTCACCACGCTGTACATACAATTTAACAAACATAATCATGAACTTAAAGATTAACATACATTAATTAAATAAAACAAAACAAATGTGTATTCGCCCAACCATTTCATAACATTTTAAATGTCAAGCCATGGACGGCAACCAGCAGTATCGTCTATCGGTCAGAAAGGGGAATCAGTCAGGATGGTAGAGTTTAAAGAGCTATGTTTTGGGTGCGGTTTTGAAGGCTGTGATGTTTGGTATATTGCGGATGTGTAGTGGAAGAGAATTCCATTGTTTGGGGCACAGGAAGAGAAAGATCTTTCACCGTATGTTTTTGTGCGAGTGTTGGTTAGTCTGTGTATTGAAGACGCTCCCATCATTACCCCTGGTTATGAACATACAAGCTTAAAACAAACAATAACGATATTAACAAAATTCCAAACGACGCGATTCCCTGTTAGTGTTTCGTTCGGGGCTATCTTTGAGATTTGTATAGCGTTTAAAGAAAAAATAACTTTGATGTCAAATGTTACGTCTTTCCGTAAATGTAGGGATGGTTGGCGAACCAGCCTTGAGTGATAGCTGAGAAGTGTGTTCTTATATGCCAAGGAATAAGCTGTTGCCACATAATATTTAGCTTGTCAAAAATAATAATCCAATAACAGCACCAATGTCCTACTAAATAATAGTAAATATGCTTATGATTAGCCCGGGGGGGGGGCAATTTTTGGAGTTCGCCCCGCGAGGAATTTAGTACGTATTTTAGTACGCCACTGCTCGTATGTGTGACCCCCCCCCCACAAAAAAAAGTAACTATAGCCAAATAATAAGGTTAAAGGTGAGCTGTGTGGAGTTTTATAAACAATATTTTGCAGGGAATTTCGAAGTCAACATAATTGTTTTCAGCTCGCATAGTTTTAAACACAATCCCATTACCAAGACATTGTCATTTAATTAAATTTGTATGACTTTTTGAGTGGGGGTGGGGTGGGTGGGGATGAGGTTATAGAATATTGATTAAAACTAATACTTTCACAGAGTAATTGGGTCCACCCAGCTGACAATAAACTACAAACTGTGAAAACAACAACCTACATGGCTCTCCGACTGCCCTCCGCAATAAAAAGCCAATGGTCGAACAAGATATGCCAAAGCTCGAAATGAAAAGACGGGAGAATCAAAAGAACGTTTGGGCGAGATGCCTTCTTCACCAGACCAAACGAGAAACATCTACATCTAGCCGAGGGATGGCCGGCCACAAAAAAAAAAAAAACGGCCTCACGGGCCGAGTGTCATTACACCTTATGTTAAAATATTTATTGAAAAAGAAACAGCCACTAAATGCTGCATAGAAATGTTATCTGTTCTTGGTGCACATAATGAAAAGCCAAGTAACCAAACAGAAACTGACTCAACTCATTTGACGTCATTTTCATATTTTCTCTCAATTATCTTCTTAAAATCGATTTCTTTGTCAATTGAACTAAGATCGAGTACGTTTATTGTGATAAATCAGGAATCCGCTTGTCATAATACTTGACGTGACGGGCCGACCACCCCCAATCTAACTGAAACGTTCTTTTGACTGTCCTCACATTTCTTCTACATATCTTGTTCGACTATTTCCTTTACACGACTTGAACGCAGTCCCTTGGATATTATACTTTGCAATAAGCGCCGCTTTATGGAATGTCAGCACGTGGGGGTCGTCCATTAATTACGTCAACAATTTTTACGCAATTTTGACCCCCCCCCCCTTTCTTTGTCAACAACTGTCAAACTTTCAATGACCCCTCTATTTAATTTGTCAACATTTTCTACCCCCCTCCCCCGACTAAAAATGACTCAAAATAAATCTATAAATACATTTTACTTTGTGCTGATCTATTTTAATGACACAAAATTGTAGGAAAACCATTTTAATACATATTTAGCCTGTTAATCAACAAGCTGAAAATTTTTTACACTTACATTTTATTATGCAAAATCAATAAAAAGGTTGTTAAAGACTAAATATCACTGTTTGTGGAAGTATAAATATGATTAATGTCAGTAACGTTGACAATTATAGCATAGTTTCTAGCTGCTATCATCTTCCCCATGGAGTAGCCAGGTGTTGCTCTATCGTAACAATGGACATCAGGGACATCATTAGGGTAGGGCAGGGCGCATTAGCCCACCCCCTCCACGAATTTGCAGGTTTCATTTAAATTGTGACGCCTCCAGTAATAAACAACAACAAGTTTTGGTCCCCCCCCCCTTTCTTGAAATGATGGGCATAGTCTATAATAGCTGATTTATCATTTTCATCTTGCGGAACTGATATACCAGACAAATCGATATCATCCTTATCTAACCATTCAGCACGTACAATAGAAGTATTGTCGGTGTGAGCAATAATTGCCATAAGCTCTTTATATCTCCTTGCAGCTACTCGCATTGGTCGAATCCTTTTTTGTTGAGGAGCAGGTGCTAATTTCTTATGCTCAAGAGGGCATTGTCGGTGCTGTTGAACATGCTTTTTCAACATGACTTGTGATGCAAAATAGATGTTACAGATTTTGCAAATCCGTTCAAGCAGTGATGTCATTATTATTAATCACTATACTTTCTCCTAATTCTCAAAATATCGTATGCCTACTCTATCAATATCATTTATCTTGACTGTACATGACACTTGAACCTTGTTCCATACCTGCAACATGATCGCAAACATACCGCCCTAGTCATTTGCGACAAACAGAATCTAAAGGTGAAGAGAGGCCAACTTTTGACTTCTCTTTCACTAAAAAAGGTGCGCTAAAATTTTGACCAGCCATCTGCAGTGATTTACACTTATAAATTTTTTAAAATAATGTAATAACCAGTCAATTTTTAAGATTAAAATTTTAATAGAGAAAACATGATTGTTGACGACGACTAATCTAACCCCCTCCACCTTGTCAACAACTGTCAAACACCCCCCCCCCCCTCTTTTGTTGAAATAATTAATGGACGCCCCCAATGGAATTCGTTATAGGAGATGGGGAACAAGATCGAAGGCTACAAATGACTTGCACAAGGGCACAAAACCCGGGCGTGGCCAGTTTGAAATTCTTCGTTAATTATGTACATCTTATTAAGGCAGGAGTTGTGGGTCGCATGCGGCCCAGCAAGATAAAATTTCCGGCCCAACGGATCCCAGATGCCTTCATTTAATTTGAGTTTCTCATGTTCATTTTCTTTTATAAACGGACTTAAGAAATAAATTAACAATACATACGTTTGTTGTCTTAATTAAATCTATACCATGTGTGTGTGTGTTATCAGGCGTTATTTTATTTATTGGCTGTAATGACATGCGGCTTGGGAAAAAGGGGTTTCGTGAGCAAAATGGCCGATGAGGAACTGTTTCGTCATCAAAATGGCCGATGATAAATTGTTTCATCATCAAAATGGCCGATGAGGAACTGTTTCGTCATCAAAATGGCCGATGATAAATTGTTTCATCATCAAAATGGCCGATGAGGCATTGTATCGTCATCAAAATGGCCCGCGGAGTCATCTCGGTTGGCCACCTCTATCTTAACCCTCCTGGCGACAGATGGTCCGATCTATCGGTCCAATAATTCAAGCCTCGAGATTGGCTGATTGGTCTTCGTACCAGCCAGTCAGATTGTACATATTCCTGCACGTCGTGGCATTTTGATGGTGGCCCCCGTTTATTGTTGACTAGCTTTAGTTGTGTTCGGGAGTTTATTTGTGTGTTGGTTGCAAGTAATATCGTACAATTCCAAAATGTCGGAAAAGTGACACTGAACAAACTATCCTTAGCAATTTTGATATTCTAGCATTGAATCTGACAATGATGAAAAAAACCAGGAAATTAATGAAGACGATGAAAAGGATGATGTTGATAATGTTGTGAGCCCTTGGTTTAGTATTAGGGGTCCTCATAAGGATAGAGATGACCCCTCTTACAACATAGGTCCTATAAATATCCCTAAAGGCATAAGCTCCCCAGATGAGTACTTTATACTACTTTTTACACTAAATTCTTTCAAATGTTCACGAAAGAGACCGAAGGGATGCAGACAACTTTCTCAGGAACACCCAGCTTAAGAGAAGGCCCCTATGTCATACATGGGGCCTGTTACGGTGAGTGTCTGACGACATTGATAAAATAGCCGGGGGGGTGATGTAAGAAAAGGAGTAGAACCATGTGCGAGAGGTGTCTGAAAGGCCTCCATGGGCCTATTTTCCCAAAACACAAGTGTTTATTTAGGACTTATTTAGGCTTCATCCATCAAAAAATTCACACAATTGATACAAGTAAGTCATATTTATTCTAAGTTTAACAAAAAATGATGCATAAATTATGCAAATCATGAAAGCTCATTTGCATAAATGTTGCGATTTCAGTTTGATTTATAAAGATTGTATTAGTTCATTCAATTTCCTACAATAGTATATATAGTTTTATATATGCAAAGAAATAGTTACTTTTGTATATATATTATTTTCAATGCGAGTGCCGAGCTCGTAAAAAGTGCTCCATCTTTTTGGCACATATGCACCGAAAAGGCTCCGTCCCGAAAGGGTTAAGGCATGGGGTCGATTTAAAAAAATTAAAAAAACTAAACATTTTCCTGTCCAAATAATTGTTGAGAATCACGTTTCTCTAACGAACAGCAAAAAAGTGGGTTTACTCTTCTCTCATGTGCTTTGCTGACCAATCACGTGATTAAGATGGGGGGACACCAACATGTTAACCTGGCTTCGTGTGTACACAATCAGACGTTCGTGTGTTTGTCGCTATGTACCAGTGAAGAGCCATTGGGGGGGGGGTGAGCCCCAAGGAGAACAACAAACAAAACACCGGGGGGGGGGGCGGGGGAGTAGGAACTATTTAGGAAGCATATTAGTTCAAGACAGCTTTATGACCGGGTTAATGAGTGAGACACAATGATCTTGATATGTCGAACTCTAACAAACAAGGATTTTGATAGGTCTAACAATATGAGTATCTTGAACATACGAGGATAGTTTTTCTTAATCTGTCAAACAAATCTCTAATCTTGACAATAACACGTCTAACATACGCTAGATTCTCCAGGGAGGCAATATTAATATCATGTAAAAGGTCAACTCCTAAATGTCAACTCGCAAATTTCCACAACGCCAAAATACATGTTGCAAAGGCGAGTTAACCGACGGCTTTGTGATCAAATATTCATATATCCTGTCAGCAGAGCGACAGAGAGCAGGGACCCCGAGTATGGCTTATCAAGACAATCACACCTTACCAAGGCAATCACAGCTTACCAAGACAATCACACCTTACCAAGACAATCACAGCTTACCAAGACAATCACAGCTTACCAAGACAATCACAGCTTACCAGGGCAATCACAGCTTATCAGGGCAATCACAGCTTACCAAGGCAATCACAGCTTACCAAGGCAATCACAGCTTACCAAGACAATTACAGCTTACCAAGGCAATCACAGCGTACCAAGGCAATCACAGCTTACCAAGACAATCACAGCTTACCAAGACAATCACAGCGTACCAAGGCAATCACAGCTTACCAAGACAATCACAGCTTACCAAGGCAATCACAGCTTACCAAGACAATCACAGCTTACCAAGGCAATCACAGCTTACCAAGACAATCACAGCTTACCAAGACAATCGCAGCTTACAAAGACAATCGCGATTCACAATGAAAAAAAAATAATCGAGAAAAGCTAAGAACTCTTTTTTTAAAAGAAACTATTAGCTAATGAAAGACTTGGAATAAATCAGGGCTTCCCCGAGTTAAGCCGGAGAATTGTTTTTAACAGTGGCATGTAGTGACGCATACCTTGTTGATTTAGAACTCGTTTCTTTAACATCTAGAATAACTACGATTTCTTTATGTTATATGTTAATAGTATCCTTCATTTACCGCTTCATGCCAATATAACGTGTTTTTTCTTCTTCTCTTTATCTTCGTGTTTGCTTTAATTTAACCCAGAAAAGATATACGACTAATATTGCTAATTGGTCTTAAAATTTATGAGGCAAACAATACGACCCCAGGGATTGCAAGCCCGATTAGTAATGTATCCAACAAGACACACAACACTCGTCAATGATGGCGTTGACTACTTCTACAGTTATATATGCGACACGCATCCCATGGTCAACGTTATTGTCAAGTGGATCTCATTTACGTTCCGAGATGACACCAGGACGGAGGAGACCTGACAGAAACGGGCCACAGCCGAGCACACATACTTATGTAGTATATGAAGAGTGAGCGATGCATTGTGGGAACAGCGAATAAACGAAATGTTTCAGCCTGGCTTATACTTGTAGGCTCAACATTAAAAGACTTTATTTACACTCCATAGATCAGTGGTTCTCAACCTTCCTAATGACACGACCCTTTAATACAGCTCCTCAAGTTGTGACGACCCCAAAACACAAAATTATGTTCGTTGCTACTTCATAACTGTATTGTATATGTGTTTTCCGATGGTCTTACGCGACCTGTGAAAGGGTCATTCGACACCCAAAGGGGTTGCGACCCACAGGTTGAGAACCGCTGCCATAGATAATTATATACACGTATATCAGGGGTGAATAAATCTTCCAATTGTGAGCAATTATATATACGTATATCAGTGGTGAATAAATCTTCTAATTGTGAGCAATCTCAATCAAATATATGAGTGTCCCAGCTACGACGGATGCACGGCCGAGCCAGGGGATCTGTGCTTTGATCACGCTTCATTTATCCAACGGTATAAGTTAAAACTGACAACTATTTGAACTGTTTATAGTCATGTATGTAAAATATCATATGAACCAAAGACTTGTACTAGTGGAGACAAAATATTATGAAATTCCTCACACATATCAACTTTATAAGGCTCGAAATTCCTCACGGTTACCGGAAATTTGATCGAAAGAAATTTTGTCGACGGAAAATTGATCGACGGAAATTTGGTCGAATCTTTTTTTCAATTCACACGTTAAAATGTTCGTCAATTTTCTTATTGAACGCACTATACTATACAGTAAAACAAAATAATGCGTTCAAAAAGAAATTTGACGCAAAACTTTAACGTGTAAACTAAAAAAAAAAAGATTCGACCAAATTTCCGTTCTATCAAATTTCCGTCAACGAAATTTCTTTCGATGAAATTTCCGGATACGATTCCTGACACATGAAATCATCTTTATGACCTACGGACATTCTGGGATCACTTCAGATATATGCAGTATATGTTATTGCTCTTATGAATGTGCAAGACCAAATAAGTGGCCATGTCACATTAGTATTAGTGTACGCGTTTCGCTTCGGCATTTTCACGGCATATATTTCAGATAAGGTAAATCAGTTTCCGCCAAATTTCATACTATTAAAAGCTTTTATTGAAATAAACACAAGACAAATAAAATGAGCTGAGACAGTAGTTAGGAGCTGAGACAGTAGGTAGGAGCCCCGACAGCGACAGATTCAACAAGAGAAAGTGGCCATAAACTCAACACAGAAGAAGCTAACAATTAATGTCAACCTTTTTACCTGGATAGTTACCTGAAACAAGGTTAACAACGAGCTACTGAACTATGTGACTTATCAAGATTAAGAACTGGTTTAGGAAAGAGACCCTTACCTTTGATGGCAAGAATTTTTTTTTGTGTGCAAGGATTACGGAAGTTAAGACATGACAACCTCTTGTAACACTGGCTATATTAAACACTTTCTGTTGCTTGTATATGGTTAATAGGCTTGGAATTTGGTTAAAATCTGCTGTTCATTATTAATAACATACCATATCCTCCTGATCAACACTACCTACCCAATAATAGATAAATATAAGACAGAAAGAAAAGGCTGGCAAATCTCCAAATACACAAAGAAAAAATTGTACATCATCAGATCCTAAACAGGGTAACTTAGGTACCCCAAGTGTATGGAATAGATTAAACATTTTTTTTTACTACGTATTTTTTAAGATGGTTATGCAGAACTAAGATTCGTTTTATCTCACTATAATGATGAGTGAGGTGCCATTTCATGATACAGTGGACCTTACATTACGCTCAGCATTGCAACATTGTGATGCCCACTCAAAAGAGGTAAGATACATCTGCACCTAAGATATGATAACATCACATAGCTCCAACAGATGATTCCAACGTACTCAAAGGAGCAATTGAAAACCTGTCAAGAGTGAGCTCCACGTGTCCCATGTAAATGATCTGGTAGCATGCAAGTTAGTGTCACATCCAACTAAAAATGTTGCACACAGAATTTCGTATCCAACAAAATGTTTTGAACAGAGTCCTGTTTATTTCAATTAGCAGACATTTTCTGGATGCTGTCAGGGTAAAAAAAAATTTCTTTTCAGATCTAATATAACAGAAAGTGTTCTTGAAAAAATCATTAAGATTGAAATCCAATGGAAAAAAAAATGACATTAAAACATGCATTAGGGAACTACGGCAAACAAATTTCACTGGTCAAAATGTTATACTTAGCATGACTCATTTTCAAGTTCGTTTGAGTATTTAAGCTAGAAAATATAAAATTCTGGAGTTAAATTGATTTGTTTATGTCTCAAATCAAGAGGAAATCAATATTCGGCTAATTAAGATATATCGTACCTCATTTCATTAGGTTAGGTTTAGAGATAGATTTAGGGTTCAGGTTAGGTTTAGGGATAGATTTAGGGTTCAGGTTAGGTTTAGGGATACATTTTAGGAAATTTTTTCATTATTTTTTAACGTTTTATTCTTAATTTTACGGGTCACGGCAAACAAGTTGGCGGCCATGGTAAAAAAACGCGGTACGATCTATTCGAATTACCCAATATTCCATACCATGCTAAAATACAAGGAAGCTAACTCTCAACATGGTATTGCTTTAAAACTCCAACAGCCACATGAGTTTATGTGAGCATTTTAAACTGCTTGTTTAAGAGAAACCATAAACACAGATTTTCCATTCAGAAATTAAAAGCAGAGTTGGAGGATTCTGTCATTTTATTCACAGATTATATTGTTTTCCATTGATTTCAATTACAATATCTTATCTCATTGTGTTAGTTAAAAAAATAATCAAGTTATTTTCAAAATGGTTATCAAAGAAAAAAAAAGGTTTTGGAAATCTAATTGGCAAAGAAATGAATACAATCTTTGTTGTAAAAAATGATGTCAAAAAATAAAAACAGAAAAAATTAATGTTGATTAGTATTCTCTATTATCCTGCAATCACCCAATTTGATTCACTCAAGTTAGTCAAACAAACTTCATTTTCTCAACAACAGAAAAAAGGTGATCACAGAAAGCACAATGGTGAATTAAAGCAAAGCTAATGCCATACAAAGTGCAACAAAACACCACTAGTCAATAGAAGCTTGGTCTCTTTATAATGATATCACAGTTTGCTGTCTACTGAATTATGGGCTCTATTTAACAAGATTTATTTTGACATAAAGTTTAGTGTGACGCAAGAAAAAAAAAAAAAAAAAGTAAACAACAAAATAAAAAAAATGACTTAGTTTTATTTCAGCTTGAGGAAAATAAATGTCAGATGATTATTATATGTCAATGAAAGCACCAGTTGGTGAAGAGCAACAGAAGAGAAAAAAATATACCTACCTTTTGGAAATATTTTGTGTAGGAAGCCTTCTCTTGGCTTCTCTGAGATATGTTTGAGCTCGTCTTGTGGATTACAGCGCGGTCCGTTCGTACAGTCAGTAAAATACATGAGCAGAAATACATCCAGCATGATCCACACCATGGAGGTGGCTATGATCACCTTAAATAAAAACAACAGAATGATAAGAACTAAAACTCTCTGTTTTTAAAACTTCAGAGAATATCTATAGATTTGAAGTGTAACGCTACCCCAACACAGCTGAACACAAGACAAATTGAATTCCTTTAATGAACCATGTAAAACATGAAAACACCTAACTATGGTACAATAAGACTTCAATGCCATTCTCAGATTTCATTTCATTCAATACTCAAATGTAGACATATTATGCTACATTCATAGTCTAGGCAAACACCCCCCACTTCTCTCTCTCTAAGACCTCTACTTAAGGAGGAGTTAATAATCACGGTTGAGATCAGAATTTAAAAAAAAATACCAGCAGTAAGTTTAAAATAACAAATACAAACATCCTCAATCGACAAAGGATTAAATATAAGTTGCTAGTTGTACGGTTTCTAAGGATATATATTTAAATAATTATTTTAAAGAATACAAAGAGAAAAAAAAAAACTAGCCCTTTTTGGGACATGGATTTAAATAAAACAATAAAACTTAAGAAAAGCTTCTTTTTTCCCGCTAGGTACTTCCTCCATGAAAACAGATTACATTTTGACAATGAAGACTGTTAATGACAACAAAGGTCACTAGGAAATGAATATTTCAAGACACAATTTCAGTTAAGCAAGATGATTAGAAGAGTGTACTTGAGTTGAATTATGCATGAAAGAAAGATTATAGCCAAGGGCAGATGCTTGAGTCTGACCTCTTATTAGTTGCACATTTATAGTTATAACATACACCAATGAAATTTTATAACTAAGTTAATTAAGCACTCACAAACATGTATTTGACTAAAACATAAAACCTTTATCAAAATAAACGTATTTTCTCCTTTGAAGACCAAATTAATATGGTAAAAGTATTGTTGAATTCATGCAACACACCTAATAGGGGTGCCACTTGTGAATTATGGATGTTATCAAGAACAAAGTCCATAGATTGGTTATGGCAATTAGCTAAAAGTGTTATATTATTAATATTTACTATGCATAATTCTCATGAAATCATAAATGTTAAGGGGCAAGTACTGAGTATGTTCAGCATAATTTAGCTACTGAATATTGAAAGATTTTATCGAGATCAACATTTTTTGAAAATATTTATATAACATGAGTGTTGGTAATCTGTATATGCCTTCAAAATAAAGCACACTAAGCCAGAAGTAGCGATGTTAATAACATTTTTTTCTGTAAACTGGTGATGGGTTTTAAAAATTTTGGTTTTGGGGCTTTTTGCAATTAGGGCTCTAACTTGGCCGGAATGCATGGGAACATGGTTCCTGTAATTTATTTGTGCTCACAAATAAATAAATATTAATTTCAAGGCGTATGCGGGAGGGTTCTGTAGGAAGCCAGTTACATTGTTTTAGCATAACTTGTACCATCCCCGTGAGTAGGGAGGGGGGGACAGAGAGGGTGGTTCGCTCAGGGAGGCATTTGTTTTGGGTAAAACGTTTGGTCCACTTCATATACTTTAAATTTCTTATATTGTATGTATATTCTCGTTACATTGTAGTTTTGTTAATATGGGGATGCAAAATTATGGAAGACTGTGATCTGCAGAAACTTTAAAATCTGTAAAACTGACAAAAACAAGGTGTTGACTTTCTAAGAAAAAATAATTAAGCCACAGTCCATTTTTTTTTTAAACATCAGTCAGGTGATATTGATACAGTCAGGGGTATGAACAGATTAACAAAGCATTAACACGTAGCCAATGATTTAAGGCAGTATACATCAATTTTATTATTTTGAAAATTATGTTATTTATTAAATAATAAATAAAATACATTTACTATTGGTTTATTATTTCATTTATATTATTAAAATGTGTATTTTTGCCTTTTCTTTTTTATATTATGGTAAAAATAATTCAATAACTGGTTTGTGAACATCAATATCAGGCTATCGGTGTCAATACCAATAACTGAAATCCATTTATCATTGAACCATCCTTAAGCAAGTACCTGACACATTTCAATAATACAGATTATTAGTCTCTCTGAAATATATGTTTACTATGTGTATTAATATTTATGAAATAACATTTGATCAAATAATGCCATAATTCTTCTTTCTGTTCACAGAACATGCATTAAAACAAATGGTGAACGATCTTTCTCTGTGCCCCAAAACAATGGAATTCTCTCCCATTACACATTCGCAATATAAGACCATCACAGCATTCAAAATGCCCTAAAGACCTATCTGTTCAACCTGTACTATACTTGTCAAGTATGGGAGTTCAGTAGTTATTGTTGTGTTTGAATGCATGCTTATTACGTGCGTGTTTTTATGTGTATTGTGATGTAAGTAGTAGTTGTGCGGCAGTTATGGTGGAGAACCTTAGGGAAGAGAGATGTGTGCCTTGTGTTCCTGATAATTAAAGTTATATTTACTAAAAGGACTTGAGTAATTTACTAATGATTGAAATAGTGGAACAACTTGATTGAATGATCCAATCCAGGAGTATAGAAGTTGACAATACTGACTCATTCTCGACCCCTCTGAATGATAAACAATTTTCGATTATGCTGGGTGCTGTCCATGGCTAGACAGGAGTAGATAGTATTTGGGTGGTTGAGGTCAAGCTTTTCACCAATTGTTGTTTTTAAATGCATACGTTTCTGCTTTGGATAATTTTTATGTGAAGCGCAGTGAGCCTAGCCCTAGGCTGGGGGACGGCGCTATACAATTCCACCTGATACTAATAAAATCATTTAATGGTTGTTAATAAAAACTTTTATTGTAATTCAGAGAGTTGCTTTTAAATTTACTGGCTAATGTTTTAAATTAAAATGTCAATAAAAATGACAATAGCAAGGTTAAAAATATAAATAAAATAAAGATGGTGATTCATATACTCATAAATCCATCATTGATTAGGAAGAACTGAAGATCTGGTATCCCACTGTGATAATTAATTAGTAATTTCAATAACAACAAGCTATAAATGGACCACATTGCTGGAATATGGAGAGAAAGAGAATATGAGGAGGAAAATGATAGTCCAATAGCCTCAATAGAGGGGAAATATGGTACAAGGGGCTACAACTGGCAACACTGGATCTCCTAGTTTATGTATACAATTTTTAAACACTGAAATTTAGGAATAAGGAAAGCTATGTGATTGGCAATAGGAAAATCTGTGCTTACTTGTGTATTGGGGTCATTTTAAAAAATGAGAAAAGTGAAATATTATCCCACTCAAATTTTTCATTGATAATTTATTTTTAAGTCAATGTCTAAAGACTATACCATTATGAACTCACCTTACAGTATTGAAAACGTAACCTTCCCATCTTCATTTCTGGAATTTCAATAAGCTACTATAAGTAAAACCTGGGGAAATAAAGATTGAAATGAAATTATAACAAGATTATTAAGGACATAAGAACACACTGGAATGGACTTGAATATGACCTAACTAAACAAAAATTACAACCTTTCTGTTTCCTCGTTGAAATCATTCATGAAATAAGTACAATTGAAATGTCAAAACATACCAGTCATGCCCTCCGCTAGGTTTAATCAGAATTGAGAAGAGTAACACAAAGCCAAATGCCCAAAGAAAATATTAACCTAAGTAGACCTACACACAAGGTTAGGCATACACATGTGATTGATACACTACGCATATGAGACCATAGAATAATGTTTATTGTATAGCCCAAATCAAACTATTGTGTTCATAAAATTGCGTTTATAGCTAGGGTTGTATTGATTCAGACAAATCAAGCAGAGATGCCTACCTTCAACCAACATTCTTGTCAGATACAGATCATTGACCATTGTATTGCAAACTTATGCTAGGCAAGTGCAAGGTAAGAGTAAGACTAGTAAGAAATATACAGGGATTAATAACTGAATAAACTGAATACTGAATGTCGGCTAATGCAAAGAGATAGCACCGTGACTTCATTTGCAAAACCTTGGCTTGGTTCTAATCAATAGGGTCAAAACCCTGGTTAGGGATACATTTAGGATTCAGGTTAGGTTTAGGGATAGATTTAAATCGATCCCTAAACCTAATGATGAGGTACGATCTATCTGAATTAGCCGAAATTTTTTCATTGTTTTTAAACGTTTCATTCAAGTTGGCGACCAAGGTAAAAACGCGGTGCTATCTCTTCGCATTTACCCTGAATGTGTTACTCAACTGGAGTCAACTCGTTCAAAACTACTTCAAAAGTCAAAAGTCTTGGCACTCTTGGTAAGTTAGTTAAGTCTTCTCCAACTCAGGTACAATTTCAGTTAGTGGTCACTTCATTTTCTGAGCAAACAAGCCTTACTAACTATGAATGATTTACTAATTTACTGTAACTATTTCACTCTTTATCTAATTAGACTTATAATATAAGACTAATTTAACTTGATTCTCAATTATTTATGTTTTCATCTCTTTGAGTCCTATTTAATTTAATCAAGAAAAGTTTAGGAACAAAAATGTTTAATTTCAACATTTGACTTTCAAATAAAGCAAATTACAATTATCTGATATTAGTCAAAATCACCTGAATGAAAATAAAAGTGGAGAAAAGTGTAATAATAGTATTCCTCTTCTAAACCATTATCGTATCGTATCCATCCTGTCCAACGCAACGGAAGTTGTCTAAATGGCAATTGTTATGCCAGATTTTTTCACGGAATAAAAGAATATGAATGCTTATGTTTGTACTATGTAGTAAGATATTATTTCAATGCTAATTAATTTAATTAACATTTTTTAAATGACTGACTTTCATTTATCAACGTAAGTTATTTTTAAGAAAATGTTCTGCACTAAAATTACTAAACAATAATTATTATTAAAACGACTGTTGACAATGACTTTCAAAAGTGACAATATAAAATGAAGGCCTGTATAATGTATATAAATTATTTCAGTTTCCTTAGCAAGGAATTATACACAAGCCAGAAGAATATGTGAATATGTTGTATTTAAATATTCACAAAATTAAAAAAAAAACTTTATTGATCTTATGTCATCCCTACATACCCATGAAACATTGATGCAAGCTATTTATCTCCTATAATTACTTACTTTGACTGAATCGGGAATATTTACAAAACGTATACAAGTAGGCTATAGGCTATACTTTTTTAATAACAAGTACTCCTACGCTTGGGTGTAAGAGTTTATAGAGGGTTGATAACAATTTTTTTTTCATGCAATGCGTGTGCGAGCACATGAGATAATGCGTCAACGAACAAGAGATATTTTGTTGTTATGCTCCCGAACTTTGATTTATTGGATATTTCCGAGAGGTAATATGTCCCTACAGATTAATAATTCTTGTCTCTTGGCACGCAGGCATGTTTAAATCCTTTATATTAACTTCGCTTTTGCTCGTGGTTGGCAAAATCTTCGGATGTCTAAATGACCCACTTCCTGTTAACCTATCGAGCTGAAAACTTGGCACATAGACTCGTTGCCGACGACAACACATTTTATAAAATTTTCAGTCCCACCCCAACTCCCCCAAAAATAAGTCGTCCTGTTTTTCAAGGGAAGGATGAAGGAAATATGACGTCACTGATTTCACGAAATAAAAACCCCCATAACTGCGCTAAATGAGATTCTTTAAAAAAAACTTTTTATATTGGAGGGCGTGAAAAATTGTGCAGTTGCCAGTAATGGGGGTGGGCATTATTTGGGATTCTTATAAAGTGCGTTACTTGTATGCATATTTTTTCAAACTTTCAGCCACACCCCTTTGCTCCATATTACATTTTATAAAGGATTTATACGAAGAACTTGTTTTCAGAGGTTGTTTCATTAAAAAATTATAGGGATACGATAGCACTAAGTCATGGCATTTTCATAGGGATTTGATCACACTAAGTCATTGCATTTTAATTTTCATGGACCCGCTCAGTGTTTCTTTCAGGCATACCTCCGGGGGGGGGGGGGCACTACCCCCCGGAGCAAGTCAAGTGCCCCCCGGGGGAAAATGTGTAAGAAAAAATAATTAAAAAAAAACAACTACTCTAAATTTAATTTTTATAAAATTTTAAAAAGTTATTGAAATGTGTGCCTTTAATCGATAACAATTTTTGGAACAAATAAAATATCGCTTTGTTCGATATATATTGATGATCCATAGCGTTCAGGTTAATCTTGTTACAGGCTCGCAGATATCGATTTTAAATATGGTATTGTTTTGAAAATTGGCCGCTCCTGATCATAAGCTAAATCTTACTTTTTCTGATTCGCAAATATCGGTATCTTTTATTTAATTACATTTTGCAGCTGAGAAAGTTGAAAGACTTTTTAAATATAGTTCTTGCTAATAAAAAAAACATGTGCAATCTGTTTTTAAATTATATTTATATTGTATAATAGCATCATGCTTTAAAAAATCATTTTTAGCAAACATTTTAATGTAGTAGATTCCATAGATGTATGCCCACATAGATAAAATGAAAATTTAAAAATAATAATAATTTTAAAACAAAAAATTAGGAATTTAGTGGTTACATACAAATAGTGGACATTTCATCATAATTATTAAATCGAGTGTTTCTAATTTTTTAACACAGTTTCGGGAACAGAGTAAAATGATTTTTAAAAAAAGTCTTTAGTTATTAAATCCCCAATGACTTTTGTCTGTTAATATAATAATAATAAACAATCTTCCCCAGCTGTTTGAACTATTAAAAAAAAATATTTTAAGATGATAATCCAGTAGAAAGAATATAATATATATTTAAACAACGAATAAAAAACATTTGAGTATTTCGATTTTCTTGTAAATGCCATTTTTGGTAGTAGTTAAAAAAAATTATATGGAATTGGTAAAAAAATAGTTTTCAAGTATAATATCGAAGAGGCAAGTTGTAATGATCTGAAGCAAATTATAGTAGTCTAAATTTCTTAATTAACATTTAAATCAACTGAGTATTGAGAATTGAAACTTTAATAATTTATACGAAAAAAAATCACACATTAATAAATATATGAGTCTTTTGTAAACAATTCTTGACTTCTAAACAATTATATCGGTTACATATGATTTATAAATAAATATCAATTTTGAAAACCCATAAAGATATATTCTATAGCCTTTTGTACAGAAAAGCTTTTTTTCTTTTTGACTTTGGTGAAACTTGGAAATATTTTGAAATAAACGTATGTTTTTGGTTTTTCTTTTTCGTTCAAAATGTAAAACTATTTTAGCATTTCTTTTTTGGGATGGATACCTTTTTTGGAAGGAAGTCTTTTTTCTTAATTTTACAAATATTTTGTAGTAAATTCATTATTTTTATGTAGTTGATCCCAAAAATATTTAAAAATAATAACTTTAAAAATACATTACTTTTCAATTTTAAAAAAATGTTTGCATACCACACTTAGTCAAGCAGAGACGTCGCTTGTACGATGGCTCTTATGTCAAATGACACATAAAATCTTAACTAGCATCTCTCCCGTTGCTCTACAGTTAAGTGTTTAATGATGCGAAACTAAATTTAACTACGGTATTTTAAAAAAAATGCATTCTTGCATTTTGAATTTATCAAAAAATTTCCGGGGCCTATAAAGTTTTAAGGGGCGAGTCTGAGCTAAGGAGTATCTCTCGATAAAAAACATACCCTAAGGGATCCCAATTGGACTGAATTTATTTAATATTGTGCTGGTGGAAGAGTTAGTGATGTCCTGTTATTATCGTTATTTCTAGCGCTTTCCACCCAAATGTCTGAAATGTTTACATCAGTGGCGCTTCATCCCATTTAGGGCCCTGGCCTGCTCCACCCCATTCTTCCATTGGGATCGATCCATCGCTTTACACCTCCATGTGCGAACCCCAACCTTTGTAAGCCCTTCTCTACATCGTAAATCCATCTCAGTCTTGGTCGACCGGTGAGCCGTCTGCCCATAGGTTTCTGCCTGTAGATCGTTTTTGTTGCTCCAGAATCCGGCATCCTTTCAATGTGTCCTGCCTAGGGCAGTCTGTCTTTTTTTTTAATATTGTTGTGACTATGGATGGGTATTTGTACAATTGATATAGCTCTTAGTTTGTACGGATTCCCAAAACAAAATTGTCTATCATCGGGTCATATATTTAGCAGGTTCTCTGCTTTTCTGGTAGGAACCAAGTCTCACTACTGGTCTTGTGACAGTGGTGTATAATTCCTTCTTTGTTCCCTTATCGAAATTTTTGCTTTGAAGTAGCTTTTGTAAATTGAAATAAGAACGGTTTCATGCTGTTATTCTTTCTTGTACATCCGATTTTATTTCCTCTGGCTTTTTTATAGTCACACCTAGATATTTGAAAGTAGCTACCCTCTAAAAGGCGTAGATGTTCATATTGATGAAGTCATCAGTGCGTATTTCCTGACATTATCATAAATATTGCCTTCGCTTTATTTACATCAAGACCAGCTTTGACCGTCACATCTTCAAGTTCCCTGAAAGTTTTAATTATATCATCAATGCTGTTTCTACCAAGTAGCGCTATATCGTCTGTGTAGGCCAGGTATTGCAGTGGCTGGCTTTATAACGTTCCTTATGGTTGTTCTGTACCACCTCTCAGATGCTCACACGTATGTTTCTAATGCTTTTTTCTAAAGTGATGTTGAAAATGATACACGGATTTCCTTGTCTGAGGCCCAGATTGATTGGGAACTCCCTCAAGTACTCCCTCTGTACTTTGATTCTACTTTTGTAGTTATCCATCGTAAAATGTATGAGTCGGGTAAGTTTGTTAAGGACTCCAAGTTCCAGCACAGCATCGTTCATGTATTTCCTGTCTATGCTATCATAACCTGATTTATAGTCCACATATAGTTGGTGTATGTTGATGTATTCTTAGCATTTTCCACGAGACATCTAACAGTAAATATATGAACGTTTGAAATGCTCCTTCACACATTGTCTTAAAGATACATTGAATACAGTGCATGATACCCTCACTATGTAACTCTAGTTACCAGTAAAATATCCGCATCAACACCAGGCACAGAAACATTGCAAATCCCATCTACATTCATAGGAGCCATAATGATCAATAAATTGATCGTGGGCCCTTAATAGACAGAAAAAGAAGAAGAAAAATTTGCACCACAATGCATCACTGCATTTTGAATTTATTATTTTTAAATTAAGGTAACACCTGCCCTCACTTTTGCTCAAACTCTTCGGATTCCTCAATTTCTGCTACCCCCCCCCCCCCACCTTTTTTTTTTCCTTGACGTCGATCAATGTGACTAACGGCTTGAATCTAATCTTGTGTCAAATGATTTTCTTCGGCACACCACAACCAAAATGAATTTAGTTTGTGTCTGGCACTGGTCGCCATAATGCCTCCCCGATCAAATGAAAGTCTTATCAAAACATTCGAATCATGTATACTCCAAAATGCACCTTTTGATTGTTAAACAATCACACATTTTCTGCTGCCCTACTTCCCGATAAAAATTACTTGCCATGACAGCCAAATTTGGTGCTGATATATACACTGCCCAGCGGCGTGCCTAGTGTTAGCGCCACCCTAGGGGGGTTAACTTTTTTTCCACGCTACCTTTCTCGATAGAAACTCTGCAGATGTCCGAAAATCCCGCCGCTCTATCTAAAGAAAAAATGACACCCGGGAAGACCAAATGTTCGCCCCCCCCACTTCTACGTCACTGACATGAGTCTTTGATGACAGGGGACAAGATTCATTTTTACACCCCCTCCCCGGCTAAACTCTGAAACCTATTATTTTCATCCATTAACACTATGCCCATTAGATGCCCCTGCTAGTCTGGCGCCCGGGGACATATGTCCCATCTGCCACCCTTTAGCTACGCCTCTGGCCACTGAAAAACAGGCACTGCCCCCCCCCCCCCCCCGTGCGTCAAAAGTGCCCCCTCGGGGGAAAATTTCTGAAAGAAACACTGGACCCGCTTCTTACCTCTGATCAGTGCTTAAACGTGGAACAACCGAACAACCCGACACCGGAAGTGTGAAGTGCGTCTACGTGGAAAAACCGAACAACCCGTCACCGGAAGTGTGAAGTGCGTCTACGTGGAACAACCCGACAATGGAAGTGTGAAGTGCGTATAACAAGCGAACAACCCGTCACCGGAAGTATGAAGTGCGTATACGTGGAACAACCGAACAACCCGTCACCGGAAGTGTGAAGTGCGTCTACGTGGAACAACCGAACAACCCGTCACTGGAAGTGTGAAGTGCGTATAAAAAGCGAACAACCCGTCACTGGAAGTGTGAAGTGCGTACACTTGGAACAACCGAACAACCCGTCGCTGGAAGTGTGAAGTGCGTACACGTGGAACAACCCGTCACCGGAAGTGTGAAGTGCGTCAACGTGGAACAACCGAACAACCCGTCACCGGAAGTGTGAAGTTCACAGTTCATTGCAAGCATTTAAAAAAAAAAATAACTTAAAATTTTGTCACATTTTTCTCAGCAAAGGACGTTGACCTCTGACGTTATGAATTATTTATCATAGCATTAAATATTATGTGGAGGCATCAAAGAAAGAAAGAAAAATCATTACAATGTATGACATTAAATTTTTTTGGGTAAAATAAGGAGTGCTTCAGTTCACTAAAGGCTCTACTGGTGGAAACCTTGGCCTTATTAGTTGTAAATAGGTAAATGCCTTCGTTGTTATGTACCGTTAAAGAAGTGTAGACAGCTTTGGGGTCATGATGTTATTATTTCAAAAACTAATGTTTGTATTAGGCGTAAGTATTGATATTTTGATTGTTTCTTCTAACTGAAGACGGTATTGGTAATGTGTAAGAGTCATGTCTCCATGTCATCTTGCCAAGACCAGTAGAGAATCGCCGAGTGCATTGACATAGTCCAAGGACCATAATTCATTTAAAGAGATGTCCCGTCCCCCACTCCCCCCACCCCCTCCCCCCAAAAAAACGAACAAGAAAACCACGAGAATGGTCAATTTTTACTTCTCCTTTTAAAAAAAAAATGATTTCCATAATCTGTAATGTGCTACACTCACATATTGTTTGCAATTTTCAAATTAAATATAACCACATTGATATTCAGCGTTCGGTGTAGAATAAGGTTATTCAACGTTTTAACGCAATAACAAACAAACACAACGTCCATGTTTTCTATATTTATTTACAAGCGTCAGAAAGCCAGAAAAAGGTATCACCCATGATTATTTTTTGACATTATACACAACGCCACTCTGGCAATTTATCTCTGTTTTTCTACGGGAATATAAAGAGTTATTTGGTTGTAAATAAATCATCACTTTTTAATAATGAATACAGACATAGACAAAGATTAAAAAATGGTAAAAAGGGCTGGGGAAGATAGAATGAGAGAATGAGAGAATGAGAGAATGAGAGAATGAGAGAGAGAGAGAGAGAGAGAGAGAGAGAGAGGGGAATAATTTCGATCCAATTATTTATTCATTCATTTATTTTTTGGTGACGGTGTAAAAAAAAAAAGTGGGGGGGGGGGGGGGGGGGGGGTTAGTTCTGTATATTAATAATGCAAGAAAATCAGCCAAAGCGAGAAACAGCAGAGATTAACATATGCTTGTTTGTGTGTATTCAGTGCCTGACCTCTTTGTATGTATTCAGTGCCTGAAATGTTTGCGTGTATTCAGTGCCTGACATGTTTGTGTGTATTCAGTGCCTGACGTGTTTGTATGCATTCATTGCCTGATTAACATAAAGAAAATTGAGGCACGTGGTTAGGGGTCTCACGGCTTTTAAAGGCCTCAGTGAGGGCTTTTAGGGGCCTCGTGGCATTTAGGGGCGTTCTCGTCTTTAAGGGGCCGCGCGGATTTTTGGGGCCTGGCGGCTTTTAGAGGCCTCGTGGTTTTTAGGGGCCTTACGGCATTTAAAGGGTTTCTCGGCTTTTAGGGGCCTCTCGGATCTTAGGGGCCTCTCGGATCTTAGGGGCCTTACGGCTTTTAAGGGCCTCGTGACTTTTAGGGGCCTCGCGGATTTTAGGGGCCTCGCGTCTTTTAGGGGCCTCGCGTCTTTAAGGGGCCTCGCGTCTTTTAGGGGCCTCGCGTATTTTAGGGGCCTCGCGGCTTTTAGGGGCCTCGCGGCTTTTAGGGGCCTCGTGGCTTTTAGGGACCTCGCGTCTTTTAGAGGCGCCGTGACAAAGAATCCTTACTTTAAAGAAATTGTTGTGGTATTGAAAGAATTCTATTTATAAATATATATATAAAGCAATTTATAAATCGGGAAAAGAGAAAGAAGTAAGGGAAATAACACAAGCCGAACATTTTTAACGGAGATGATGATTATCATCGAAGGGCGGCTTTTGAGCGACTGTCCTCGTGCGATGACGGGAGAGATGAGAAGAAAACAAAAAACGCATGGGTTACATAAATGAAGATTGAAAGGAGACAACAAACGATTTTTTTTGCGCTGTTTAATAATAATAATAAAAACAATTTGAAACGTAATAATAACATTTAAGACGAGAAATTCGATAGTTGAAAGCTCGAACACACTGGCATTACAGAAAAAATATTTTATTTGAAGATGAGCTTTTAATCCAGCAATCATATGGAGAAAAACACGTGAGTACAGTTTAAAAGTTGACGCTTTTGAAATAAATCTGTGTTTCAGTCACACAAACATTTGTTACATTTAAAGGTGTAAAAGTCTTTCAAGGGGCGTATCAATGACGTAACTATTGGAGGCCTCAGCATTCAAAGATGATAGTTAATTTATTTCCATATCACGACGTTGGGCCTCTTAAATATCCGAGGCCCCTTGCAGCCTCAAGGGGTTGCGGGGACCATGCGACGGCCCTAGAAAAAAAAACAAAAAAAAAAAACAAGTGGTAAAATTTTCCTTAGACGGTAACACCAAAGTGAGCATTATGTGAGACTGTCGTCTTTTGATGACAGCTGGGATGAATTAGAATTAACATTTTAATGTCAGCTAACTGGGTCAGCTAACTGGGAAAGCTAACTGGGGCAGCTAACTGGGGCAGCTAACTGGGTCAGCTAACTGGGGCAGCGACGTAAGCCACCAAAAGTGTAAAATAAAAAAAAAGGATTTGTTATTTGTCAGACAATGTTGTTTTTTTTATGTCGCTCTTTTTATGGGTTATCGAAAGAAAAGATTTTGTTTGGGCAGAGGAACGCAGCCTACATAGGGAGCAATAGCAAGGCAGCCTACATAGGGAGCAATATCAACGCAGCCTACATAAGGAGCAATATCAACGCAGCCTACATAGGGAGCAATATCAACGCAGCCTACATAGGGAGCAATATCAACGCAGCCTACATAGGGAGTAATAGCAACGCAGCCTACATAAGGAGCAATATCAACGCAGCCTACATAGGGAGCAATATCAACGCAGCCTACATAAGGAGCAATATCAACGCAGCCTACACAGGGAGCAATAGCCACGCAACCTAAATAGGGAGCAATATCAACGCAGCCTACATAGGGAGCAATATCAACGCAGCCTACATAGGGAGCAATAGCCACGCAACCTAAATAGGGAGCAATATCAACGCAGCCTACATAGGGAGCAATATCAACGCAGCCTACATAGGGAGCACTAACAAGGGCCGGCTGATATGGCATTAATTTTTTTGAGGGGGGTCTTAACCCGGGACTGTGCATATTGGATATATTTTAAGTTGCCGCTGCGTGGCAGGAGACGGGGGGGGGGGGGAGGGGGGCGGGGGGGGGAGCAGAGGTTGACATTGTAACAGGGTGGTAATTGATGGATATAACGGGATTGCCAAATCAATATCTCATTTTAAAGATGAAACAGGTGTTCACATCTCAAGTTTCAAGCACTATGCGTTGATTCATTTCGATCGAAGAGGGGCTTCTCCTCCTACCAAGGGGGCGAAAGTACTATAGACAGTGGCGTAACAACGGCTTGGCATTGGGGCAGTTGCCAAGGGCGCCGGCCTGCGCCAGTTCAAAAGGGCGCCGCTAAATCTCTAAGTTTTAAATTTTTATTAAATATCAAGGGCGCCAAAAATAAATTAGCCAAGGGTGTCAAAAACCCAGTTACGCCCCTGACTATAGATATTAGGTCATTTTTCAGTAACAGTTGCGTAATTAGTTGTGTTTTTAAAGTTTTGTTTGATTTATTATTATTTATTTTGGGGCTTACGACAAAAAAAAATGAATAAAAACAAATTAAAAAAATTAAAGAAATCTGGATTTTATTTTTTTTTAAATCCAAAATAATGATCCGGATACTTAGGCCTCTGTAAAAAAAAATCCTGAAAAATCCTGTTTTGAACTCCGACTTATCCGGACTGCGGTCCATATTATTTATAGTTTCAACACTATTTATGGCAACATCAACCAGTCCCTAACGAAAATCAAAGCTGCCCACAGTTTAAAGTCTGATTTCGGCCCCCCCGACTCCCGACCCTCAATTAAAACTCGTATTATAAATTAAATGATAAGGAGACCGCTACCATGCCGCCTACATCGACCAACCACCAACTGATTCTGGAAGATTTTCAATTGTAACATTTGATCAGTGGATGGATAAGACTTTCAGCTATAGCTCCGTGGGGTTATATAATGTTTTAGCCAATAGATTTTTTCCCCCCTGCCCGGTTTCTTTAAATTTTGCTATTCCAAACTCATAATAATCATCATGTCCTTTAGTCTTTGGACCGTTGGCGCGCCACAGCTGACATGAAAACTATCCTTCTCCATTCCTCTCTTGTCATCTGCACTACGCATAGCATCGACTAGTTTTAGTCCCGTCCACTCTTTGATGTTATCTTCCCATCTTTTTCTCTGTCTTCCCCTTCTTCTTCCTCCTCTAGTTGTGCCCTGCATGATTTCTCTGGCGAGCCCTTGTATTTCAAACTATTCAGCCGCAAATGAAGTACGTAGACTTGTTATCATTGACCCGCTTTATCGTGCTCTATAAGCATTTCTTTAAAAAATAGAACTTCCGTAAAGGCAGTGTGAACAGTGCAAAGGTCACAACCTCCCAAGGACACTGGCGTAGGAGGGTGGGCGGAGGGGGGTGGTACGCCCCCCGACAGCATTTTATTTTCCTATACATTAAAGGGCGACATTTAGGGGCGAATGTAGAGTATTTTGTGGCGACACTAATCCTAGCTACCTCACCGCCCAAGGGCCTACGCCCCGACCCTCACTTTTTCAAGTTATTGCTTTCAATTTTTTCAATGGTGACAAAGGTTTTAAGCTGTTTTCCCTACATCCCGACTGAAAGAGTTGCCTTCTGAAGTATATGTATGTACAATTTAATGTAATTTTAATAAAATCACCAAGAATCTACTAAATTTATTATACTGCAGCACGCATTGTATCGCGGGTAAAGAAATCTGACCACATCACACCAGTTCTACGAGATCTCCATTGGTATCCTGTGAGTGAGCGCATTCACCACAAAATTCTGTCCCTGGCGTACAGCTGCATAGAAGGCTCTGCACCGGAATATCTGAAAGAACTGATTCATAAACACGCATCCTTAAAGAACCTGAGGTCTTCTATACAGTCCTTACTTACAAGTCCCAGTGTGAATGAACACAGAAAAAGTCATACGGAGTGCGCTCTCTTGAAGCGATAGCGCCAAAATTATGGAATAGTTTGCCTCAATCTTTGAGGGGTATTGAAAAGGATAAAAAATCATTTAAGAAACATTAAATAACTTTTTTTTGTTTAAATAGATTTATGAAAACCAGAGCGCAGTGAGCATGCTAAAGTAGTATGGATACCAGCGCTATATAAATATCCAATCAATCAATCAATTATTCCATTTTATTGTAATCAAAGGATTAAATTATTACTGCAGTATTGATCATTTAAAAAGAAGTCATATTCCACTAGAAGTGTAAGACATGATAGTAATTTTTTTTGGGGGGGGGGGGGGCATGACAGACAGGGGCATCTACCTCCCCACCCTTTAGTGGTGCAAGCCAAGCCCATCCCCTCCTCCAGTAGCTTAGCCAGGTTTTGTCGCTAGGTGGAGGGCGAAAATTCTATTTTTTTTTAAAAAGGGCACATTAAAATAAAAAGTGTAACACATAAAATTGGTTATGATTATGTTGGTTGTTTTTTTTGTCTTTAAAACACCTTTACATACTACATTTTGGAAACAATAAACATACATACATAGGCATAAAGTCCATACTTTTATAAGAAACGTTTGCCGGGACTATGGCAATGAAAACAAAATGCATATATATATAACTGTTAGAATAATGTTGACTATTTAATAAATATATTTATGACAAACTATTACAATGTCGCTAATCAATCAATACAATTAATTCTCTATGGTATAATATAGCGCGCAAATAAAATTCTCGATAACCGCGCTAAATGAGATTCTTAAAAATACCGCAATGGCGTTTGGTGCGCAATATTTTCTTTTGTTTCACGGAAATAGTCTCACTTTAAATCATCATCATCATCATCATCATCATCATCAGGTCCCGTAGTCCTTCGACCGTTGGGGCGCCACAGATGACATGTACACTATTCTTCTCCATTCCTCTCGGTCTTCTGCCCTACGCATAGCATCGCCTAGTTGTAATCACTTTAAATATGTTGTACTAAATATATGGCGGGAGAAAAAAGGGGGGGGGCGGGAAATTAGAATATTAATTTAGTTTAGGTTGGTACAAAAAAGTGTGCGGTGTCGTATCTGGGCGAGTGTGTGTGTATGTGTGTGTGTGTGGGTGGGGGTAGCACTAATTGGTTTTCTTACTAAGTGTTTCTCTTTCATGCATATTTTGTCACGTAACTTCCGGAGACGAGAAGCTCACGCATTGCCGCCGTCATTGCTTGGCGGGCTATAACTAGTAACTCAACAATTCTTTAAACTTTCCAAACTAACGAATCCGGTTATTGATTAAAACCAGTAATGTTTTTATTTTTAAATAACAATTAAAAAAAAAAATCGGATCTCAATTCGCTGCCTTGATGGCTGTGCGGTCAAAAGCGTGTTCTGATTTTGGACTAGAGTTCAACCTTTGTGAAGCCACAAACTTAATAACACTTAATAATTTTATTTTTTCCATTCCCAGATTTTTTTTAGCCGGAGAAAAACTGTTAAAAAAAAAAAAAGAAAAAAAAAAGAAAAAAATTGTGGGTATATGAGTGTGTGTGTGTATGGGGGAATATGGAAGGAGCTGCTTTCTTTCACCCCTGTGTAGACGCCCCTGGTGACAGGAGACATTACAGTAATTTTAGGGGACGTGGCAATAATGTGAAGCACATGATGCACTAATGGGGGATTTTACAGGAAACATTGCAGTAATTTGGGAGGACATGCTGTACTAATGTGGGATATTACAGGAAACATTGCAGTAATTTGGGAGGACATGCTGTACTAATGTGGGATATTACAGGAAACATTGCAGTAATTTGGGAGGACATGCTGTACTAATGTGGGATATTACCGGGAATATGGCAGCACTTTGGCGGATATGTTGCACTAATGGGGGATATTACACAAAAGATGGCAGTAACTTGGGGGACATACTGTACTAATGGGGTACATGCTGTATTAATGGAGGACATACTTTTCTGATGAGGGTATTACAGGAAACATGACAGTATTATCATTGTTAGAAAATACCGTTTCATAAACGTTCACAGCTCGTGATAAAAAGTATACACGATTTCTTTTGGACAAAGGGAGATTACAATATAAATGTAGTCCATCATGTCAACGAGAGTTGTCTGTGTCTCACGGACTCGTCACACACAGCCTTTAGAGTTCGCCTTTTCTTCCCGGTGAACGAAACCTTATTAGTGTCAGCTGTGTTGGAGGCTAGGGCTAGAATTTCAACCACGGGAAATCAATACCAACTTATTTTCTCAAATTAGGGTTACTAAATAAAGAACAAGCGGGACGCCGTTTTTTCTTTTCTTGTTCTCCAGATGCGTCGTCAAAGCAAAGATTCATTGTTGCACTACTTATTGATCACGTGATCTATGACAAAACAACACCAATGATAATAATAGCAACCCCCCCCACCAAAACGATGAATCACGACAACACTGTGACACACGTACCACACCTAATGTATGTGTACACGGTAAGTTCCTGTCCATCTTGGTCTGTGGCATGATGATGGCACTATGGTCATTCTCTTTTGAGTTACCAATGGCTGGATACATACATATATATATATGATATAAATTAGAACTTTGCCAGGGCTGCACATATACACAGTGGCGAAGGAAATCAAGTGCTTCTTCAGAGGCTTCAAGCCCCTCCACGAAAAACAGGGACGTCATGTGGGTAGGGCAGGGTAGGGCCTTTGCACCCCCTCCCCTCAATTTGCAGGTTTTATTTAAATTGCCATGTACTGTGGCGCCTCCAGTAATACACAACTTAATGCCGACCAAGTTTTGGTTTTGCCCCTCACCCCCTCTGATAAAAATTGAAATGACGCCCCTGCCGAAAAATACAAGGATACATTTTTGAGGCACCTGAATTTAGTATCGCGGTGAGTTGTGTTCGAATCCAGGCTGTATAGTTCCAGACGCGGTTAGTTAATTCTGCTTTTTTTCCTTCTCAATTTAATAAATTAATAAATGCAAGCATTGAAAGGGGTATTCGGCTCGGCGTCTTATTTCGTCTTCTTTGTTACTGAAATCGTACCACAAGCTCAACCCTCTCAGCTCAAGGGCCTCAATGGGGCCCCAGTCCGGGTGTAGTAAAATCACTACCTATATGATTACAACTGTCACATAGTGTGGGACTATATTATTCCAGCTGTCACATAGTGTAGGATGATATTATTCCAACCGTGACATAGTGTATGTCTATATCATGCCAACTGTGACATAGTGTAGGTCTATATCATTCCAACTGTGACATAGTGTAGGTCTATATCATTCCAACTGTGACATAGTGTAGGTCTATATCATTCCAACTGTGACATAGTGTAGGTCTATATTATTCCAATTGTCAAATAGGCCAGCATTAAGATGTTATTTTTGGTCATGCCGCGTCATCAGAAGAAAAGCTCTTCTCAATTCTTCCGTTTGATAACTAAAAAGTTGACTGCTTTTGTTCATTCTACTTCGCGTCCTTTCTCCACCTAATATTTCAATTTAACTGGGTCAGAACAAAGGACTAAGTACACTTCATAGAATTTAGCGAATCGCAGTTCCAATATCTCATAATAATGAGTAGTAATTGATAGTATAAATACATTTTGCGTCTTTTGCACCGAAATCGCCGCCCACCTCTATATAAAGAAAAATTGCCGCCAGGGGTGGAAAGCCCCCCCCCCCCCCGACCTCCCCACTTTCCTACCCCATTACATATACACCTCTCTTTGTATCAACCAAGCCGAACCCACGTTTTAAAAAAAAAAAAAATCAAATAGTATATAAAATTTGAAATTGTTGTTTCTCAATCAAGCCAATTCTTATTCGTATAACAGGGCACAAAGAAAACATCGTGATCAAAACAAAATACAAGCCACTGAATATTCTAATTTTTAAATACCCTATGTCCGTTCCAACCCCCCCCCCCCCCCCCCCCCCCATTTTAAAAAAAAAAGTCTCAAGATCAACTGTGACGTGACCAACACCGCATCTCAAGTTCGGTTAATCACGGCACCAGGATAGTGTTGTAGACTCCAAGAGTAGAAGGATCGCCACGTAGAACACAGACATTGATGACGTCAATCGCCGATTATTCCTGTGAGCCCATCTCCATACATATTACATGCCAAGACACGGATTACGGTCCTCGGTAGGCGAATGATTCATTCGATGTCATTACAAATCAAGAATGGCCAGGGAGCCCGCGTAAAGGAAACAATCTTAAACGGCATTTGTAATGCGTATAGTGTATTGTTGGATGATGGAAATTGACAAGTAAGGACACAATGTTGTATATGGTGATCAAGATGTTATTTTTTCTACAAGTACAAGATAAACTCTTAGCAGAGGCGAAGCCAGGGTGGGTGCAGGGGGTACATATGTCCACTGGCGCCAAGGTACAGGGGCGCCAAAATGAGGCTTACAATGTTACATTATAATAAGTAAACAAGGGTAATACATCGGTAACAAAATCGATGCAGCGGCTCAGAAGACGTGTCATCTCTGCGTTCTTTTATATGGATAAAATGCGCTCTTTAATACTGAATCTACTCTCACTGATCTATATTCTACACTCAAATTATCTATTCGTCTAGTACAGGGGTCACCAAACTACGACCCGATGGCCGGATCCGACCCGCAATGTCAGTTCACCAGGCCCGCTGACGGCACTAACTAACACACATATTCTGGTGAGGGCCTGAGATCACTTTCTTAAGGCCCCTTTCTAACTAAAAACGTATGGAAGACGAACTGTTGTCATACAATTTAAATTTAAATATTGTGTTTAGAATTAGGTACATCGGTTTAAAAAAAACAAATTCCAAAAAATTATAAAAAATCTGACGGTCACAAGGAGCAAATTTCATGTCAAATTAGACCATGAAACCAGATTCAACATTCCAGCTTTAAAACATTTGGAGCAATGAATTGTTAAGGTGCGAGTTCGTTTGGTATTTTATTTTCATGGACTGCACATCCACATTTTGTGAATGAAGTGAACTTGGAACTTCAGGGAAAGTATAACCTTATCCGTCATATCTACAGAATCATCAAAGTATTTCGGAGAAAGTTGTCATTGTTTGATGCACAACTGGGGGGTGGGGGATTTTTCCCATTTCCTCTGTTTCAAAGAGTTTTGCGCTCTTTGATAACTGTTCAGTAACTATAAATGCTGATTGTCTTTGCTCTTTTGTGTGCATTGCACGCCATTTACCCATGAAATACTAAACTTAGTTTTTCCTCTTTTTTCCAAGAGATTTCGTTTTGGCTTGCAAGTATTGTACAGAATGATTGGACATTTTCTTAATTATCGGTCAGAATTCCACTTTAAATTTCTTTCTTTAAAATTTGTTAGAATAAATGCAGTTTCTTTAAAAATTATATGTAACTGCGGCCGAAGAATTTGGCATGATAAAGGGGACTACTAAACTAAAATATTTGGTATGTGCATGTTTTACAGTTTTACCTTAACACAAAAGTGGTCAATCGCTACTGGGAAAGCGTTCAAGTATATTCAATCATAAAATCAATACATTTGTTCTACAGGGTTTTTAGCTTTTTTGTCCATTGCCGAGTCCTCGTTCTCCCCCAAAGCACTTTCTATCAAATCTTTGATCTGAATTATGTTGTTCATCAGATATTCCTTCTGGTCTACTCCGCTTTTCAATATTCTAACCTATGGTCCCCGTCTTTTGTAAACCAATGGCCACCTGGCCTATGATTCCGGTCGTTTGTCAACCAAGGGTCACCTGGCCTTTGATCCCTGTTTACTGACAACCAGTGTACTCCTCCGTTCTGTTATCAACCAAGGTTCACCTGGCCGATGATTCCGGTCTATTTTCTTCCAAGGAATTCGTGGCCCTTGAACTCAGTTAATCTTCAACTAAAGGCCCCTCAACTAATTGCCTCATGCCATCTGCACTATAGGGGTATTATCAACCGCTGGCCAGTGGCCACCTGGCCTCTAACTTGGTCCATCGTCAACTGTGGGCCATCCGGCCACTCATCCGGGCATCTCGCCAGCCATTGGCCATTCTGACCGGCCTATTCTGCTCCGTCAATCGAATCACAATTTGGGGGCAGCGATATCCCTCATTTCCATATTCTTCATGTATGTCATGAATGCGAGAAGAGCGTCGCCCACTCTATAAATATACTTTTATGCCCTCAATGCCGCGCATGCTCCCAGACCGATTATTTCAGCAGCGGTGTTGCCAACAGCACATACTAGACCTTGACTATGAACTTTCTTTTGTACAATGACGAATTTATAAGAAAGTTATAATGAAACTAGATGCATTGTCTTCAAAGATAACATGAAAATTTTTTTGTTAAAGAAAAGAAATAGTTCTACCTGAGATTCCAAAGCCACTTAGAGACACAACCTACATTGCCGAATTAATTAGCTTTGAGTAAGCTCAGATATCTTTTACTTGGCAAGGCAATAATAGATATCCATCTGCCTGTTGAGCAGATAATTTATGAAGTTTCGAGAAAAAAATAGCGAAGACGACGCTGTTACTGAATCTTTCAAACTATCCAGGACCACCAAGGAGGGGGGGGGGACCTGACAGGAAGTATCTTCTGTCAATTATCCAGGACCAAGGGGCCACCTGATAGGAATTTTCTTCTGTCAACTTTCCAGGACCACGGGAGGGGGGGGGCACCTGACAGGAAGTTTCTTCTGTCAACTATCCAGTACCATGGGCCCACCTGGCAGGAAGTTTCTTCTGTCAACTTTCCAGGACCACGGGGTAGTGGAGGCCACCTGACAGGAAGTTTCTTCTGTCAACTTTCCAGGACCACGGGAGTGGGGGGCACCTGACAGGAAGTTTCTTCTGTCAACTATCCAGTACCACGGGCCCACCTGACAGGAAGTTTCTTCTGTCAACTTTCCAGGACCACGGGGTAGTGGAGGCCACATGATAGGAAGTTTCTTCTGTCAACTTTCTAGGACCACGGGAGGAGGGGCACCTGACAGGAAGTTTCTTCTGTCAACTATCCAGTACCACGGGCCCACCTGACAGGAAGTTTCTTCTGTCAACTTTCCAGGACCACGGGGTAGTGGAAGCCACCTGACAGGAAGTTTCTTCTGTCAACTTTACGGCCCCCAACTCCCGAATCGCCACGTGACTGTTGGAGATCTCCCAGCCTCTTAAATGCATTTTAAATCAATTTCTAATACCCCCCCCCCCCCCTTTTTTTTTAAAGAACAACAACAACACCACACACATCACAACTTTTAGTACCTTAAATATCTGAGGCCCTGTGTTGCAGGGCTGACGTGACCAACGTGACCAACGTGACGGCTCTGCGACACACACCCCTCCCCCCAAAAAAAAACAAACAAACAAAAAAAACAACAACACAATAAGAACAAGGCACCAAACACTGAATGCTAACTAAAATAAAATAAGAAAAAAAAAATAAAACTAAAAAAAACAACTTTATTTCCCCAGCAGTCATTTTATTGAAATTCTCATATTTTTTTTGTTGCAATCACAATTTTCACATAAGACGTCCCATTTTTATACTTATATAAACGATATATTTAAATCAGAAACATCAAAAAATGCACAAATATGGTAACATTAAAGCACATGTTTTTTTAGATTTAAACAAGCTTAAATAAAACAGGGTGAAAGAAAATTCATTAGAAGAACACATTAGTGTTATAGACATTTTCTCTACACCACAAACCAAACAATTTAAAAATATATATATAACCAGTTATGCTTTTAACTGTTAATGCTACATGAGCAAACAAATTCATTTTATGAAAGCAAATTAAAAAAATCTGCAGGTCAGTGTCTCTTTGAAATGGTAAAATAATGAATATTTTACTAATATTTCAAGGTATCCTGGCATACGACCCCCACAATGTGACGATGGTCTAGACTTCGATGGTCGAAACCACAAGGCCTGGGATTTTTAAAATTATTTTCTTTATTATTATTATTTTGTTTAATGAGTTAAGCTGTTCCACCAGCCAGCTAATCGCATATCTCCACGCACCTGGATAGCCACAGGGAACATTATATGTGGATATCTTGGCATCAGTGGCGTCGCAGATGTTTTTGGAATATTCATTGTGTCAATATTATCCGCCTACGGGACTCCATCTCCGGGTTTGAATTTAGGGGGTAAGAGGGTGATGGTGGGGATTGACCTCAAGACCACAAGTTTGGGATTGACTCAGTTTAGATTGATGTCAAAGTTATACTTATATGTTACCTATGACTACAAAACATTCCTCCAGTCAACACTGATTGTAGACCCGCCACTGGATCTATAAAACAGGCTTTGCCTAGGGTACACACACACACACACACAAAAGGCAACACAAATCTATCATTTCGGGGTCAACCTTTCGAACATTTCTCGTGATTCTAAAAGTCAAAGGTCAAATCTCCCGACGTCACGACGAGAGCTATATTTAGCATCCAATCATTACTGCGTTAACTAGTTACATCCTCATGGCTTACAAGACTTGAAAAGCCAGACGGCAGGATGCTCCCCCAGTTGAATAGCCAAGAGAAATGATGGTAAAAAAAATGCTTGCAATTTATAAAGGCATGACTGTGATGTATTTGTGTCTGTTAAAGACACATTTATAAAGAAAACTTGACTGAAGTGATACAAGTGGAGAATTCAAGGCAAGGACACACGACTTTCAGGGCTCCTGGCCAAACGTCTGTCAATTAAAGTGGAGATAATTCCTTTTGTATAAACATTCATGTAATAAATTTGTTTCAAACTGGAAATTACCTACAAACTCTTTTTAAAGATTGAAAATACAACCATTAATAGATGGGTAGCATTGGAAGCACTGCATTAGTGTGCATCCATCACTACATGCAATTCTCTAGGTATGATAAAAAGTACGGTGTAATGGTGCGCTGAAAAGCGCGCAAAATAAAATTCCCGATAGCTGCGCTAAATGATATTCTTAAAAGTACCGCAAGTGTGTTTAGTGCGTAATATTTTCTTTAGTTTTACGGAAATTGAAATAATCTCAATTCCAATATGATGTAATAAATCTTTGGTGAAAAAAAAGGGTGTAAAAAAAAAAAAGGGGGGGGGGGGACATCCGAATATTAATAAAGTTCAAAAGCGGCGAAGAAAGTGTGCGGTGGCGTGCCCTGGCGGGAGAGGGGACGTAGCCCTTATTTGGATTTTGTAAATATTGCACTCCTTGAGTGCATGCTCTGTCGAGTAACTTTAGTAGTTGAAAATTTGTGCATTTCCGCCGCCATTGTTCGGTGGGTTATAACTAGTTTATAACCAAAACCCAATCAAAAATGTAAAAAAAAAATAGTTAAAAAATGTTGTCCTTTGACCCGATTGAAACCAGTGCTGCGCGGAATCCAGCCGGGTCACACCGGTTTGCCAGAATCGATACCTAGTGTTGTGTTGAGCTTAGCGAACCGGTTGTTAAAATGGCGCTCGTAATCAGGGTCTTCTCTCGGGTGGTTTCCTGGGGAGTCCCGTCCTTTTGTTTTAATTTTAACGTTCATTTGTGCAACATGGTACTCTAAGCGCCCCTAATAATGTTTACACTGTACATAATGTTTAAAATGTACATAACGTTTAAAATGTACATAACGTTTAAAATGTACATATCGTTTATAATGTCCATAACCAGTGGCGTAACAACGGCTTGGCATTGGGGCAGTTGCCAAGGGCGCCGGCCTGCGCCAGTTCAAAAGGGCGCCGCTAAATCTCTAATTTTTAAATTTTTAAATTTATCAAGGGCGCCAAAAATAAATAAGCCAAGGGCGTTAAAAACCCAGTTACGCCTCTGTCTATAACGTTTATAGTCTTCATGGTTTTTACACTGTCCAATGTCCTTAATGTTTATAAATGTCCATAGGTAAGAATTAACTGACGCAACTATGGTTGCAGGAGATGGAAGCAAGTGTTGAGAACAATTGATCACAGGGAGTGCGGGGGAAAAGGGGGGGGGGGATATATGTGTATGTAGGACCGCTAGATCAACTAGATGTATGGGGAGAGTTTCAGTAAACACGCCATCTGGAAGAAACGTTTTTCTTTCTCATTACATCATCTAGTTTTGTTTACTTATTATATTAATTTTAATTTTTTGTTTATAATTAACTGCGTAAAATAATAAACTTTCTTTCGGCAAGTCGTTTGTTTATACTTCAAGAGGTCATTAGGGAAGCGCTATACACACACACACATATATCTCTTTTCACAAAGATTCACAGAGGATACTTAATGAACATTCTACAACGCAACGTGTGTGCATATTTTGTACGTTCATAACGCAAATTACATCAAATTATAATCATTCCCTTTGAAGCATATGATATAAACATTCAATTAAAAAAATAAAACCAAGGGAATTAAACCATAACGGCAGAGCCTCAACAAAATAACCCCAGCATACACCCCCACCCCCCACCCCCCGGTCACAAAGTGTCACAAATTCACGACCCCACCCCACTGAGCGTGATGTAATTTGCGAGCGACCCCTTGCCAATCCATAGGCGGTCAATACACAAACAGCATGAGGATATCACATATAAAATATCACAAGTACTTTCAATTCTTACAATTCATTAAAAAAAAAATGAAATCCATACTTAAGTTTGCACAATATAAATTTTCATGTCAAAAAATGAATGCCTTTATTAAACAACTGTCAGTATCAAGTATTACTGAAAAGGAAGAGACACACCGTCAAAGGATGATCAACATTAAAAGCGTCCTTTGCAAGACTGAACAATTTCTATTATATAATTCAACAGCATGGAAACAGTCCAGCGCACAACGTCATAATTACCCCCCCCCCCTTTCCCAAACCCAAATTTAAAAACCATTTAACAAATAATAAAAAGTTGTTTTTATTTTTTATTAAGACTTTCCTTCCCCTAAAAAATCCATACGATTCATTTATTGTATTGTCTGTGCATGGAGCGTAATTTTGTTGTTGTCTCACCGCAACCCTCCCGCAAGAGTTGATCGCTTACTCCGAACGAAATAGTAGAACAAGGTATCTTGTTAGGTATGTTGATTGGTATGCTGATTGGTATGCTGATAGGTATGTTGATTGGTATGTTGATTGGTATGTTGATTTGTACATTGAAGCTTGAATCAAAAGATAGGACAATAAGATGTGAACGTTTCGGCTTAGAGCCTTCTTCGGCGAAGAAGACACATAGAAGTTAGACAAAAAACAGAGCTCAGAAAAAAACAAACAAAAAAAACTTCAGATATCTCCTTTGTTGTTGCCGGAGGATTGATGCAGTCCTTCAATCATTATCGCTTATTCCGATACTCCGACTGACCCGTGAGGTCAGCACGAGACAGGAGCATCGTAGTTTGTGTGTGTGTGTGTGTGTGTGTGTCGTGACGACTATCGGGAAGGTTGATTGTGATATAAAGAAGCGTTTCGCTTCCACGAGTGTTAGTGTAACTGTTGCAAGGAAACAAGAGACGACAAGGAATCATACCACTGAAGACACGGTGGCAACACACCTCCCCAAAAATATATTCGCATCTCAGTCAGTATGGGCAAACTGGAAGCCCCCAAGACACCGTGGGCACCTCGGCTTGAAAGGTCAGGAAACGTCATGCAGACAAGATCGCCAAAGAGACACCCGAAGATACAATATATTTTTATATATATTTTATAAAACAGATACAAAGAAAGTCTGTGTAGAAAATATTTTCAAAATTTAATAAAAAAATAAAAATAAAACGCATCTAAGACTCCTCTATGATCTACATTTAATTCAAACTGCCCTACTGTCCTATTGCCCTTCTGCCTTACTGCCCTTCTGCCATACTGCCCTTCTGCACAGACTTTCTTTGTGTAAAGCATTTAAAGAAACTTCAAGATCATTATTTCCCACTTTTTAACGTGTTTGAACGCGTGTTTGAACGCGTGTTTGAACGCGTGTTTGAATGCGTGTTTGAATGCGTGTTTGAACGCGTGTTTGAACGAAAGTGTTTTTTTTTAAAAAAAAGTTTTAAAAATATAATAAAGAAAAAAAATATACAATACAAATAAAAATAATACAAAAAAATACACAAATACAAAAAAATAAATATATTCATTGGAAACAAAAAGACGTACAGTTATAATGATTCAAAACAAAACAAATTTGAACAAACATCTGGGTAGGTTGGCCAAGCATCTCGGTAGGTTGGCCAAAAATCTAGGTAGGTTGGCAAACATCTAGGTAGGTTGGCCAAACATCCAGGTAGGTTAGCCATACATCTAGGTAGGTTGGTTGAACATCTAGGCAGGTTGGCCAACTATCTAGGCAGGTTGGCCAAACATCTAGGCAGGTTGGCCAAACATCTAGGTAGGTTGGCCAAACAACTAGGCAGGTTGGCCAAACATCCAGGCAGGTTGGCCAAACATCCAGACAGGTTGGCCAAACATCCAGGCAGGTTGGCCAAACATCCAGGGAGGTTGGCCAAACATCTAGGTAGGTTGGCCAAACATCTAGACAGGTTGGCCAAACATCTAGACAGGTTGGCCAAACATCTAGGTAGGTTGGCCAAACATCTAGGCAGGTTGGCCAAAAATCTAGGTAACTCTACTTCGAGGCTAGAATAGTGTCATAGTTAAGCTGAAGGTAATCAAAAGAAAATGAAAAGTCCCAATTTGACATCACCAACAGACTAACTAACAAATGTTTACCAAAGGGACGCAACGAAACACAATACGAAGCCAAATACTGTACAATTTCGGTGCAACAATTTTTACCGTAACCACAAAATTACCCGATTGAGAACATCTGATCTGCGGTAGTTTTGGAGGAAAAAAAGTTGATTAGTGTGTGTGTGTTTTTTTTTTTTGTTTGGGTGGGGGGGGGGGGGTTCGTTTGTAATTAGAAATGAATTAACCCAAACTCAATATTTTCCTTTCGTTTTAGTTTCCCTTTTTTTAGTATTTTAAAACACCGCTCATATATTAAAGTCATTATCCTCGAAGCTTCACATGAGAAGAGAGTCATCCTTAAAACATCGCCAGTTCACGGTATACCACACACACAGTACTCAATTCATCGATTCCATCTCATCTTTCCATCAGCTACCCCAGATATTGGCTATGTATCCTAGAGTCGGCACCTAACGTCTTTTATCGCATTGCAAAAACACAATTGTTCATCTGATATCACAACAAGAAAGGCAATTACATATTAACTGTGGTCAGGGGCGTAGCCAGGGTAAGTGACCCCCCGGGGCGGCAAGGTAAAGATTTGTGCTGTCTCCCTCCCACGAAAAACAATACAATGGCGTTGGTCAAAAATGTTACCACCCATGAGCAAAACAACAGTTGACCGCCCCTCTGCACCACTTTCCTACGCCTCTGACTAAGAATTGAAACTTGAAACAAGTAGAAGTCGCTATTACATTTCTATCGGTGAACTCTTTTTCTCCAAATTCTCTAACAAATCAGTCCAATCTAAGTAAATAGGTCACACCGATTGTTTGGTACACAGTTTATTGTATCTCCACGAGTAGTCGCGTAGAATCAAAGACATTTCCTACTCAAACATAAATTGATTTTATTGTCCTAGGCTTCCTGTCACCGTATCTCGGGAGCAGCCCTTAATTTAAGAGAATGCCGGAGGAATCCCTTTTGTGGGCTGGTATCTTGACGGCTTCCACGAGGGGTGGGGGGGGTAAATTATTCATATAGGCGGCAGCTGGATGTGGCTCCGAGATTTGATCTTGTCCGATTTGTTCAGCTTGAGGCTCTGCAACCAGCGGTTACACTTGTCCACGCTGTCGTCGCCCGCCGAACCCGGGTGGTAGTGGTTCTGGTGGTGCTGGTGCTGGTGGTGGTGGCGGTGGGCCAGGCGCCCGCTCACGTGCATGGAGGAGCCCCCGTCTTCGGTGTCGCTGACGCGGTCGTCCTCCGTGCAGTGCTCGTTGTGGCATTCGTCGCCGGGAAGGTGCACGTGCCCAGCGGAGTCCCGGCCGCACAGCTCCTCGAGCCGCTGGAGGTTCTCCTCTTTCAAAGGGAGGCCCACCGACGACGTCCCCCCTCCTCCTCCCCCACTGCAGTCTATGACGATCCCCTGGCTGTCCCCGGAGTAAGTCCTCGTGTCGAACCGGCGGGAGAGCTTCGGCGTCGACGAAGGTGAGGCTCCGTTGGAGCGTGAGTTGTAAGATGTGGTCATCGGGTCACGCCGCTTGCTCCCCGGGGTGGACGGCGGGGTGGGCGTGCCCGCCGCTGACCGGAGGCTCCCGGATTCGATCCTCGGGAGATCCACGTAGAGGCTGTTACGGACGGCCGGTGCCGTGTGCATGATGTTCCCGTCCTGGTCGGTGATCGGTGCCATGTCGCTGCCGGGAGAGTCCTGGGACGTGTTCATGATGGAGGCCAACTGCGGACATGACCGGAACCTGAAATGTACCCAAGAAAAAGGGAGTTTTATTATTTTTTTTTAAATTTAGAGTTTTTAGGGTTAAATGCGGGTTTAGAAAGAAATTGGACTACACACGTTATGGCATGTGTCGTATGTAAATCCGCACTCAAGCAGGAGAACAAACGTGTGTGAATAAATATGCATCAATTTATTATAAAAATACAGTGCAATGTTTATTAAATGGAAAAAATTACAAGAGCGATTTTCTCATGCGTTCTTGCAAAACTCAAGCCACGGGTCCTGATAACTGGGCGACCTACACGACGACACATTCTAAATTCAGAGCCATGCTATTTTGTTTATGTGGTATAATCAGCATTTAGAAAACCACTACAGACATATTTCCTGGAGACTCAATTTTTTTCATTACTTTGTTAAAAGTTTAGCACATACCCCCCCCCCCCCCCAAACCCTCAAGTCCTGCCCCCATACACGTCACCAAACTTTACATCCTCTGATTTTCAACAAACGCATGCACGACGCAGATATATATATATATATATAATAATAATAATAACAAAGTTCATTTGAAAAGTCACGCTTCATCCTCAAAGGCTCGAAGCGCGGTACAAAGTCAAATCTAGGAGATAATAGCTAGCTGGAAAAGATGGTAGACAACATCACCCCAGCAGGTGTTTGCGAAATAGATTCGTTTTCAAATCGGTTTTGAAGGACTCCAGTGTCTGGCTGTGTCTGAGAGCGACAGGAAGGGTGTTCCAAATGGTTGGGCCAGCAAATACGAAAATGCACAATGAACTTTAACCTTGGCTCATTGGGCGCAAGATGGTCGTTTCGGAGGAAGGTGAGCTTAAAACGGTTTAAGATGTTACGCCATGATATTGTAAGGGAAGGCAGGCGTCGAAAAATGCCACGTGATGCGTTCGTCTGCGCGGACACCAGTGAACATAAACGTACAATTTCCCCGGGGAATTTATGCCCAGATTACGTGTCATCAAAAAGTCTCCCCATACATCTAGCTGATCTAGCGCCGCCTTAAACCCCTGACCCTCCTACATGCCCCTGTCCCACTTACATGCCCCTGACCATCCCACATACCCCTCCCCCAGTTTCATTTAATTTCCCACCACTTGCTTACCAGCCCTACTCTGTTTATTACCCTCCCTACTTTGTTTATTACCCTCCCTACTCTGTTTATTACTCTCCCTACTCTGTTTATTACCTTCCTACTTTATTACCTCCCTACTTTGTTTATTACCCTCCCTACTCTGTTTATTACCCTCCCTACTCTGTTTATTACCACCCTACTTTGTTTATTACTTTATCGTAGTCTTGTTGCGTCATACTTATACTTAATTATTCAGTATTGTTATTTCTTTTATGCCGAAAAAGGGGGGTGTGTGGGGTGGGGGTGCTATTTTGTACCACTCTCCTATTTCATCTTTCATTGCATTTCTCTATTCTGTTTCCTTACATTTGTAACATTTCTATAGTCTTGTACATTACATTTGTAACCATTTCTGTAGCCCGGTTCGTTACATTTTTACCCATTTCTGTCGTCTGGTATAATATACTTTACATTTGTACTATTTTGTAAACTTACCACATTTCCTATATTCTTCATCTTTCTTTTCAAAAATTATCCCCCCCCCCATTCTTGTCTAATATATGTGTAATTTTTCTTATTTTTTTGTAGCAGAAGTAAAAAAAAGGAGCAGGCTACGCTGGGCGGGAGTCTTAGAAAGAATGCAAAAATGACAGAGGAGTGAAGAAGGTGCCCCACCGAAACCCCAAAGGAAAACGGCTCAAAGACAGACCTAGGCTTAGATCGATGGATGATGTGGAAATGATCTACAGCAGCAGGGAATCCAGCTGTTTGGCTTTTTCTCACAGCTCTCCCCTATTTATATTTCACCCATTCAAATTCCGCTAATTCCAATCACGGGAAACGTGAAAAGCGTTCAGTGTTTTGTGGCGGGCAGCAAATAGAATTGAAATATGTCTATCTAATTGTACGATTATGAGTATGATTATACAAGTCCACGGGAGTGACGTCACCTAAACAATTAATAAAAAAAATGAAACGTAAAAAAACCCACATTTTTTAAAAAATTCAAAAACTTAAAAAAATAAAAAAACTTGACCTTGCTTCTTGACTTCCTCATAACCAATATATTTTTTAACACTAAAGAAACAGAGGTGCGTTTGAAGAGACCCGATCAGGGGCCGTCTACCCCTTATTACTGCTAAACACGTTGTACATCTCCCTGGATCCACCCCCCCCCCCCCCACTCCAATGTTTTCCGCACACTTTTCTCTGCTCTGTAGTTTTATATACACACAAATACCCTTGTCCACCCCAACGCCGAATATAATTGTCCATACATTTTATGGCCCCCGACTTCAGCTTCTCGATTCAGATTGCGCATTTTTCGGTGCACTTTGCGCACATTGGTTTGCCGGCGTGTTTCTTTCCTGATTCTTCCTTAGTTATCTCCCCTGCATGCGAAGGGGGAAAAAGAAAAAAAAATGGAAGAAGAAAACTGACGTCATTGTACTGGGAAAAAAAAAAGATCAGACGACACAGTTATGAGCTGCACAGTTGAAACGATGAAGGTAATGCTATTGTTGAAAAAGGAAAGGAGTTTTTAAAAATTAAACAACTCCTAAAAGCAAAGTTGTTCGTATAAATCCTTTATATGCATTTTTGTTCGACTTAGCGATGGCTGTAGTTCATATTTCCTTCATTTTCCCCATGAAATACAGGAAACAACTGATTTATGGCGGCTGGGGTTGGGGGTGGGGGCCTTAATATTTGATAGAATGCGTTGTCATCGGCAACGAGTCTATGTGCCAAGTTTCAGTTAAATAGGATGTCGGGAAGTGGGTCACTTAGCTGTCTGAAGATTTTGTCACGAACCTAGAGAAAAACAACAATACACGGACAAAAGCGAAGTAAATATAAAGGATTTAATACAAGTTATTATTATTTTAAAAAAAAATTGTATTTTTAGGGAAGGAAAGTTTCGCTAAGGTCAAGGAATTATAATTTGATTGTTTCACATCTTGAAAAGGACTTCTACAGCTGGAACAGTTAGTTCCACTACACGGAAGTAGCACTTTAAAAATGATAATAAAATCTCTCAATCATAATAGGGGATGCCATCAAATATTCTCGACAGGCAAATGATTCCGGATAAAACTGATGAATAGAGTGGGTAGAGGACATGAATTTAATTTTTTTTTGAGGACATAAAATAGAATGTCGGGAGGGGGGAGAGAAGTGCAGCAAGGGGATAAAAAGAATGGTGTTACACGGTGGTTTTGAAGTTGGGGGAGGGAGGGGTGGGTGGATGCAGGACGGGACTGTGGGGATGTGGGTCGCAGCCCCTCATATTTGGAGATGTGATGGCTGTAAAAAAACAACTATTTATTTAATGTCAAAATGGAGAAGGAAACAACAACCACGAAACCACCCTAACATAACCACGTACTCGTTTCATAGTCAATGTAAAGTGATGATGGTATGGGGTGCTTCTCTACATTCCTTCCTCGTCATCAGTTCCCAGCTAACAACGGCTACCCTTCCGATAAATGTACGGAAATGAGGCCGAATCTCTGCTAGAAATCTCTTACACAATGTCCCTCAACATGACGTACATCTGTGCTCATGTGACTTTTTACGACATCAGCACACACACACACATTAAAATAAATCTAAATAAATCTTGATCGCAACTGTTTCGACCATATCAAAATATATTTGACTGCTTTCTTTTTAAGGGATAGAAAAACTGCTAAATTCTTTGAAACTTCTCAGACTTTAAGTGGGGGAAACCTAAAACACGGTTTGAGAACGATGCCATTAACTAATCATACGGGCCAGGGTCAAATGTCAAAGGGTTGGTCGATAATTTCGGATTACGCCCTGTCTGACTTTCTCTAGTCCCCCAGGGGAACTCATAGGGATAACGAATGGAACTACCCTCATGTTCCGTACAGACCCCAAACATTACAAAATTCTAAGACTGTCTGAAATTCTGTCAACAAAATATGGACATTTTTTAAAATTACTTTGCCAGAGTTGTTTTTTCCAGTTACTTAATTTGTGCGTTTTTTCCAGTTACTTTATTTGTACGTTTTTTCAGTTATTTTATTTGTACGTTTTTTTCCAGTTACTTTATTTGTACGTTTCTTCCAGTGACTTTATTTGTACGCTTTTTCAGTTACTTTATTTGTACGTTTTTTCCAGTTACTTTATTTGTACGTTTTTTTTTTCCAGTTACTTTATTTGTTAACGTTTTTTTCCAAAGACTTCCGTGTTTCAATTTTATTGAATCTTTAAGATCGATATATCACCTAACCGAAACGGGCTGGGGGGGGGGGGAGGGGGCGGATACCTTATAATTTTAGACTTTAAGAAAACGAATCCGGAGTCTTGACTATGCCATTCGCATAATATATTCTATTGCGTGGGTAGGCAAACTTTTTTGAGTGAGGATCAATTTTTATAAAGTATAAATCTGCTAATAAAATATATTGCCGGCCTCATACCATTATATAAAAGAAAACAACAACGTATCCATTATTTCAAAAAAGCCGAATGCGGGCCCGGAGCCGTTGAGGGCCGAAGACGGTCTTAATGTTAACTGTTGTAAACACAACGTGATTGCCGTAGTGCCATTTTTAGAAGGTATCTCGGGAATGCAAGCACCTAATCTCTAATAATTCTAATGTAAGCTTCTCCCGACCTTCTCCGTATTCTGCAACCATACAAACTATTTGATAAAGTCTAATTTGTAAATTTGGACGCTGTGGAGGGCCTGTCCTGAACCGCTACAGGAATACCTCTAGTGTTGGCAGCATGCTGGAAACACTGGGCTGGTCACTATTGGAGGAACGACGACGACAGTCCAGGCTCTCCATGATTTACAAGATAAATAATGGACTAGTCCACTGTTCTGGCATTAAACAGAAACTCGTCCCTCTCCCCCATAGACAGCGACGAGGCCATGACAGGCAGTTCCGGCTCATACCAGCGAGAAGCCAGTATAGGAACTTCTCATTCCTACCAAAGACAATCAGGGACTGGAACAAGCTTCCAAAAGGAACAGTTGAGGCGACAACACTTGACTCATTTGCGTCTATTGCCTCAGGCCTTCCAACCCCTAGGGCATGATACCCTCAAACAGTTACTCTTGTAACCAGTGAAATATCCTCATCAACACCAGGTACAGAGACATTGCAAATCCCATCTACATTCATAGGAGCCATAATGATCAATAAACTGATCGCGGGCCCTTAATATATAGAAGAAGAAGAAGTCTAACATTCCCACTACACAAGTAAATAGACATGTTGAAATAAAAAAAAAAATACTACAAAAATAAACATTCACAATCACTTTTCCTAGCAGTCCCTGAAACACCTCGTCACACCCCCATGGGGTGCGAGCATCCCAGGATGGGAAGCCCTGATCTCATCTGTTTGAAATGTCACCGATACCTGATATGGCTCTAGAAAGTAAATAAAAATGTAAAAAATAAGCCCAGCTAGCGTTAAATTACTCCTGTTAATTTATGAAATGTTTTTTGCTTTGTTTATTGCGGATTACAAGTGAAACCACATTGTCTTGCATTGGCTCAAACGGCCAAAATTTCTTTGGCTCAAACGGCCAACAATTCATTGGCTCAAACGGCCAACATTTCATTGGCTCAAAACGGCCAACATTTCATTGGCTCAAACGGCCAACATTTCATTGGCTCAAACGTCCAACATTTCATTGGCTCAAACGTCCAACATTTCATTGGCTCAAACGGTCAACATTTCATTGGCTCAATCGGCCAACATTTCATTGGCTCAAACGTCCAACATTTCATTGGCTCAAACGTCCAACACGCGGAAATGTCACGCGCTTCTCTGTTACAGCAGATGCGATGGTTCATAATATCGTCTGTCTGTTAATTTGTCATTATTCAGGAACCCCCCCCCCCCTTTTTTTTTCCCACCCCCTCTAAAAATGGTATTTTTTATAAACCACCGGAGGAATACATAGAGTTAAGTGCATTGATACCATCAGTAAAATGATGAAGAACATGATGCCATGCTAACATCATCTCTCTCCACACCCCCCCCCCCAACCCCAGTGTCCCAACCGCTCCAACTCCATAAGAAGAACTTGTGATCAATAAAAATGTGTTGTGTTTAAACGGACGAGACATGATGGTGAATATATTTCAAACTTGTACACTTGGTTGATGATAAGTCTGAATTGCAAAGCATAACATCCCCACTACGGTAAAAGAATATGCATACGGCTAACGGAGTCATGGCAAGATGCTAAGTCTAGCAGAGATGCTCAGTCATAGAGAGATGCTAAGTCTAGCAGAGATGCTCGGTCATAGAGAGATGCTTAATCTAGCTGACAAACAATCGACAGAAGCGGCACTGGGCACGAATCTGCTAAGTCTAACAGAGATGCTAAGTCATAACGAGATGCTAATCCGGCTAAAAGAATGATATCGCGATGCCAACCTGACTAAAAGATTCACACTGAGATGCTAATTTAGGCTAGTCTAATCACATTGAGATGCTAATTTAGGCTAAGATAATCATATCAGGATGCTAAATTTGGCTAATACAATCACACCGAGATGCTAATTTTGGCTAACATAATTACATTGAGGTGCTAATTTTGAATAAGAGAATCGTACAGGTAAGCCAACACTGGATCGCGGCCTCGCTCTTCCGATTAACAAAGTCATGCCTAGGCGCAAAAAATACCGAAATGCTGACCAGCCTGACGGTAGCTGTCCACAACTCTGACACAGAGTGAAAACCACGTACCTGGACAAGGACTAACCCATGCCGAAATGCTGACCAGCCTGACGGTAGCTGTCCACAACTCTGACACAGAGTGAAAACCACGTACCTGGACAAGGACTAACCCATGCCGAAATGCTAACCAGCCTGACGGTAGCTGTCCACAACTCTGACACAGAGTGAAAACCACGTACCTGGACAAGGACTAACCCATGCCGAAATGCTGACCAGCCTGACGGTAGCTGTCCACAACTCTGACACAGAGTGAAAACAACGTACGTGGAAAAGGACTAACCCATGCCGAAATGCTGACCAGTCTGACGGTAGCTGTCCACAACCTTGACACAGAATGAAATAACGTACCTGGACAAGGACTAACCCATGCCGAAATGCTGACCAGCCTGACGGTAGCTGTTCACAACCTTGACACAGAATGAAATAACGTACCTGGACAAGGACTAACCCATGCCGAAATGCTGTTCAGCCTTACGGTAGCTGTCCACAACTCTGATACAGAGTGAAAACAACGTACCTGGACAAGGACGCTGTGGAGGGCCTGCGCTGCCCGGCTCCGTTTCTGTCATTGATGTCGTCATCAGCATCCACAATCAGCTGGAGCTGAAGGTCTGGCGGCGGGGCAGGAGCTGAAGACTGTGTGGGTAGCAGTTTAGCCATGTCGAACGGTTCAAGTTGATTGTGTGCTCAGCATATCGGGTCTAGGAGTGAAAAAACAACAAAACAACAATAACTAAGTAATTATACCCAAGAATATCAAAACCGAACAATGTTAATATTACACAAGTGAAAATTAAATTTTCAAAATAGAGATGAGTTAAGATTTTCTTAGATAGAATTGATAGATAGATAGATAGAATAGATAGATAGAAAGAATAGAGAGAATAGATAGATAGATAGATAGATGGATGGATGGATAGATAGATGTATGGATGGATAGATAGATGTATGGATAGATGGATAGATAGATAGATAGGATATATGGATATATGGATGGTTGGATGGATGATAGATAAATAGATGGATAGATGTATGGATGGATGGATGGATAGATGATAGATATGTATGTATGTATGTATGTATGTATGTATGTATGTATGTATGTATGTATGTATGTATGTATGTATGTATGTATGTATGTATGTATGGATGGATGGATGTATGGATGGATGGATGTATGGATGGATGGATGGATGGATGGATGGATGGATGGATGGATGGATAGATGGATAGATAGATAGATAGATAGATAGATAGATAGATAGATAGATAGATAGATAGATAGATAGATAGATAGATAGATAGATAGATAGATAGATAGATAGATAGATAGATAGATAGATAGATAGATAGATAGGTAGATAGAGCGCTTGCTTGAATAGTTGCGCAAAAGTATCTTTTATTCGGTAAACTATATCTGTATATATAAAAATTAATGTATGCGATAAACCATTTTGAGTTGTACACACGCCCGCAAATTCTATTTTTTCTCCCTTTATGAGCTAATTATAATTTCCGTATGCGTCCCTATACCATTCATCCGATTGCGATCAAACTTTGGTACGTTGTTGTGCGCACGCCCGCAAAGGTTTTTGAATTTGGTTATCCATTTTGATATATTCCTTTTGGTGCCGGGGACCCTAAATTATTTTTTTCTTATATGAGCTATATAAATATAATTTCAAACAGAGCTATTGCATGGGTGGATGGAATTTTATAAAAAACAAATAGCGAAATTTCAGTTTGTGGTTGACATAATAAGTAGGTTTCTGAATTAGTACAACCATTTTACAATTTTGCGTTTGCGGCCTTAATTTTTAATTTTTTAATTTTTATTATTTGAACTATATAAATATAATTTCAAACACAGCTATTGCATGGGTGGATCAATCGCTAGACATGTATGGAATACATTTCAAATTTCCATGCTTCTCATGTGGACAGCTGTATGTTGCCTGCTCACGCGTCGAAAACCCTTCTAATTTATTTGTGTATGCACCAGACGGAAAAAAAACAAATAACTATTTTATGTTTAAAAATTACTTCAAAAACGTAATTAAAAAACAAAGACTTATTTTTCTTTGAATTGCATTGCAACGCATGCCGGGTTCTAGCCAGTGACAAAAATTAAACAAATTAATTGAAAGCCAGGAGGTAAATGCATGACCACAACGTATTTGGTCTTAATGGAAAGCTTTATTTCTCAGAATTTAGATAAATATAGCTTCCTATCACGAAAGTTACAGAACACTTCAATAGCCGTTGAATCATGGTAGAAGCGGTGTTTTTCTGACCTAATTATAGGTTAGCTCATTTCTGAGGCATCAACCTTGAATTTTTAACAAAGCACGCACGTGGATTGGTTACACGTGGGGAAAATTGACGTGTGGTCGGTTATCCTTTTATGAAATTCGGTTAAACCGAGCAGTGTGTACTCTGTAAAAATGCAATTTTTCAATTTGGTGTCACCCCTGAAAAGGTGTCACCTGGTGTGATCCGCACACCCACACGGCTCTAGCTACGCCACTGTGTTATTTACCAGCAATTTAAAAAAAACAAAGCAGGCCTCGAATTTTTATTTAGTTTATTACACATTTTGATACAATTAACAGACGTGTGTCTATACACGAAGCAAGAAAATAGGTACAGTTAGATATGCACTCCCAAAATGACTCAAAATGGTGAGGTCAGTAGTAAAATATGTTCCCCCCAAACCCCCCCCCCCCCCCCCCCCCAAAAAAAAATAGCAAACCAAAACAAAAAATACAACAAACCGACCAACCAACCCACACACAATGCCACGAAGCATGCACTTAAAAAACTGATCTGGCGTAAGCCCAGCCTTATTTAAACAGCACGGCTCAAGTGGACACAAGCTGACCAGTGCCACGGAAAAATCACGTCGCAACGCGAGGAGGGATGAAGGAGGAGCTCGACTTTATTGGACCAGGGAACGGCGCACGGACCCCGTGGTGAACACCATCGGGCTCTGGTGAGTCATGTTGGCGGGATGGGCAGCTCTATAGAGTAGAGGCCTTTCGGTGTATGCGACTGGAATTGGGGGTATTGGGTCATCCATCGGGTGCAAATGGAACTTTTAATGTCCTCGATTCATACACGACATTCGTGACATGTCCTTAAAACAGAACGTTACGTGTCTATTATACAACCTATGCATATATTCAATTCGCCCTTTGTCTTCATTTCATCCTTTGTATGTACACAAATTCCGGAAGAACCTTTTATGTATTATGTTCTCATTTCCCCCACCTGTCATTCTCTGCATGTCACCCACCTGTAATTCTCTGCAAGTCCTCCACCTATCATTCTATGCGTGTCACTCATCATCATCATCATCATCATGTCCCTTAGTCCTTCGACCGTTGGGGCGCCACAGATGACATGAAAACTATCCTTCTCCATTCCTCTCTGTCTTCTGCACTACGTACAGCATCGCCTAGTTTTGATCCCGTCCACTCTTTGATGTTATCTTCCCATCTTTTTCTCTATCTTCCTCTTCTTCTCCTTCCTCTAGTTGTGCCCTGCATGATTTCTTTGGCGAGCCCTTGTTTCCTAGTTATGTGGCCAAACCATTCAAGTCTTCGCTTTTACCAACACCAGGAGGTCATCGTACTGCTTTACGAATCCTTTCTTTCACTTGTTCATTGGTGATGTGGTCTCTATAGCAGATGCCAAGGATGCTTCTGAAACATCTCATCTCCATCGCCTTTATTTTCCTTTCGAGTGTCACTCACCTGTCATTAAATGCATGTCTCCACCTGTCATTCTATGCATGTCTCCCACCTGTCATTCTATGCATGTCTCCCACCTGTCATTCTATGCATGTCTCCCACCTGTCATTCTATGCATGTCTCACACCTGTCATTCTATGCATGTCTCCCACCTGTCATTCCATGCATGTCCCCAGCACCCTTTTTACGATCCCCACACAACACTGCTGCAACCTTTATAAATCCTCTGCCCTCCTTGTTGGCACCCCTTTTGACTATTCCCTAAACGGCACCCTTTGTTTGTCATCAATACACCCTGCGGCACCCTTTATTACTGTCTGTGAAACCAATCAAAGCGTGTGGGACGAAAACTCAATATAGAAAATTACTAGAAACCCCCCCCCCCCCGCCCAATCTCACCAAATGCTTATCTATCGCGCCGGGCCCCCACCCCCCTACCCCGACCCAATACATCTCTTATCCCCCCCGAGGCCCCCCTCTCTCCCCCACAAAACAGAGCTTACTCCCTAAACGCGCAGACATTTGATAGGTCCCTAGGGAGTAATGGCTAAAACGGGACTGTGGTTGTTATTCCCACACACCCACACATCGACATGTTGACCAAAGTAAGTCACGCTTGACAGCTTTTAGTTATTTTTTTCGCGTGGACTGAGTGAGTGGCGAAGTGAGTGACCGAGTGAGTTGCCGAATGAGTGGCCGAGTGAATGGCCGAGTGAATGGCCGAATGAATGGCCGAATGAATGGCCGAGTGATTGGCCGAGTGATTGGCCGAGTGAGTGGCCGAGTGAGTGGCCGAGTGAGTGGCCGAGTGAGTAACTGAGTGAGTGGCCGAGAGAGTGGCTGAGTGAGTGGCCGAGAGAGTGGCTGAGTGAGTGACTGAGTGAGTGACCCTTCCGGGTGAATGGCGTCAATGTGATTGAGAGACGGTAACAGTTTTTGTACTGTTGTGAAATAAAGTAGCCACTTTCTACATACATTTAAAAAAGAAAGAAATGATGTTATTAATTATTGCCAGTCTGAAACAGCATCTTGGAAGACAAACGTTTTAAAAGTGATTAAAAAAATTAATAGGATTAAATTCGACGGCCTTGTGTTTCCCAAATAAATAGACATTTTCCAGCCTTCTAAAACTTGTATATTACGATCAGTGGCGTAACTTGTCTAAGCGCTTCCCTGGTCGAATTCACGAAATCGCGAAAAAAACAAATTTACCTTTGTGCCTTCCGGTTCGTAATATCTTATATCACTTCTCCAAAATCTGTTGTTGCCATCTTTCCTTCAATACATAATATGGGTGGATGGGACTCGTTAGCCTTGGATAGCAAACTCTGAAATCATACCCGGAGTTGGGAGTACCGTACGCGGTATGGCAGTGACAGATTGACGAAAATTCCGACAACTCCTTGCGAAGCAGAACGCATAAAGAGCACAGTGAACACACACATACACACACACACACATTGCTGGTCATCTACTGCATTCTGGTCTATTTCCAGTCGTATTGACTAGGTCGGTTACCGGAAATTTGATCGAAAGAAATTTCGTCGACAGAAAACTGATCGACGGAAATTTGATCGAACGGAAATTTGGTCGAATCTTTTTTTCAGTTCACACGTTGAAATTTTCGTCAAATTTCTTTTTGAAAGCACTATACTATACAGTAAAACGAAATAATGCGTTCAAAAAGAAATTTAGCACACACATTGTTAATGGCCATATGTTCCGCTGGGGGGGGGGGGGGTGAAAAAGACAAAGAAGAAGAATGCAGTTCACTTGCAAAAACTGTGTGTGTCTTAAATCCATTGATCTATTTATTAAGCGTTATAGCATTCCTAAGCTTTTGCATTGCTGTTCAATTCTTGCATTAAAAAAATGGACAAGAAGCGCGTTTGGATGCACACCATCTTTAGCGCACCGTTTAGCGAAACAGTATTTTTGTCTAAAATGCGCGATGATTTACTTGTAGTGTTGACGCTGCCTACATTCGTTTGCAGATCAAAAGGATTTTATGACGTAATACAATGAACTTTAGTGCAGAGGCAGACTCGGTATGACGAGCGCAAGAGGAGATAACTCAATCATGGCTATAATTAAACACCACGGCTAACGGCGTTAACTCATGCGTACAATGATTGCCGAAGCTGACACACGGAGGATCGGGTACGAGCGAGAGTATGCGAGCCTCAAATCAAAAGCTGTTTACAGCTGGTGGGGATGCAGAAAAGTCCAGAAGGTACACACACAAAAAAGTGTGTGTTGGAGGGAGGGGGAAGTTGAGGGGGGGGGGAGGACCGTGCCGAGGTAAAGCTGTGCCTGATTAAATCAATAAATGATATACAATATATATATATATATTTGTGAAACAAACAAAGCAAATTTTCCCTTTTAAAATATATAATGAAACAAAATAATGCGCTCAAAAAGAAATTAGACGCAAAATTTGATCGTGTGAACTGAAATTAAAATTCGATCAAACTTCCGTTCGATCAAACTTCCGTCGATCAATTTTCCTTCGACGAAATTTCTTTCAAACAAATTTCCGGATATGTGTTTTAATATGTGTGATAAAAAACAACAAAAACAACTTAAAATATGTAACGTCAGAAACATATCTTTACCCCCCCCCCCCGTCCCTCAGGTCTGAAACTGTCACCCTTTCTTAGACCCCCTCCCTCTCCCCCCCCCCCCCCCTTTTACAGTCAGTGACGCACTTCATGGGACTGCCCCTTATTTCCTACGTGTAATTCATGCGCACATTTCAGCACTCACATTCCTTTAAACTTTCGTCTCCGCCTTTTTTTTTAAATTTGTTTTTTCCGGTTTTACTTTTCTATCAGGCAAGCTTGCAGTGCGTTATTATCCCATTACCTTTTGCGTTATTGGAGCACAGAGAGGATTCACTTCCAAACAAGTTATATTTTTGATGTCGTCTACGCGTTAAAAAAGACAACAAAACAAACTAAAACCTTTTAGTTTTTAAAAATAAAATGACACAGTAGGAAATCTTTGTAAGGCGGACACCATGTTAAAGGTCTCTAAAGCTGCGTCCAATGACACACGGGGGGGGGGGGGGGGGGTTTCCCACAAATAGTAATTGTTTCCATTTATCCCGAGCGTGTTTGCCCTACACGCACCCTTTCTAAAGCTTTTTAAAACGAATACATGAGCTGTAAAGAGCATCTAAGAGTTGTTTTTTTTTTTTTTACCTCCTAATGATTATGTTCTTGTTTCTAAGACATCGCTTCTTCTTCTTCTTATTATTATTATTATGTCTCTCTCCCCTCCAAAGAGTTTGTTGAGAGTAGGGGAAAATGTACAGGGGGTTACCGTGACGGCAACAAATTTTGAGGTGTTCAACAGCATGAGCCTGATTGCACCGGGAGCAAAGATGGAAGTGTTCAACAGCAGGCACCTGATTGCTCTGGAACTAAGATTAAAGTGTTCAACAGCAGGCACCTGATTGCTCTGGGGCAAAGATCAAAGTGTCTGTTTCTCTCGCTTAAAAGAAAGGGGGTAGTGGGTGGAGAGGTGTTCTTGGACAGGTGTATCAATAAAATGAAATATTGCTTGGTGGCAGATTCGGGGTCGTGGATTTGTGAAGGAAGAGGAGCTGTGGAGTCGCTAAGGCCGTGGAGTCGTTGTTGAAGCGGAGTTATGTTTTGAGCCTACGTAACTTTGGACATCATATTGAAACACCCATTTTAGTTTATAAAATAAATCTTTCACAGGTATTTAATTATTAATTCACAATGCCAAAATCAACCATTTGATTAAAAAATAGTTGCTCTATTTCACGAAGGAAATTTTAGCTCCCCAACTTTCAGCTGACAGTGTTGTTCATTTAATGCTGGAAATCTATTAGTAGAATATCCGGGCATTAAGTTTGGCCAATCTATTTAAGGGGGGACAGGTAGTCAAAATGCTAAAATCTAAAATACATGACTAAGTCAGAATATTTTTTGCTAATCACATTGGAAAAGCAATAAAAACGCTTTAAAAAAATAAATGGGACAAATTAATTAATTTTTTTTATGCTTTTGATGAGAAAATAGGGGTAAAATATAGCAATTTAATATACTTATAGGAAACAACGTATCTCAATAACCATCAATATGATTTCAATGAAACTTGGCATAAGTATTCTAAGTAGGACATTGCACAATGTCACAGAAGGAAATTAGCATAACTTTAAAAATAATTATTTTGTGAATTTTTAAAAATTATGTCGAAAAATAATCGGTCGTTTACGTAAATTGCTTTAACCAAAATCAAAATATTTTTTTTGTCTCTTCTAATAGAATAAAAACCCTCTGTGACATTGTAGTTAATCATGTTACAAACATGTGGTGCAAATTTCGGTATAATCTGATAGGCCGTTTTTGAGATACACTGCTTCCAGTAACCCAACACTCGTAAAATTGACACAACTGAGAAAATGCAAAAAGAAGTTTTATTATTGAAATAATGTATTTTTCAAATATTTAAACTGACATAAAGTTATATTATTATATCACCTTGGCCTCTTGAAAATATGATACAACAAAAATAAATTTTAAATGTCTTTCTGTGGAAATAATATAACTGTTTATCTAGCCCACCCCCCAAGAAAAAAAAATGCAAAAATTAAAATAATTCTGTTTTGATATAAAACCGCTTCTTTTCCTCTCATGTGTTGTCAAAACCTCTTCTGAGCAATAGCTGACTGCCATCAGTACCATGATGTCTTTCCAGTAGAGCAGTCATGGTGTTTAGGGTTGTTATCAGGCCGAGCAGCGGCATGAGGAAAATGTCAGAATCTTCTTCCGAAGGTCTCACGCTCTGTAACTTTTGCTGACCACTGCATTCTCATAGAGCCACTGCTAAAGATTCATTTCACCTGTTAAAAATGTATATATAATTGTATGTAATTACATGTTGCTCCATCAATAATAATATAGTACCGGTATTCATTTTTTTTTATAAATGCAAATGGATAAATTATTGTGAGGCTGTACATGGGGCCTATAGAGATGACAATATAAAAAACAATTATATATAATTATAATATAAACATTACAATACTTCCAGTCTTACACTTAACACCCACCTGGTACCATGTCACTCTTTGATTCCATTGCCACCATGTTTTGAAGAGTACCTGTTCGAAGCAAGCTGTACTTGTGGCTTGCAGAGTCGTCGCTTGTTTTCTTGGTGCCATTTCACTGCAAATAAATCATTCATACAGTTATAACAATTTAATTTTAGTCATCAGGGTACAGAAAGGATTACTTATAACATGGCTTATTCCTTGTCTTTTCTAATGTTGATGTTGAGAGAAGTCAATCAGGCCTTACAACACCCACACATCCTTCAAATAACTGACTACAACATAGAAATATTTTTCAAAATTATTTTTAGATTACGCCTACGCTCAACTATAATTTATATACAAGTAAATAAGCTATAATAAAATATATCTGGCTAATTATAGTTATTAAATATTAAAACAAGTAAATATATAATTAATAATTTAGTTGAACTGAAATGGCCCTTGTATTTATTATAATAATTTGTATGTGTAGGTTGTCACTATCAACAATGAGAAAGCACGACTTGTTCATGATGATACTCTTGTTACTAGTACTAGTATTACTAAAATAAATGTGAACAATTTTTAAAAAATGAAATAGTATAGCATACTACATTCATATTTACCTTTGGCTTGTTATTGAACAAATATTGTGAGCACGAAAAGGGCAGCCTTTATAAAATGTAAGGCTGCCAAACGTGGGATAGTTACACATTATTATCAACACAGAATGGTTGCGAAACGAACAGAGCCGATTTGCATTACGGGATACGGAAACCCAATTTTTGCTATTTTTGGTAAGCTTATTTATAGATGACCAATGAAATTACAGACTTTACTACACGATGACGTATAAGGCGTGTAAACACACTTTTACAACAAATGTGACGTATTTCACAGCTCGTGTTTCTTTGTCAGGTAGAATGATTTTGAGATAAGTAGGTCACTGTGATAGCCAGTGGTCTAAGCTTTCCAAAGAGGCCTAACATTAGGCATTAGGCTTGAAGGAATGTGGTTGTAAAGGGTTTTAAAATGACCGTAACGTGTCGGAAAGCTCAGTTCCCTGAAATGGTTGCCTAGATACATGTTACATTAGGACAAATTATGTACTTATAACAATTATTTTTAGCAAATTTTATTTGGGGATTGTGTTTATAAGAGGTTATTGTAACCAAATATAGACTTTTTGGAAAATTGAAAAAAAAAAAAATATCATGATTTTTACGTAAAGTTGACTACCGGTCCCCCCTTAAATGGTGGAAGTATATTCATTAAAATCTCCGCCATGGCCAGTACCCAGCCTGGGGGCCAAAGGAGGAAGGTTGGCGTGAGGCCAGTTACCTCACCTGTAAAAGACAAACTGCTACAGAAACGTAAACAAAGATTTTTTTTAAAAATTAAAAAATTCAGCCCTGATAAGAAAGGGCTGTACTTCCCCAGGAAGGGTTATGAAGCATTGCGGCCAAAGCCAGGTTATACTGGAAGTCTCAAAGCCAGGTTATACTGGAAGCCTCAAAGCCAGTTTATACTGGAAGCCTCAAAGCCAGGTTATACTGGAAGCCTCAAAGCCAGTTTATACTGGAAGCCTCAAAGCCAGGTTATACTGGAAGCCTCAAAGCTCAGGACCCTCCTTTCAAAGGCAATAAACATAGGCTCGTGGAATGTTAGAACCATGATTGTATGAGACAGGAAAATCAGCACAAGTGGCGGCATAGATGAGAACTTACAAACTCACACTGCTCGGCCTCTGTGAAACAAGATGGACACAAACTGGACGAATAAAGTTAGCCTCGAGAGAAACACTAATATACTCAAGGATTGAGGAGGAAAATGCCCCCCACACACAAGGAGTCAATTTTATGATGACAAGGTTGGCACAAGGGCGTTGATAGGGTAGGAAGCCCATGGTCCAAGAGTTATTACAGCAACTTTTCGATCAGACACGACCAAAAATTTAGTGTTACCTTGAGCGATAAGTTCCAGGTACTGCAAGACCAAGACAGATGATGACCAGGTAGAACTTCAATGTCGAAACATAAAGATGTCTGTAACATCCACGTGAGGAGAAGAAGGGAGCTGGAGGCAGACACCAAAAAGAGTGGGCACAACTGTGGGGACAGTTGGAGAGACTGAGCCAAGACCGGGATGCCTGGAGAGCCTTTGTTTGTGGCCGATGCTCCAGACGGGACGACAGGCGATGATGATGATGAACCTCCACTTGCAACGAGGTATTAGGACAAATGAAACAAAAACACGAACATTGGCTTTCGCGCAACACATTTCAATTTCTTTTTTTAAAGTAAACAAATGAAGGGTGTAGATAACAACACCAGCACCAGGCAGAGGCGTAGCGTAGGGGGGGCAGGGGGTGCAGATGTACCCGGGCGCCAGCTAGTTAGGGGCGCCAAAATGTGCTTTGATATTATGTTATTGATGAAAATAATGGGTTTGAGAGTTGAAAAAAAAGGAAAAGAGGGCGCTTTAAAATGAATCTTGCCCCGGGGCGCCAAAAACTCTAGCTACGCCGCTGGCACCAGGGCAGAGAAAACAAAAGCACAAGTGAAATCTAAAGAAGTCATTGGAAGGGTAAAGAACAGCATCAAATTGGATAAAAGAGCTTGAATAGATGGTCTTAACATCAACAACAGAAGAAGCAACCAGAAAGGGAAACGTGAAAGAGCTCTAAGACATAATAGTAAGCCACCTGAAAGATACAAGCAGTGTTTCTTTCAGACACTTTCACCCGGGGGGGGGGGGCATTTCAGATTTTCGGGGGGGGGGGGGCGGGGGGAACAGTGCCAGTTGCCAGAGGCGTCGCTAAGGGGTGGACGACGGGGCTAAATGGGCTTTGGTGGTATTTAATGGTTGAAAATAAATTGTTTCAGAGTTGAGTGGGGAGCATAAGAATGAATGTTGTCCCCTGACGTCAAACACTCTAGATACGCCCCTACTAGTGGCGTCAAAATAGGGCAGATGGGGTGGTCCACGCAGGTGTAACTATTTCTTTATATACAGGTGTGGCATTTTCGGACAATTGCAGAGTTTGTTTCGTGAAAGGGAGGGTGGCGAAAATATTTGGCCGCCCGCGGCGCCACTAACAGTAGCTATGCCACTGGGCAGTGTATCTATTGATACCAAAATCGGCGATCCTTTTCACCGGGAAGTAGGGCAGAAATCGAGGACGCCGATGAATCTTCATAGGTGGAGGGGTCTGGGGAGCCTGCTCCCTATATTTTTATAAATTATTTCAAAATCAAGGGGTGTATTTTTTTAGTATAGTTGAATTCAATGTTTCTATTATACTTTTTGTACTGGGAAGAACGTTTTCAAGGTTTTGTGGGAGGCATTATGGCGCCCAGTGTCATACATAAACTGAATTCTATCCGCGTGGGGCGCGCCCCAGGGTAATCACTTGACACAAGCTTATAATCAACCCCATACTGTAACATTGATCAGCGTGAGGGAAGGGGTGCAGATATTTAGGGTTCTAAAGACGGTCGTGCAAACTCAAAATTCTAGGGGCGTTATTTGGTGCACACTTGAATTTTTTGTTTCTTTCAGACTATCTGGGGGTGGCATTTCAAAGTTTCGGGTGGGAAAATGGTAAAATTAGCCAAAATATTGATCAAAAACATCTTAAATTCAGCAATAAATTCTGTAAACTAAATTCATTCTAGTTGTGTCACCCTTGGGAGTACATTTTTGCCCTAGATTGTTCTCGCCCCTTAAATTTTTATAGTGCCCAAAATTGTTTTGGATTAATAAAAAAAACAAGAATGCATTTTAGCACTTACTGAATTCAGTTTAGCTGAAAGAAACCCTGGATACAAGATGCCAGAGAGACCGGTTAAAGATATGGAAGGTATATCAATCACTGAAAAGAAGGGAGGAATACTTTTAGGAATTTAGTCATTCCAGCAGACCTCCACCCACAGACACACCAGACATACAACCCGCAAATGAAGATTTAGAAATAGAAGAAAGCGCCCCAAATAAGGCAGAAATATCCCTGGACATCAAACAGCTTAAAATTGGGAAATCATCGGGCCAAGATAACATAACAACAGAGATGATGAGAGCAGATAAAGATACAAATTAGTCAACATGCTACACATTATCCGCTAATGCACCGACACCATCACCAGACAATCCCAAACATGAAAGCCACAGGGATAAAGAAAGAGACGAAGGCCTAAGCGAGCCTGAGGCAGACATACAAAGTATGGGATACACCTGGAAGCAACTGGAAAGGAAAGCACCGGACCGAGATGAATGGACATTCATGTGGACAGCATATTCTCCAGACGACGTAATTCAATAAAACATATTTATAAGACATCCGGGTATTTTGTTTGGCCAAATCTCTTAACAGGTGTTCGGTACGTTAATGTGAGTCAGCATCGTGGGTCTTAACATGTGAGTCAGCAACGTGGGCCTTGACCTAGACGAAAACTTGCTTAGAACTTTTTATTAACGAACGGTTTTACAAATTGTTGCTGTTATAAATTGTTATCTGCCAAGTTTTACGAAAACCTTGTCTAAAAATATTAATAGTAACATTACTTAATGGAATGGAATGTGACGTTTTCCGGTCTTAGAAATTACACAATCTATTCTTTTTAACTTCCGGTGAGCACCGGATTCATAGGATTGTCCTGGAAATGTGCTTGGACACCCACTCCGGCATCATCCTCACACATGCCTATCTTGCACTCGTTCATTCCACTACTAGAATATGGTGCAATCATCTGGTACCCATACCTAAAGCAAGACGTGGACAAGATGGAGCGAATCCAACGTAACTATATATCACGTGACTACAAAGCCACCACTCCTGGCTACGTCACTGGCCTCTTAAAACAGATTTGACATCCCCTCTCTCAAGGACAGACGAGAAAAGATCCGCCTAACATTCTAATATAAAGTGGTCATGGGGCCAATGCCGGCCATCCCAGCAAACAATTATCTCACCCCACAGAAGCCAGGTCGATTAATTAGAGCCAAACAGTCACACTTAACACTGACTTAACATCTGACAACCCCATGAACAATTACTACCGGAACAATAGCAAATGCTTCACTGTGCCTCGGAGTAACACAGTGCAACATAAACAATCATTCTTCCCACGCACAATAATCGCTGGAACCACCTGGACAATACCACCGTGAACTCGACATCTATCGAAAGCTTCAAGGCTGCCCTGGCATCTGCTAGGAGCCGTTAGGATGGCAGCATCGCTTCCCCAACCGTTGCACATATGCCAGTATATGGATGCAGCAACGTACCCAACTAGACCCAGAACCAGAACACCAAAAATCCATTGCTACACAAATCAGGTATTTTAATTTTGATCCAGCGCTTTGACCACTGGGCAGTGATGAGTTCTGGCTGTGTTAGTCATGGGACTACAAGTGTTCCCGCCACTTCAATGTTAATAAAAAAATTAAATAATATAGCGAGAAGTAAATGACTAAAAAGTAAATAATTTTAAACAGAATGAACAATATGTAATGTTTGCGGGTTGACATATTAAGACCCTTACAGATGACGTTGCACCCAAAGTCTGTACAATGAGTCTGTTGAACGTGAAATCTCCTGTAAACTCCTGAACTCAGCTCAACTCCAATCTAATCCACTGAACTCAGCTCAACTCCACTGTAACCCACTGAACTCAGCTCAACTCCAATGTAATCCACTGAACTCGGCTCAACTCAACTGCAACCCACGGAACGCATCTCAACTCCAATGTAATCCACTGAACTCGGCTCAACTCAACTGCAATCCACGGAACGCATCTCAACTCCAATGTAATCCACTGAACTCAGCTTAACTCCGCTGTAATCCACGGGGCCCTCCTGAACCCCGATGTAATCCCTTGTAATCCAATGAATGCTCTTCAATCCTCTGTGCACCACTGTAATCCAATGAACTCTATAGAGCTCTACCGCACAGTCACCGTGTTGGTCTCCGGACATGATGTAATGCAAGTCTGATGACCGCCCCCCCCCCCCCCCTGTTAACTCTACGATAGTCACGCACTACTTAACAGGATGCGATGACTTCAAAATGTTGACCCGTGAGAACAACATTCTTTCACGGCTTAATCAGACTACCGATAAAGGGGAAACATTTCTATGACTAGAAAATAATTAACCTAAACTTCAACCTTTAAACAGAAACAATATAACTCATACCTAAAACCTATAAATAGAAAGTCTAACGAATGACTAAAAACTATGACCTATTAGTATAAATTGTAACCAATAACTATACTATAAAACCTATAACTATAACCCATAACATACAACCTATTACTATATACTATAACCATTAATTATAACACATGACTATAAATCATAACCTAAACTATAGCTAGTACTATATCCTAAATTATAGCTATAGACTATAATTATAAATCACAATTATATTATCTAAATCGCAACAAAGTTGGATAATTTTGATAAAATCAAACCAGAAGCGTAGGAAAGGGGGAAGGTGACCGGTCCTCCACAGGCCGCACCTTTTTCTTTATAATGAGGGTGTCATTTACGGGCAAAGGGAAGCTTTTGTTTTTTGTGGTTTTCGTGTGAGGGGGCGGAAAAATCTTGTTCCACTGATATCAAAACCTGAGTAGGACAAATGGGGGGGGGGGGGTGAATTTTCTTGACATTGAAATATCTAGGTTAATTGGACATTTAGTGAAAAGAGGATTTATATATCCATGTTCCCCCCAATGTTCCCTCTAAGGCTTGCTGGTTCGTGTACAAAATCATAAAGTTGTGTGCAAAGTTTTACTTTGCAGAGTGCAGCGTATCTGTTCGAATGTATTTTTGTAAAAATTAGCTGCGCGGATGCTCAAAACCGCTGCGCGGCATCTGTGAGGTAGCTGCGCGGCCGCGCAGCTTAAACCGAACATTGCCCCCCCCCCCCCCTTTTCCGCTTCCATAACAACTTGCCTAACGTGTCGCGTTTGGCCATAGCTAAGACTAAAATGATTGCAACCTGTGTTCAGCTCAGGGGGCCCGGTACGTCAAACCAACGATGTTTGTTTAGATCTGTGTCACCCACGTCATCCCCTGACCCCCTTTCCAAAGTGATAAATGAGTACAAGTTCAATGTTTGCGGGGCATGTTGAAACACGGGAAAAATTCATCTTCAAGAGGCCGAGGGAAAAAATGAGAGACGGAGAGAATAATACGAAAGAAAAGAAATGCAAGTTTAAAAGAAAACAGGAAGAAAAGTAAAAAAATATATATATATAAAGGCAAGAAAGTAAGAAGGGAAGGAAGGCAGGAAGGAATAAGAAAAAGAAAACAAATGCATAAAGAGGGAAACGTTCCTGTTGAGAGGATTTGTAAATTATTACCGTTGCCACTAGACGCCCCCAGCATGTAGTGTCCCAGACGCCCCCAGCATGTAGTGCCCCAGACGCCCTCAGCATGTAGTGCCCCAGACGCCCCCAGCATGTAGTGTCCCAGACGCCCTGGGTGTGTAGTGCCCCAGTCGCCTCTATCGTGAAGTGCCCCAGGTACCCCCCCCCCCCCCAGCATTCATAGGCGTAAACAACGGGGAGAAAGGTCAGGGGAAAAGGTCACACCGAGCAAAAATGTTTGATGCAGTTTTGCTTTATGCCTAGTCAGCAACATCTACTCATGGATAACCTCAAGGTGGATAACTTCAAGATGGATAAATAGATAGCTGATAGATAGATATATAGGCAGGTAGGTAGATACATAGATGGACGGATGTATGGATGATTAATAGATTGATTGATTGATAGATAGATTAAAGGATAAATTGATAGGTAGATTGGAAAGAAAGAAGAATGGGTTCATGGATGGGTGGGAGGATGGATGGGTGGATGAGTGGGTGGATGTGTTTGGAAGTGTGTGGATGTGTGTGGATTACGAGCAGACGTGTGCCTTAATGTTTTGTTTTTGTTGAAAGGCTGTTGTCATCTAACAGTTGTCATCTAAAAGTTGTCATCTATCAGTTACAAACATATCCAGACTTTTTCTGTGTGTTTTTTTGTTCGTGTTTGCTGTTTTGACGAGAACGGAATTCTAACTTTAAAGAAATTGATTTTTCCGTACACTCTCTTTGTCTCGAGGCCTTGAATCAAAATGCTTCGATCAAATATTAAAACGTGCAAATTGCTATCGCATTGAATTTTCTCATAGAAAAGCAAATAGAAAAATAAATATCCAAGACATAAGTGACATGCCCCACCCTCCTCATTCCCACTCTGTCCAATTTTATATTAAATATACACTTGTGCGCTTTTATCAGTTGATGATATTTCCTAAGGCCTTTTTTCAGATTAAAGTAACAATTTTTTTTTTAAAATTGAAACACAAACCGTAACAATAACACTGCAGCTAACGGGAAAAAAAGTAAAAATAAATATCAACAGCTATGATTGACAAAGAAAGTAATGATTGCATGTGTGCTTGCTGCACCCACGGGGGCGTTTTTGTCACCCCATTTGAAGAGCCCCCCCCCCCCCCCCCCCAACACAGAGGCGAATTCAAGGGAAAATTTGACGTTTGTTGTGCAGATCAGGCTATAAATGAAGAAAACACATTTTTGAGTGGATTTAAAGATACATGTGCTATTTGCAGATTAATTGGTTCGTCATTTTACAGAACCCCCCCCTTCCCCCCCCCCCCCCAAACACACATATTTATTTACGCACACACACGCACTCAAAAACATCAAGTAGGTAATGGATACGCTACTGTTACACAATACAAAAGTTCGTTGACTGCCACGTAGGAACCCATTACAAAGCAAACAGTTCAGACCATCTCCAAGTACTGCTTGGTGTCAGCCGATCGATCCCTGCCACCGCGTTTCACACCTTAGTGCGCATCTCGGCTATCTTTGAGCTTTGTCACCGAAGTAAGACGCTCAAACAATGGAGCTATGGGGCTGGGGGAGAAGTAAGAGTCGTATGCTGATTAGGGTAATCAGAGATATCCACGCAGAGTTATCTCTGAAATGATGCCGTCTCCCTCGACAGTTTGTCAACTCCTTACCCGGTCGTTATCTCCCTCACCCAGTGGTCGGGATGCTGTAAGAAGTCACTGAGCTGTGACTGCTCAAAATGTCAAAGTTGCACAGAAGGGGGCCATTAAAACCCTTTAGACATTTTCCAACAAGACAAATGAATTACTAAAGGTGGACCTAAGTGGGAGGGTGCAGTGGGGGCGCCCACTGAAAACAATAATGCAGCTCACTATTACTGACGCAGAACCTCTACCATTGATGAAACTATCGGCATGTCTCTATGCATGGATGACGTGGACATTGAGAATTGTTACGCTATTAGCTATTGGGGTGTTCTACACACAATGGCAGCGTTATAGAATTGTTTGCGCATGTCCGAGTATTGACCGTCGATGTCGTTGTAAAGACAACAGAAGTAACCGTAAAGACTGCATAAGTCACTTAAAGACTAAAGCTCTCATTGTAAAGACTACAGAAGTTATTGTTAATACTACAGAAATTATTGTTAATACTACAGAAGTTATTGTTAATACTACAGAAGTTATTGTTAATACTACAGAAGTTATTGTTAATACTACAGAAGTTATTGTTAATACTACAGAAGTTATTGTTAATACTACAGAAGTTATTGTTAATACTACAGAAGTTATTGTTAATACTACAGAAATTATTGTTAATACCACAGAAGTTATTGTTAATACTACAGAAGTTATTGTTAATACCACAGAAGTTATTGTTAATACTACAGAAGTTATTGTTAATACTACAGAAGTTATTGTTAATACTACAGAAGTTATTGTTAATACTACAGAAGTTATTGTTAATACTACAGAAGTTATTGTTAATACCACAGAAGTTATTGTTAATACCACAGAAGTTATTGTTAATACTACAGAAGTTATTGCTTCACCGAAGGCCATAGTTACAAGTCAGACAAAACAGAAGCGTGTATACTTTGTTTATAAGTTTTAAGATTGTCTGCCTAATGAACATGAACCCAAATGTTAACTACGTTACGTTTTTGTGTGTGGTAATAATAGGTAATTTGGACATTGAATATAGGTAATTGGGACATAGAATATAGGTAATTGGGACATAGAATATAGGTAATTGGGACATAGAATATAGGTAATTTGGACATTGAATATAGGTAATTGGGACATAGAATATAGGTAATTGGGACATAGAATATAGGTAATTGGGACATAGAATATAGGTAATTGGGACATAGAATATAGGTAATTGGGACATTGAATATAGGTAATTGGGACATAGAATATAGGTAATTGGGACATAGAATATAGGTAATTGGGACATAGAATACACAAAGAATATCGTTGGAACAAAAATGGTCATGATGGTTCAGCGTGTCCTTACAATTCCCGATGCACGGAAGTCGACCCCATGATGGATGCTTTGTTGTGTGTATTGTCTTCATACATCGTACGGAAGTCGACCCCATAACGGATGCTTTGTTGTGTAGATTGTCTTCATACAGCGTATTGAATTCGATCCCATAACGGATTCTATGTCGTGTAGATCGTCTTCCAAAGTATTGAAGTCGACACCATAAAGGTTCTATCTTGTGGTTGTTTCCATTTACATCGTCAAAATGATGGTACTTATCTCGGCCTGGCATTAATTTCTCTCACGCTATAGGTGACTAGTGAAAGACACGAGAGACGATCCAGTCAGAATTAGGTTACGTGGATTTGATCGTGCAGTGAATTATTGCTGTGAGCGCTGAGGGGGGGGGGGGGGGGGTGAGCGGTGACGGTGTAGGGCGGGGGCCGACGTTAACAGATTGGGGTGGGGGAGGGTGATTGCTGCACTAACCTTTGGTCGGGACTTGGTATAGTTATCAGAAATCGATGTTAAGATGCCTTAAACTTGCCTGTCGTTGGTCTTACAGTAATTAAAATTATCATTTCATATCAAATCCATAACAGCGTTTACGGACTATTAAAGACCATGACAGAAAAAAATTAGATGCAGTGGTCCCTGTTACGGACTATTAAAGACCATGACAGAAAAATTAGATGCAGTGGTCCCTGTTACGGACTATTAAAGACCATGACAGAAAATATTAGATGCAGTGGTCCCTGTTACGGACTATTAAAGACCATGACAGAAAATATTAGATGCAGTGGTCCCTGTTACGGACTATTAAAGACCATGACAGAAAATATTAGATGCAGTGGTCCCTGTTACGGACTATTAAAGAGCATGACAGAAAATATTAGATGTAGTGGTCCCTGTTACGGAATATTAAAGACCATGACAGAAAAAATAAAGATGCAGTGGTCCCTGTTACGGACTATTAAAGACCATGACAGAAAAAATAAAGATGCAGTGGTCCCTGTTACGGACTATTAAAGACCATGACAGAAAAAATAAGATGCAGTGGACCAAGGCATATGGACGCAGCCGTACAATAATTTGTCATTCAGATTCAACACATTCTCTTCCCCAAGGATGGTTTTCAGACAAAGGACGATTTCCTTTGCACGAGCCGCAATCTACCCCAAATGTTTTGTACCCGCTGCCATATCCTTGATCTGGGCGAAACAGGTGTACTGAACACCTTCGTATTATTGCGCAGTGTCCTATGTCGAAACACACAAGGGCTCCAGCAGCTTGGCTATCACCGACATTGTTTCCTGTACCAACACGCCCGTCAGCGTGAGCTCAGAGAATGAACTGATCGAAAAAATTATGTGAGCTTGAAAACACAGGGCATGCATTTCATGTTCTCGTCCACTTGTTAAATCTCTTCTCCGTGCCCTCTTTTTTATTTTTTATTTACAAACAATTGCGTGGACTTATCCTCTCCCCCCCCCCCCCCACCCCAACTGCCACGATTAACTCTCTTCCTTAGTAATGGTCTACTGCATTCTTTTTGCTGTTCTCTCGGATACATCATTTCATCTAAGTGTTTGTTTTTCAATGTTTATATTTTGCGTTACTCGATCACCGAAGAAGGCTTCTTGCCAAAACTTTTTTTTTTTTTTTCACCTTTTTCTATAGTCAGGTTTTCCAACACCTAGTTTCACAAATTACCCTCCGATTTGTGGGCTGTGTACCGTGCGCTGGGGAGCGGATGGGGTAGTAGCGGCGAGTCTCAGGTAACGGATTTATGTTACGGTAGTGTCCGGCAGATGAGGCACGCCGCTGAGCTGCTAGACGAGGCCCTAAAGTGTGAATAGCTCGGCCCCTAAATATTGAGTCAAATTCTGTCATACCTTTCCCTTCCCCCGCTTATTGCTCAGTCATAACCTCTCTAATCCTATCCGCCATCAGTACGTCCCCCGCTTAATGCTCAGTCATAACCTCTCTTATCCTATCCGCCATCAGTATGTCCGAGCGTTTCAGGTCGTAACTAAGACCCCTAGCGATCCATGCCATCCGTCAGTCACAATCCATTAATCTATCCCCATTAATTCATCCACACACTCATCTATCTATCAATCACCGTCCATATATTCATCCATAGACCCACCCATCAACATATTTATAGATCCATCCAACCACCCACCCATCCATCCACCCACCCATCTATCCAACGATCCCCCATCCACCCACCCAACCAGTCATCTACCTATCTCTCCATCCATCCAGCAACCCACGCAACTATGCATACACTTACACAGCTATCTGTCCAATGATTCCCCATCCATCAATCCATCCATACACCCATCCACCCATCGAGACATTTATCCATACACCCATCCGTCCACATTGCCAGCAATCCATCCACCCTTCCACACATCCACCAGCCCATCCATCAATCAACCCACGCCACCATGCATACACCCAAACCCCCATCTATCGAATGATACCCCACCCATCCATCCATCCATCTATCCATCCATCCACACACCCATCCACCCATCGAAGCATCCATCAATGCACCCATCCGTCCACATAGCCAGCAATCCATCCACCCTTCTACACATCCACCAGCCCATCCACCCATCTGTCCACCCCATAATTCATTCCGAAATACAAAGTTTGAACACTCTCTCGGAATTAGACCCGCCCTCCCAATAAAGATAAAATAAATCCTCTATTGCTTTATAAATCTGTTATGGTGAGGTCAAGTTGTCCCAACTGCACGACGTACCAGCGCCCCCTGCCAGACTCCGGCTCAACAAACCCACGCCATAAAGCAACATTCAGCTTCCGATGTCTGCCAACAACCGCCATTATTGTATGCGCCCCCCACGCCCCCTTCTCATTCTGTCCCAAATGATTTGATTGTATGCATGGGAATAAATGTTAATTTATGTATTTTGTTCCGTAGCGTAAAATAATTCACAGGGATTTCCTTTTTTGTGTGTGTGTGTATTTTTTCGTAATTATATTGATATTATTATATATAATTTAAAAAGAAATGACCAACCACTGAAAGGAAAGGGTTAATGGCTACGGGGATTGGGAATTTCGTTAAAACGGAGAAAAACGAAAACGGCAGGAGCGTGTTGAACAATGACGTAAGAGAACAGCAGGGGCGTGTTGAACAATGACGTAAGAGCATGACAGGGGCGTGTTGAACAATGACGTAAGAGATTGACGGAGGCGTGTTGAGCAATGGCGTACGGAGCATTGAGTAAGATTAGGAAATACGGTTCCAGCGTGTCTTATTCCCAGCCCCCATATTTGTTAAAAACACGTGGGTTTATATAAAGCGGGTAGAACTGAGCGACTTCGTGAACAACGGCATGACGTATACCACAAGTGTTCCCCAACTTTGTGTGTGTGTGTGTGTACAACGTCATAACATATAACTCCAGTGTTTCCCAACTTTCTGTATATGTTCAACGTCCCATCTGATAACCGTAAAAACTGTTTGATTTCCTCCACCCTCCCCACGTCCCCCTCCCCACTCCCAAATCCCCATAGACATACCCGCCTCCCCACATTGGTTATAGGACGAATTAAAAAAAAAAAAATTAGAGATCTGCATGCTGCCGTCTGAAAAATTGAATTTCTTTAATTTTCGCTGCGTGTTTAAAATAACGAAGTGGCTATTGGTACATTTGTACCAGAATTGAGAGGTTGGGATTAAAAAACGATTTAAAATATTTTGTTGGGTTTGTAAGACCAAATGAGGTATCAAATGAAAGATACTTGAATTTACTATACGTTTGAAATCTTAATTCTTCATTTTAACTAAAATAAAGCCCCCACCCTACATCCAGCCCCACCCTCCCTCCAGTCTCCACCCTCGCTCCAGCCCCCACCCTCCATCCAGCCCCCCACCCCGAATTTTTGGGTGAAGCATCAAAACATTTCCTAACTCAGAGCTAAAAGTCCCCTTATTATAATCCTTTAATTCCCATCCACTCACACCCCCAGTGAACCCGTAACAGTGTCATAGAAGAAGAAGTACAACTCAGCAAACGCAAAAGTCAGTTATTAAAGTTTTTTTCATTCACTCTCTTCCATTGTCGTAAACTGAAATGTCCCAAATATAGTTTTATTTGAAAATGTTCTAAGTGTAGATAGGAGGAGCCGCAAAGCGGGGTATGTTGGACAAAGTCTTCAGTCGATTTACTATTAAAGTCTTTCTTACAAAGAATTTTATTATATGGACTTCGTCCAATGGTGTAGAAAGATAATCAGTGGCGTAGTGAGGGGGGTAAGGGGGGCATCATGCCCCGGGCGCTACTCACAAAGTGGCGCCAAATGGTATATTTTACTATAATATTGTATGGTTTTCGAATAGGGGGGGGCGCTAAAAAAGTATTGGGGGCGCTAAAAAAGTATTGTGCCCCGGGCGCGAGTTAAGCTCGCTACGCCACTGAAGAGAATGTGGGGGGGGGGGAGAGGTTAAGACGAACTCTTTTGTTTTGGATTGGGGGGGGGGGGTTTGCAACATAAGTTTACTATATCCGAAAGGGGGAGGTCAACAAAATATGGGGAGTTGGGGTTTGAAAAGCCTTTTGACAATCGTTGATAAGGGGGGAAATGCGGGGTAGGGGTGTGGGGTGTCAAAATAAATTAACGTCAACAATCCAAATGTTCTCTGATAAATCTTTCGAACCAGCAGATGAATAAATAGGTAATTAGTTTGCACAATATGGCCCCATTCTGCTATAAATAGTCGCAAAGATACAAATACTCAGAGCAGTGCCGAAGATGACCTTTTAATGTATGTTCACATCACACTTATTCACCACGTAGGGTTCAATAAATATCCGAGCGGCGACCCCCTCCCCCCCCCCCCCCCACCCCGGTGCTGTCGCAGATGATTAAGGACCCACGCGACGTTCCCGCGTGCATAGATGCGGAAGAATGACCAAAACAACGCTGTGTGATATCCAACGGTAAAACATTTTAATATTCACATATTGTGTTAAACGAATCGTAGTTTACGGGACAACGGAAGACGCCCCCCCCCCCCCTGGAAGCAACGCCACACATAAAAAATAACATCTCGCGACTCCATACTATTCCCTTATGTTTTACACTCAGTCTCAAAACTTGCTTGATTTTTTTTTTTTAAGTTAAACGCCATCCGGCTATCGGTTGCGGGAACAAAGTGACTGAACCGTATCGTCCTTCCGGTACACACTTGGCGTGAAGACGCAGCTTCCTGGTAGACATAAGATAAGTAGGACCGTTTTGCTTGATGGTTTCGGTTCGATTTCGCGACTACAACTCGTTACGGGAATTAAGGAGAAAACTTGAGAAGCATATTTACTTTACTGCCAATGTAGGCTATTACTAGATTTTTTTTTTTTTTTAAATTTATAGGTTTTTAATGTATACAAATCAGTTTTTGTGTGTGTGTACGTGCCTGTGGGCAGTTTCTATTTGACATGTCGAGTTTAGGAATCTAATAACTGTTGTAGGACAATTCTCCTATACCAGTGGTCGGCAAATCGCTCCTCGCGAGCCGCATGCGGTTTTTTAGTGACTTGAGTGCGGCTCGGCCAGTCGGCCATAAATCGGTTTTGATTTAAAAAAAAACATGTTTTTTGACAAGTTGTCTGAAAGAAATTTGCGTCTCAATTTTTTTTAAATCGTCCTGCTTCTGATTTTTGTCTAAAACATTTTTTTTTACTAATGAGCTTGCCGACCACTGTTCTATACTAAGTCAGTAATAAAGATAAATATGAATTGGAATTTGACCTTATTTATAGTGATAAAATGCGTCGCGTGCATTTCATACTCGTTTCGTGGAAACATAATTTTGAACGGGAGCCGAATATCTAATGTTATGGTTAGTAATCGATTACAATATCTCACGTACCTATAGCGTATATATTATATATATATATACACACATGTCCAAGAATTCACTTCCTCCATCCATAAAGTTCCATTGTCGGCCGCCTCCCTTCGGCTGTTGAAGGATATGAAGACGGTTTAATTGTTCCCTCGCGATGGTGGGGGCCGTCCTCATCAGCTCGAACTCTGACCTTTTACACGCGACTCGCGGCTCTAAAGGGTTAAAAAAAAACCACACCCTAGCCAAACGACGGGTTTTCCCGATCTGGGACGGAGGCGACATGAGCACTGTTAGTGCTACCGGCTATTTCGGTAGCCCGGGGGAGGAGAGACCACGGTACAAGACAAAAGCATTATTCATTGAGCCCGTTAGATCGAGGCTTCTCAGAATGTCATTAAGTAAAGGCTATTATAATAGGATCGTAGGTCCCATTGAGAAGTATGAACTGAGCATTAACTCAATGAACGTTATGAGTAAAAAAATGCGATTTCGTGTCTTGTCTTACGTGTGTCTGCACCAACCCAACTGTCAATTGCCTTGGCCGTGATGCCATTCATACTCTCAGTTGCCTTGGCCGTGATGCCATTCATACTCTCAATTGCCTTGATCGTGATGCCATTCATAATCTCAATTGCCTTGGCCGTGATGCCATTCATACTCTCAGTTGCATGGGCCGTTATGTCTTTCATACTCTCAGTTGCATGGGCCGTTATGCCATTCATACTCTCAGTTGCATGGGCCGTGATGCCATTCATACTCTCAATTGCATGGGCCGTGATGCCATTCATACTCTCAATTGCCTTGGCCGTGATGCCATTCATACTCTCAATTGCATGGGCCGTGATGCCATTCATTTCCAAATTTAGCGCATTTTTTTAGCAAACAAATAAGATGGGATGCAGGGTCAGTTCACTGAGAGAAGAGGATGGGGAAGACATGGACTGGGGAGGGGTGACAAGTACATTGGAGGGGGTTACGTTGGACCGGAGAAGGATGATAACACCCTTCGCCCCCCTCCCCCCCTTAAAATTTTTAGGTTTAACAGTTTAAATAGTCGTTTTAAAAAAATATAAAAATATTTTCATGTCTGTTTTCGGATACGTCTGTCATAAGGAAAGTCTGTTTGCAGGAAATTCTGTTTTTCGTATTGTACTTCAAACGGTGTTTGTGATACCGGTTCTAATCGGCTTTTATCTGCCAGCTACCTTTAGCCAGGCTTCCGAATTGTTCAGAAAACTTGTGTACATCTAGAGAATGGTCACGAGTAGTTGTTTCCATGGCAACCAATCACCATTCGTACACGTTAAAGAGAAACAAACTGAATCTTTCTTTGTTTTTTATCGCGTCATCTGCATTTTCTATGAAAAATTGTGGCATATCTGAAATGTCATCAATGTGTCCAAAACAGGCGACCCATTATTCTCTGTGAAGGTCGGAGACCGTTTGGTGATCAACAGCAGAGGTCAGAAGTGCAGTACTCTAAATCAGGGGTGGGCAAACTACGGCCCGCGGGCCGCAAGCGACCCGGCAACTAATATTATGTTTTTAAGTTATTTTGTTGAATTTGAAAGAATTTCATGTATAGTTATGATTGTTTTAACATTTTGATCAACTTTTTTCATATTTTCATTTTTAAAAAAGAGTCCTTGTCTTTTCTCATGTAATGCTAAATTGCGAATTTGCTGATTTTAATATAGAGAAATGATTATCGACATGTAAAAATTTGACATAATATAAATGCAGCCCCTCAATATCTTTAAATTTGTCAATGTGGGGCATTTGCCCCCCCCCCCCCTAAATTTCCTGGGTTTATTTAAATTGATATGTACTGTGGTGCCTCCAGAAATAAACAATAAAGCTTTGGTTCCCCTTCCCCTCGGACCGAAATGACGCCTCTGCACTAACCCTTGTTACGCCACTGGATACAGATGTGAGGACGTGTGTCCGACATGCAACATTGGATGTGAGGACGTGTGTCCGACATGCAACATTGGATGTGAGGACGTGTGTCTTACATATAATAGCGGATAGTTTGTAAAAAAAAATGTCGCAAGAAAATTTATTACATAAAAAAAAGTATACGAGAAAACAAAGCGAATTGAATCGATTACCAAATTCAGAATGAAGTATCGACATTGACCTTTCTACAACTTACATACATTACATTGCTGTTTGGTGGCTATATAAGGTTAAGTTATCTTATTTTTAAACAGAAGCCAACATTTTTTAAAGGGAGACATAAGTACGTGGAGACATTAACACGGGGATATACACTTGAAGACACACGCACATATTTCGGCCACATAATTCCCCCCTCTCCAACATCTTAACATTGACACAGAATTCCCCCCCCTCCAACACCCCAACATTGACACAGTATTCCCCCCCCTCCAACATCCCAACATTGACACAGTATTCCCTCCCCCCTCCTACATCCCAACATTGACACAGTATTCCCCCCCCCCCTCCAACATCCCAACATTGACACAGTATTCCCCCCCCCCCCCCTCCAACATCCCAACATTGACACAGTATTAAGGACATGCAAACTAGCGGACGGATGGACACGCTGGTACACATTAAATCGACACCTCGTTTGCATGTGAAACTTGGACTGAGCTGACAGGTCCCCCCCCGGGGCCAGACACTGAACACGTGACTCCTGGGACAGTTCGTTCGTTGCAGTCTCTCACTGGCTCCATATCACACAAACACACACTCTCTCTTTCTGTCTCTCTCTGTCTCTTCCCAACACTCTTACTCTCCCTCTCACACCATGATCTATCTCTGCCGGTCTCTACCCATCTCTCTGTATCTCTCCCCCTCTCAACACGTCTCCCTCACCCTCCCCTCTCTCTGCTCACCCCCTCTCTCTCTCTCACTCCACCTCTCACTTTTTCAATGAACCTCTCACTTTTTCAATGAACCTCTCACTTTTTCAATGAACCTCTCACTTTTTCAATGAACCTCTCACTTTTTCAATGAACCTCTCACTTTTTCAATGAACCTCTCACTTTTTCAATGAACCTCTCACTTTTTCAATGAACCTCTTACTTTTTCAATGAACCTCTCACTTTTTCAATGAACCTCTTACTTTTTCAATGAACCTCTCACTTTTTCAATGAACCTCTTACTTTTTCAATGAACCTCTCACTTTTTCAATGAACCTCTTACTTTTTCAATGAACCTCTTACTTTTTCAATGAACCTCTCACTTTTTCAATGAACCTCTCACTTTTTCAATGAACCTCTTACTTTTTCAATGAACCTCTACTTTTTCAATGAACCTCTACTTTTTCAATGAACCTCTACTTTTTCAATGAACCTCTACTTTTTCAATGAACCTCTACTTTTTCTAAGTCTTTCTTTGTATCTATGTTCTTATTGTCACTTTATGTCAGATCCATCCTACATATTTCTCTTTGTATCATTCATCCTCTTTATATATACATATACATATATATAATATAAATATACGTATGCACATGTGAGTGCCACTTCATATTTTCTTCTCCTGGTCTCTCAGTCTCCTACACCCTCTCTCCCTCACCCTCTCCCCTATCTCTCCCTCTCTCTTTACCCCTCTCCCGTTCTATCACCCCATCTCTCTTTTTCTCTCCCTCTCTCCATCTCTATCTTTCTCTCTCCCTCTTTCTCTCACATACTCATCCTTTTTCTCTCTCTTTCCCTCTCTCTCTATCTACCCCCCCTCTCTCTCTTTTTCTCTCTCTGTCTATCTTCCTCTCTCTCGCTCTCTCCTTCCCAATTTCTCTTTCTCCCTATTTCTCTCTCTCTCCCTCTTCTCCCCTCTCCCTCTCTTTCTCCCCCACATCTCACTCTCTCAATCTTCCTCTCCGCACTTCCCTTATGATCACTCCTGTTATTTGCAACATTCCGTGTGTTCCTTCTATTGATGTTTACGGTACAATATTTTGACGCCTCAAAGATGGGAGGCGCTTGTCCCAAGTCCTTGGATTTGTTTACAAGACCAAGTAACTTAATACACACCAAAGGGCTGGATCGGCCTTAGAGACTTCGCGAGCTTTAACTGCATCCAACTCAACACTGTTTACACAACACAAAAAAACCTTCATTCAACTTTAACACTATCAACACACCATTCAACTTTAACACTATCAACACACCATTCAACTTTAACACTATCAACACACCATTCAACTTTAACACTATCAACACACCATTCAACTTTAACCTTATCAACACACCATTCAACTTTAACACTATCAACACACCATTCAACTTTAACACTATCAACACACCATTCAACTTTAACACTATCAACACACCATTCAACTTTAACACTATCAACACACCATTCAACTTTAACACTATCAACACATCATTCAACTTCTACACTATCAACACATCATTCAACTTTAACACTATCAACACACCATTCAACTTTAACACTATCAACACACCATTCAACTTTAACACTATCAACACATCATTCAACTTCAACACTATCAACACACGAACCCATCATTCAACTCAACAATATTTACACGGTCAAAAAATGGATCAAAAGAAGGGCGCAATACGATGACACAGTTGTCATCTAAATGTCACATGATCATGTGTTCGAGAAAATGAAAATCGATCAAATGAAAACGACGATGCGTTTGGATGTTATTCTACAGACGTCGACGATAAAGAAAATAATTGAAGTGTCATTTCAATTAACGGGGAAATATCTTCTTTTTTTTGATCTATTAATAACATAAAGAATAATTGAAGTTCTTTTTTTTTTATATTATCCTTCTCGAAATCACAACGTCTATCGGCTGCATTAGCACTGCACTGGTTACCTCCCTTTCAAATGTCATTACGTCCCCTTGGCTGTGTTAATTCCTGACCCGAAGAGCTCTCAATCTTACAAACTTTTCTCTACTTCCATCTTTTTAAAAAACAAAAAACAAACAAAAAACAACCCACCAAGTAACATCGTTAGAGGGATCGGGGATCGATCGGGGAAGACTTCTAAATGGAAAGTAGAGGTGGGCGGGGTAAGGTCATGGCCAGTCAATAGAATCGATGGTGCACCCCCCCCCCCTTTTTTTTTTCGCATAATGAGAAGAACAGAAGAACCTGATTCAATCTAATTAGAGACAGTCTTAATGAGTTTTCTCACTGGAGTCAGGAAGATGGGAAAGTGGGGCTCAGGTGAGGAGAACACAGGGAGGGGGAATACGGGAAAGGGGGTTATGCAAGGGGGCAATAGAACGGGGGTCTTCAGAGAAAGCGGGACATTTGGGAAGGTGCTTCGGGACAAGGTGCTTCAGGGAAAGGTGCTTCGGGGAAAGGTGCTTCGGGACAAGGTGCTTCAGGGAAAGGTGCTTCAGGGAAAGGTGCTTCGGGGAAAGGTGCTTCGGGACAAGGTGCTTCAGGGAAAGGTGCTTCAGGGAAGGTTGCTTCAGGTAAGGAGGCTTATTGGGAGTTGAGTTAGGCAAGCTTGACTTTAGGGGAGTGTGTGGTTTGGGGAGGGGGGAGATCGAGTAGTCACGATGTGCTGGTCAGTTTCTAGGTTAGCACTTTAAAAGGTAATGGGGTTTAATGTTAAACAAAATGTTTGCCTAGACCTATGGTCGGAAAACTCATTAGTGAAAAAGAGCCAAACAATCAGCAGCAGGACGATTAAAGCTCTTTTGAGAGCCACATTTCTTTCCAAGAACCCGTCAAGAACCATGTTTCTCGGAGTCAAAACCGATTTGTGGCCTACAGGCCGAGCCGCACCCAGGTCGCTAAAGAGCCGCATGCCGCTAGCGAGCTGCGATTTTCCGACCACTTTCCTAGACCAATGGCCGGCAACCCACTATTAATCTTTTAGTTTAAAAAAAAAAAAAAAAAAGAAGAGATCTCAACTTACTAGAAATTTCGGTTTAGCAATCAAACACAAAAATTGAAACTTTATTTTGTTAACGATAAAAACAAAAGCCTTAAATTAAAAAGACAAAAAAAAAAAAAAAAAAAACGATCACTATTTAATACGCCAAGAACCAAGGGAGGTGATGTACATCGACTTCTCGCGTGAGACTCGCGAGTAGTCAGCCCTTGATGTCTAGAATTAAAAGAGCGTCCCGCTGCGCCCGTGTCAAGTCCTCGGTCTGTCCGGTCGAGACGGTGGAAGTGGTCAGACAGCGAATCAGTCAGCCTCCTCTACCGCGGTTGGGAGGGGTGTCGCATGGGGTGAGGAATTAACATGTGTGCGTGCATGTTGTTTAGTGCTATTAATAGTAACGGGGTGATCAAAGACCCACGGAGATCTACTCACACACCCACTCACGGAGATCCTCACTCACTTACTCATGTAGATAAACACTCGCTTACTTACACATGCATTTTAGAGGGGGGGGGGGGGAGGGGCTGCGTTTGGGAATGTGGGGTGGTAAAGAGAAATGGTAGATGACATACAAACGGTTACACAAAATGCAGAACGACAGTATGAATAAAAAATAAAATTATGACTTGTAATTGAAATCTAATGTTCGGTTTTGTGGTTTATGTGTTGGTGTGTTGTTGATTTCTATAAGTGAAATAAAAAACAGATATACATACATTTCCTTTGTTGTCTTCATTCAGTTAGATCCACATTTTTGAAACATTTCTCTGCGCGTGTGTGTGAGTGTTTATATTCCATGGAATAATATTCAAAATCGTACACGTCTAGCCACTGTGATCCAATTTCCTTTCTGTTGGGCTCACAACGCCTGGTCGCAGACAGCTAACGGGCCTGGTCGCAGACAGCTAACGGGCCTGGTCGCAGACAGCTAACGGGCCTGGTCGCAGACATCTAACGGTTCTGTTGGGCTCACAACGCCTGGTCACAGACAGCTAACGGTTCTGTTGGGCTCACAACGCCTGGTCGCAGACAGCTAACGGTTCTGTTGGGCTCACAACGCCTGGTCGCAGACAGCTAACGGTTCTGTTGGGCTCACAACGCCTGGTCGCAGACAGCTAACGGGAAAATCTCCCCCCCCCCCCCGAAGTCCCGAATCAATCTCGGTGTTTAGAGTGAGGCTGTCCTGTTGGAGAGGACAGCACTCTGTTCTGTTGGAGATGACAGCACTCTGTCCTGTTGGAGATGGCAGCACTCTGTCCTGTTGGAGATGGCAGCACTCTGTCCTTTTGGAGATGACAGCACTCTGTCCTGTTGGAAATGACAGCACTCTGTCCTGTTGGAGATGACAGCACTCTGTCCCGTTGGAGATGGCAGCACTCTGTCCCGTTGCAGATGGCAGCACTCTGTCCTTTTGGAGATGACAGCACTCTGTCCTGTTGGAGATGACAGCACTCTGTCCCGTTGGAGATGACAGCACTCTGTCCCGTTGGAGATGGCAGCACTCTGGTGGTCTAGAAATGAGAATAGATCTACGTGTAACTATTTTTAGCATTACGTTTAGAAAGACAGAAAGGCGGTTAGGTCAAGATCACAAAGTCTTAATATTATATATTATTTTGTTTGTGTAAAGTTTAAGCTTTTTTTTTTTTTTTTTTTTAAAAGTGGTTGGGGGGGGGGGGGGGTTGTTACAGCCATAACCTTATTCCCTAAGACGTCATCTAAAGTTGATTAAAGTACTTCAGCTTGATTTCCTCATTGAGACTTGTTCTTAGTAGCAAACAGGGCGGGGGGGGGGGGGGGGGGGTAGGAGGAAAGGCAACAATTGCGCCTGGATAAACCCCGAAATTCAGCGAGCTCCTCCTTCAAAAAGGAAATAATGCACATAAAAATGCACATAATAATGCACATAATAATGCACATATATATTACAAAAAATATTTTTTACATTTTCTTTAAAATCTGCATATGATGCCCGTGGGGGCGGGAGGGGGGTCATCTATTCACATGTGTCGCAAAGGTTGTATCGACAAGTTACCGCTGTTACCTACGGTAACAACATGTTACCGAGAGCATCAATCGTGACGTTAAGCCCCCTTTGTGTGACTGGGATTTAATGGATCCCTCACATACTAGGATGTCATACTGTCAAGTCTCTGATATAGCGTATACTGCCAAGTCTCTGATATAGCGTATACTGCCAAGTCTCTGATATAGCGTATACCGCCAAGTCTCTGATATAGCGTATACCGCCATTCTCTGATATAGCGTATACTGCCAAGTCTCTGATATAGCGTATACTGCCAAGTCTCTGATATAGCGTATACCGCCAAGTCTCTGATATAGCGTATACCGCCAAGTCTCTGATATAGCGTATACCGCCAAGTCTCTGATATAGCGTATACTGCCAAGTCTCTGATATAGCGTATACCGCCAAGGGTATGACATAACTACTACCACCAAGTCTATGATATAAACTTTACTGCCAAGTCTATGATATAACCTTTACTACCAAGTCTATGATATAATCTTTACTGCCAAGTCTCTGATATAATCTTTACTGCCAAGTCTCTGATATAATCTTTACTGCCAAGTCTCTGATATAATCTTTACTGCCAAGTCTATGATATAATCTTTACTGCCAAGTCTCTGATATAATCTTTACTGCCAAGTCTCTGATATAATCTTTACTGCCAAGTCTATGATATAATCTTTACTGCCAAGTCTCTGATATAATCTTTACTGCCAAGTCTATGATATAATCTTTACTGCCAAGTCTCTGATATAATCTTTACTGCCAAGTCTCTGATATAATCTTTACTGCCAAGTCTCTGATATAATCTTTACTGCCAAGTCTCTGATATAATCTTTACTGCCAAGTCTCTGATATAATCTTTACTGCCAAGTCTATGATATAATCTTTACTGCCAAGTCTCTGATATAATCTTTACTGCCAAGTCTCTGATATAATCTTTACTGCCAAGTCTCTGGTATAATCTTTACTGCCAAGTCTCTGATATAATCTTTACTGCCAAGTCTATGATATAATTTTTACTGCCAAGTCTCTGATATAATCTTTACTGCCAAGTCTATGATATAATCTTTACTGCCAAGTCTCTGATATAATCTTTACTGCCAAGTCTCTGATATAATCTTTACTGCCAAGTCTATGATATAATCTTTACTGCCAAGTCTCTGATATAATCTTTACTGCCAAGTCTCTGATATAATCTTTACTGCCAAGTCTCTGATATAATCTTTACTGCCAAGTCTATGATATAATCTTTACTGCCAAGTCTCTGATATAATCTTTACTGCCAAGTCTCTGATATAATCTTTACTGCCAAGTCTCTGATATAATCTTTACTGCCAAGTCTCTGATATAATCTTTACTGCCAAGTCTCTGATATAATCTTTACTGCCAAGTCTCTGATATAATCTTTACTGCCAAGTCTCTGATATAATCTTTACTGCCAAGTCTCTGATATAATCTTTACTGCCAAGTCTCTGATATAATCTTTACTGCCAAGTCTCTGATATAGCGTATACTGCCAAGTCTCTGATATAATCTTTACTGCCAAGTCTATGATATAACCTTTACTACCAAGTCTATGATATAATCTTTACTGCCAAGTCTCTGATATAATCTTTACTGCCAAGTCTCTGATATAATCTTTACTGCCAAGTCTCTGATATAATCTTTACTGCCAAGTCTATGATGTAATCTTTACTGCCAAGTCTCTGATATAATCTTTACTGCCAAGTCTCTGATATAATCTTTACTGCCAAGTCTCTGATATAATCTTTACTGCCAAGTCTCTGATATAATCTTTACTGCCAAGTCTCTGATATAATCTTTACTGCCAAGTCTCTGATATAGCGTATACTGCCAAGTCTCTGATATAATCTTTACTGCCAAGTCTATGATATAACCTTTACTACCAAGTCTATGATATAATCTTTACTGCCAAGTCTCTGATATAATCTTTACTGCCAAGTCTCTGATATAATCTTTACTGCCAAGTCTCTGATATAATCTTTACTGCCAAGTCTATGATGTAATCTTTACTGCCAAGTCTCTGATATAATCTTTACTGCCAAGTCTCTGATATAATCTTTACTGCCAAGTCTCTGATATAATCTTTACTGCCAAGTCTCTGATATAATCTTTACTGCCAAGTCTATGATATAATCTTTACTGCCAAGTCTCTGATATAATCTTTACTGCCAAGTCTATGATATAATCTTTACTGCCAAGTCTCTGATATAATCTTTACTGCCAAGTCTCTGATATAATCTTTACTGCCAAGTCTATGATATAATCTTTACTGCCAAGTCTCTGATATAATCTTTACTGCCAAGTCTCTGATATAATCTTTACTGCCAAGTCTCTGATATAATCTTTACTGCCAAGTCTATGATATAATCTTTACTGCCAAGTCTCTGATATAATCTTTACTGCCAAGTCTCTGATATAATCTTTACTGCCAAGTCTCTGATATAATCTTTACTGCCAAGTCTCTGATATAATCTTTACTGCCAAGTCTCTGATATAATCTTTACTGCCAAGTCTCTGATATAATCTTTACTGCCAAGTCTCTGATATAATCTTTACTGCCAAGTCTCTGATATAATCTTTACTGCCAAGTCTCTGATATAATCTTTACTGCCAAGTCTCTGATATAATCTTTACTGCCAAGTCTCTGATATAGCGTATACTGCCAAGTCTCTGATATAATCTTTACTGCCAAGTCTATGATATAATCTTTACTGCCAAGTCTCTGATATAATCTTTACTGCCAAGTCTATGATATAATCTTTACTGCCAAGTCTATGATATAAACTTTACTGCCAAGTCTATGATATAATCTTTACTGCCAAGTCTATGATATAATCTTTACTGCCAAGTCTATGATATAATCTTTACTGCCAAGTCTATGATATAATCTTTACTGCCAAGTCTATGATATAATCTTTACTGCCAAGTCTATGATATAATCTTTACTGCCAAGTCTATGATATAATCTTTACTGCCAAGTCTATGATATAATCTTTACTGCCAAGTCTCTGATATAGCGCATACCGCCAAGGGTATGACATAACTACTACCACCAAGTCTATGATATAAACTTTACTGCCAAGTCTATGATATAATCTTTACTGCCAAATCTATGATATAATCTTTACTTCCAAGTCTATGATATAATCTTTACTGCCAAATCTATGATATAATCTTTACTGCCAAGTCTATGATATAATCTTTACTGCCAAGTCTATGATATAATCTTTACAGTGGCCAAGTCTATGATATAACTTTTACTACCACCTCTATGATATAACTTAAATTGCCAAGTCTACAATAAAATTTTATAACACCACGTCTATGATCTCATTCTAGCCCGTATCTCTTATTTCTGAGTCACAACGGACGCATTTCAAATTACGTTGGCGAATCAAAAGACCAATTCGGAGACAAGTCAATCATTACAAATCAGTTGGATTTACCTACAGAATTCAGAACCACACTTTGCAAAATCGAGCGGATGAGGTCAATGCGCTGGAGATTTAGGAAGAAACTGACGTAAAAGGTCCAGTAGACAATAATAAATATAACCAAACAAAAAGTCACGTAGAAAGTCCAATTAAATGTATTCAATATAATAAGTTACGTAGAAAGTCCATTAGAATGTATTGCATATAATTAGTTACGTAGAAATTCCAGTAGAATGTATTCCATATAACTAGTTACGTAGAAAGTCCAGTAGAATGTATTGCATATAACTAGTTACGTATAAAGTCCAGTAGAATGTATTCCATATAACTAGTTACGTAGAAAGTCCAGTAGAATGTATTCAATATAATAAGTTACGTAGAAAGTCCATTAGAATGTATTCCATATAATTAGTTACGTAGAAAGTCCAGTAGAATGTACTCCATATAACAAGTTACGTAGACAGTCCAGTAGAATGTATGTTTTATAACAACTAGTGAGGTAGACTGGTAGAAAAAGGCCTGTGTAATGCAGGAGGTAGGCACACTACCCAACACTTGGCGGCTTTACGAGCGTATGGGCCCGTTCAACAATGTTGTAGCAACAGAGGGCCATTATGTCCAGTTGGCGAGATCAATAAACTCCCACGGACCGAATCCAATAGGCAACGGTACAAGATGGATTAGTAGTGGTGAGAGCGTGGGGTGGGGGGTGGAGAGGGGGGATGTTTCGGGATGACTGGTAGTTAGGGGAAGAAATGCTATACGGATAGACTGGGAATATAATCTGAGTTAACTTATGGCTAGAGGAAAAAATAGTATGGATACACTGGGGAGATTATCTGAGTTGACTTGTGGCAATAGGGGAAAATGGCAAGGACAGAATGGGAAGATAATCGGAGTTGTCTTATGGCTAGAGGAAGAGATGGTGCCGATAGACTAGGAAATAGGTTGAACGGAACAAAGGTCAAAGCCGTATAAAAAAAAAAAGGAGGGATGTGACTTTTATTTGACAGAATGTATATTCACTGTGTGCACGGGGGCAGGCTCCAATTTTTGTATCCAAAAAGAACCAGAATGGTAGAGTTGCAACGTGGTTATACACTGCCCTGCACCACTTGCGATCCGTTTGGGGCGGCTTGCGACGAGAAAGCCATTAAGCTAAAAGACGGATGTTATTACGTCAGAAATTCCCCTCTGGAATACGGGAACGAAAGAGCAGCAACATCCACAAGGGTTGACGTTGTTTTTCGGGGGAGCGTGGTAGGGTTGGGCGGGATGGCTTGGCGGGTGGGCTTGGCGGGTGGGCTGGGTGGGAGTGCTGTGTAGGAGGGCCCGTTGAAATATGGAGGAGAATTCATTTGGGTTAGCGGTAAAATGAAAACGGTGCTGTCCTCCCCAAGGACCGCTTTCGCTCCTCTTCGGTTTTGGCAAACTTGAAGCTTTGCTCCTCTTCTTTATCTTGGCGTCTGATGGCCGTACAATCGCTTCCGCTTTCAGCAAGGGGGAAGCAGTCGAGGTTAAAAAAGCAACAAAAAAAAAAAAAAAAAAAAAAACCAGGATGGGATATCGAGAGTGAAAACGAGGGTTTAAAATGACCTAACTATAACTTAAGGTATTGTCATGGGATAACTCAATTTTACGCAATAGCTTTGCAGGCAGCGCACAGAATGGAACACTGAAATATTGTACGGGCAAGCGGGGAAGGGGGTTGTCTGAGATTCATGCAAAGCATTAAGCCAATCCTTAAATTAACACAGTTGTACAGGGGCGTGGCTAGAGTGTTTGGCGCCTCGGGGGACATCTGTCCCCCCTGACCCCCTTCCCCCCATTCGCTACGCCTCTACAGTTGTAATACGATTTTTACCAGGGAGACGATTGTTGGTCCAGCATTAAAAATTAATAATTTTTTTAAAAAAATTTGAAAAAAAAAAAAGAAAGAAAAACAACGGAATAATCTTGGTTTCTTAGCTTCGTTTCCCTATAAAGTAGTAAAGCACATTGAATTATCGCAATGATGATGGGAATTTTCATTGTATGATTATAGAAATGATTAGACGTAGCTGGTGATGGTGTGTTGAAAGGATAACTTGACTTGTGGAAGACACAACACCAGTGACACAAGAGGTGATATTGAAAGTTTATGTTATATATATCAACTTAATGTCTATAGTAAATATAACAAAATATAAATATTAAGTTATGTATATTGTGTTATTGATCATAGCTCACGTTTTATATATAAATTGAATGTCTATGTTGAATTTATAAATTGGATGTTTATGTTAAGGTATACAATGGAATAGTTAATACAGTGATACAAAAGAAGGTATTTGTATCATTATTAGGCTCCGGCGTAATTTTTTAATAATAAAAAACTTCCAAGGTAAATGTTCTCATAACGGGAATACCCACTTACACACTTTAAAACTCTAGTACACAGGTTCTTAAGCGTTTTCAGGTCACACCCATATTCATATAGATGGGAAATACCCTATCCACAATATATTGGAAACTAAGCAACACCCTAAAAACACAATATTCGTATAAATCATTTATAAAGTGTAGAATAAATAAATAAATATGAAGAGTCAGTGATAGAAAATTTTTCGTTGGTGATATAACATAAGAGTTGAGTGATACCATGGAGGGGTATAGAGTTACAGCATTAAACAAAGAGTAGGTCGTTTTTGTTGTTGATGCTTTTTACAAATCTTTATGACCACATGACTTATGCTTTATGTCATCCTTCCTTCCTTCATCAGGACACACACTCACTGTCCTACCAGTCCACCTGACCCATGTTTTATGTCTTCCTTCCTTCATCAGGACACACACTCACTGTCCCACCAGTCCACCTGACCCATGTTTTATGTCTTCCTTCCTTCACCAGGACACACACTCACTGTCCTACCAGTCCACCTGACCCATGTTTTATGTCTTCCTTCCTTCATCAGGACACACACTCACTGTCCTACCAGTCCACCTGACTCATGTTTTATGTCTTCCTTCCTTCATCAGGACACACATTCACTGTCCTACCAGTCCACCTGACCCATGTTTTATGTCTTCCTTCCTTCACCAGGACACACATTCACTGTCCTACCAGTCTACCTGACCCATGTTTTACGTCTTCCTTCCTTCACCAGGACACACATTCACTGTCCTATCAGTCCACCTGACCCATGATTTATGTCTTCCTTCCTTCCACAGGACACACATTCACTGTCCTATCAGTCCACCTGAACCATGTTTTATGTCTTCCTTCCTTCACCAGGACACACATTCACTGTCCTACCAGTCCACCTGACCCATGTTTTATGTCTTCCTTCCTTCACCAGGACACACACTCACTGTCCTACCAGTCCACCTGACCACGTGCTATGCTTAATGCTTTCCTCCCTTCGTAACGACATATGCACCATCGGTCCGATCGTCGCTGTATGACTTAAAGATGCAATTGTAAAATTGTTAAGTATGCGTCTCACTCCCCCCCCACACTTCCCTCCCTTATATCCTTGCAAAGTCATCCATATAATCCATGGTGTTTGTGATTGTGTGATCAGGGCTCGGCGCTCTAAGGTTACCCAAGTCGTCTGGCTTTGAAGGCGGTCAATCAATCCAGCAACCCCCCTTCCCGCTGCCCCCCTCCCACCACCCATTGATTCAGCACGCCCTCGAGGCCACGGCTCCCTACTATAGCAGTGACTGACTGCCCTAAGACCTATAAGCACATCCAATAGTGTCAACTGACCTCAAGCTTTATATATATATAAATATGAACTGTCCTTGGGTGGGCTTCAGAAAACGTTGTCTTTAAAAATTTTCTTTTTTTTTAAAAAATTATAATTTTTTTTTTTTTATGAACGTTTTCACATTAACATGTCCGTACCTAATCATTTATTCTTGTTTGTCCACCAAGGAACTCACAACACTTATTGATCCATAATACGAAAACTTCAGTATAATGCATCTGTTTAATACAGCAGTATAATGCATCTGTTTAATACAGCAGTATAATGGATCTGTTTAATACTACAGTATAATGCAACTGTTTAATTCAGCAGTATAATATACATCTATTTAATACAGCAGTATAATACATCTGTTTAATACAGCAGAATAATGCATCCGTTGCACGCATCAGTATAATACAACTGTTTAAAACAACATGAGGAACTGTGTTAAAGCGTCGCGGCATTAGGAAGGTTGAGAACCACTGCTTTACACTAAGACAATTAATGCATACCTTGCCTGACAAAAATGTGAAAGAACAATCCGCTAGAGATACCCCCCCCCCACCCCCACGCCGCACTTAAAATTACAATCACTCAATTCATTACGTACGAGCAAAGATAGTGTTGAACAGTGGTATAGCTAGGGTTGGTGTCACACAGTGCGGTCCGCACCCCCCTCCCCGCACACCCTAGCTACGCCACTGGTGCTGAACTAGGATTTTGTTGTCCTCATTTCCAAACAACAGCTGCCCAACACAACGGCTAGGACACAAAGTCCATGACGCCTAAGGTAACATGTGCCGGCTAGGACACAACTTCCTTGGCGCCTAAGGGAACACGTGACGGCTAGGACACAACTTCCTTGGCGCCTAAGGGAACACGTGACGGCTAGGACACAACTTCCTTGGCGCCTAAGGGAACACGTGACGGCTAGGACACAACTTCCTTGGCGCCTAAGGGAACACGTGACGGCTAGGACACAACTTCCTTGGCGCCTAAGGTAACACGTGACGGCTAGGACACAACTTCCTTGGCGCCTAAGGGAACACGTGACGAATAGGACACAATTTCATTGACGCCTAAAGGAACACGTGATGGCTGGGACTATCCATCGTTAAGAAACGCATTTGGGCGTTCAATATGAGGTTGTTTCAGTGCTGTTACTTTTGGCGCATCCTGTATATGTGAAAGGAAAGCTGGACACCCAGTGGCGTAGCTAGGATTCGTTCCAGTTTGGGGGGGGGGTGCGGGCCCCCTTGCATGAAAAAAGCTCTGCAGATTGCCCAAAGTTGGCCGTTCCTCCATATAAGGAAAAGAAGTCCCTCTAGCGCAGATCGCACCCCAAATTTTTCCTACGCCACTACGTGCAAAAATATGGTCTCAGCATGTGCACGGTTATTGGATGATTCAGAGTGCAACAGTACTTTCTACTCCCCTAAGGTTATCATGCCGTGCACCGTGTATGTGGGAAGAGTTAACATTGATGCGGTGCCTGCTCGGTATAGCACTTTGATGACTGAAATCTGTAAATAAGCTGTGTGTGATTCCAGTGGCGTAGTGAGGGGGGGCAAGGGGGGGATCATGCCCCGGACGCTACTCACAAAGGGGCGCCAAATGGTATATTTTACAATAATATTGTATGGTTTTGGAATTGGGGGGGGGGCGCTAAAAAGGTATTGGGGGGCGCTAAAAAGGTATTGTGCCCCGGCGCGAGTTAAGCTCGCTACGCCCCTGTGTGATTCTTTTCAATCCTTTAAAAAAAAGATAATTAATTTCAGCTTTGAATATCATGAGCAAATTATACAATTATCCGTCACTCACTACAAGAGCTTTGATGAAAGCTAACTGCACATGTTTTTTTTTTTAAAGGCGGTCGTGGATGGTAAAGGGATCGTCACGTTAACTAGCTTATATAAACACATTTTAAAAAAGTTAAATGTTAAAAAAATGAAGGGTTGAAAACAATTATTAAAAAGCTTGTGATCCCCCCCCCCCCTTTTTTTAAAAATTTTTTTTGCCATTTCTCCTGTCTACAGACTTCGTGGAGCACTTGTGAACAGGGAGTAGACTTCAACTTCGTGGAGCACTTGTGAACAGGGAGTAGACTTCAACTTCGTGGAGCACTTGTGAACAGGGAGTAGACTTCAACTTCGTGGAGCACTTGTGAACAGGGAGTAGACTTCAACTTCGTGGAGCACTTGTGAACAGGGAGTAGACTTCAACTTCGTGGAGCACTTGTGAACAGGGAGTAGACTTCAACTTCGTGGAGCACTTGTGAACAGGGAGTAGACTGTAATACAACATTCCTGTTTTCTCTCTTCGACACACAAGATAAAGGCCATTGATTGGCCGGTCGGCCCACGTCATCACTCGTCTCAACAGGTTCTTCCGCTGAGTTGAGATAAGAAGAGTCCTGTGTAGCAAACGTTCATTGACTGGGGCGAACTTTTGATTCCTTGACTCCAGTTGAAACCAAGAGGTGACTGAAAATCATAGGTCCGTAGGGTTGGCCAGACTGTTGCCACTTTTTTTGAGCTGGAGTCACATTAAGAGGATGGCATTAAAACGATTTGTCGATATGTGGACATTAATGCAATAACATTTTTTTTTGTACAAGAAATATATATTTAAAAAAAAAAATAAATGTGGTTGAAAACAGGGGGGGACTACTTGTGAATATTTGGATTAGCACAGCTCATTATACAGATGCTGGAAATAGCCCGTCAAACACATGGCGGCGGCAATGCGCGAACTTGCCATCTACTGACGTGATTTGACGAGACATGAATGCAGGTAACGAACTTCAGATAAGAGTCAGGTTTAAATTGAACTCAATTCCGTAAAAAAAAAATACAAATGTCTCATCAGAGATTTTAAGAATCCCATTTGGAAATGCACGCTCTCACACTCACACAAACACACACGCCCACTCTCTCTCTCTCACGCACGCACGCACACAAACGCACGCACACACATACACATGCACGCACACACACAAACAATGTCCCACCATTCAATACCCCACCAGTCAATGTCCTACAATTCAATGTCCCACCATTCAATGCCCCACCATTCAATGTCCCACCATACAATGTCCCACCATTCAATGCCCCACCATACAATACCCCACATTTCAATGTCCTACCATTCAATGTCTCACCATTCAATATTGTTTGTTATCTTCCCCCTATCATCATCAGTTCCAGTTTGGTTGACAGCTTAGAAAACAATCAGCTGCTCCCATGGGTTTATTGTCTTATCCTTCCTTTCATGGCAGCTCCCATGGGTTTATTGTCTTATCCTTCCTTTCATGGCAGCTCCCATGGGTTTATTGTCTTATCCTTCCTTTCATGGCAGCTCCCATGGATTTATTGTCTTATCCTTCCTTTCATGGCAGCTCCCATGGGTTTATTGTCTTATCCTTCCTTTCATGGCAGCTCCCATGGGTTTATTGTCTTATCCTTCCTGTCATGGCAGCTCCCATGGGTTTATTGTCTTATCCTTCCTTTCATGGCAGCTCCCATGGGTTTATTGTCTTATCCTTCTTTTCATGGCAGCTCCCATGGGTTTATTGTCTTATCCTTCCTTTCATGGCAGCTCCCATGGGTTTATTGTCTTATCCTTATTTTCATGGCAGCTCCCATGGGTTTATTGTCTTATCCTTCCTGTCATGGCAGCTCCCATGGGTTTATTGTCTTATCCTTCCTTTCATGGCAGCTCCCATGGGTTTACCTGCATGTCATAAGCCTTATGTTTATAAATGACAGTTGTCCTGCCAAGTACCTGCATGTCACAAGCCTTACGTTTGTAAGTGACACTTTTCCAGCCAAGTACCTGCATGTCATAAGCCTTATGTTTGTATGTGACAGTTGTCCTGCCAAGTACCTGCATGTCATAAGTCTTATGTTTGTAAGTGACAGTTGTCCTGCCAAGTACCTGCATGTCACAAGCCTTACGTTTGTAAGTGACACTTTTCCAGCCAAGTACCTGCATGTCATAAGTCTTATGTTTATAAATGACAGCTTTCCTGCTAAGTACCTGCATGTCATAAGCATTTGAATTAAAATTACCACATTGAAATCAAATCTGATGTTTTTTAAAATGTTTATCTTGTGGGCGTTGGAAGAGGGGTAGTCTGATACGGCGAGTATAGCCCAAAACCCGTATTTTAACAGGAAGAGTAAGGGGTCGTCTTATACGCCGGAAAATAGAGTACCTTTCACTTTACTGAAAAATCCAAAGCAATGATAGAATAATAAATGTAAGTGAATTTTCCCCGTTAGCTTTGACAGTAACTTAGTTACAGGCCTAAATAGGAGTTCCTATAAATAGATTGAAAGAATGTCTCCAAGAAGTTTGTGTCAAAGTTACATTGATGCTCTGTCAACGTTACATTGATGCTCTGTCAAAGTTACATTGATGCTCTGTCAAAGTTACATTGATGCTCTGTCAACGTTACATTGATGCTCTGTCAAAGTTACATTGATGCTCTGTCAAAGTTACATTGATGCTCTGTCAAAGTTACATTGATGCTCTGTCAACATTACATTGATGCTCTGTCAACGTTACATTGATGCTCTGTCAAAGTTACATTGATGCTCTGTCAAAGTTACATTGATGCTCTGTCAAAGTTACATTGATGCTCTGTCAACGTTACATTGATGCTCTGTCAAAGTTACATTGATGCTCTGTCAAAGTTACATTGATGCTCTGTCAAAGTTACATTGATGCTCTGTCAAAGTTACATTGATGCTCTGTCAAAGTTACATTGATGCTCTGTCAAAGTTACATTGATGCTCTGTCAACGTTACATTGATGCTCTGTCAAAGTTACATTGATGCTCTGTCAACGTTACATTGATGCTCTGTCAAAGTTACATTGATGCTCTGTCAACGTTACATTGATGCTCTGTCAAAGTTACATTGATGCTCTGTCAACGTTACATTGATGCTCTGTCAACGTTACATTGATGCTCTGTCAAAGTTACATTGATGCTCTGTCAAAGTTACAGTGATGCTCTGTCAAAGTTACATTGATGCTCTGTCAACGTTACATTGATGCTCTGTCAAAGTTACATTGATGCTCTGTCAAAGTTACATTGATGCTCTGTCAAAGTTACATTGATGCTCTGTCAAAGTTACATTGATGCTCTGTCAACGTACTAGACAATACTGTCCATAGAAACAATTGACTAACACTCTTTACCAACTTGAAAGAAAAACGTATAGATTGATACACTTGAGGGTATGAGAGACGGAATGATTTAGGGATTCAGAGATTTAGACAGGGAATTGGATGAGATGCAGCAGGGTTGAGGGAGGCAGTTAAGGAGAGAAGAAGAAAAAAGAAATAGAGGAAGTGGAAGAGAATAAGAGACAAAGATATATGGAGAGAAAGAGCGAACGAGAGTGAGGTACATTGGAATAGAGAGAGACGGAAAGCGAGAAATGAATGAGAGAGAGAGAGAGATTAAGAGAGAGACTGATAAAGAGAGAGATTGAAAATTTTAAATATGGAGAGAGAGAGAGAAAGATTAAGAGAGAGAGAGACATATAGATAGACAGAGGTTGAGAGCGATTGAGTGATAGACACCGAGGGAATTTGAGAGAGAGAGAGAGAGAGAGTGAAAGTGATTAAGAGGAGATATTGAAAGGGAGCAATAAAGGAGGTGCTCTAGAGAGACAGAGAAATGTAAATTTAGAGAGAGAGTGAGAAAGAAAGTAATGGAGTGTGATTTTTGTGTTTGTGGTGTGGGGGTGGGGGTTGGAGGATAGTGGAATAATTCGATTTGAGCCCCACAAAGACAATCACATTCTGATTGTGGGACGTAATGTCAACGCAGTGGGATCATCGATTGGTTTGTACTTTTAACGTTGAGATGGCCGTCTGATGGGACGAGTAATGTGGATTTATTTAACGTAACCGTTGTGGTTATTCATCTTTGAATCGTGACTCCGTCTCAGATGGCTTTGAATTCTGACTCCGTCTCAGATGGCTTTGACTGCTGACTCCATATCAACTTGCTTTGACTGCTGACTCCGTCTCAGATGGCTTTGACTGCTGACTCCGTATCAACTTGCTTTGAATGCTGACTCCGTCTCAGATGGCTTTGACTGCTGACTCCGTCTCAGATGGCTTTGACTGCTGACTCCGTATCAACTTGCTTTGAACGCATGCTGACTCCGTCTCAGATGGCTTTGAATGCTGACTCCGTCTCAGATGGCTTTGACTACTGACTCCATATCAACTTGCTTTGACTGCTGACTCCGTCTCAGATGGCTTTGACTGCTGACTCCGTATCAACTTGCTTTGAATGCTGACTCCGTCTCAGATGGCTTTGACTGCTGACTCCGTCTCAGATGGCTTTGACTGCTGACTCCATATCAACTTGCTTTGAATGCTGACTCCGTCTCAGATAGACACAAGTCTCCTGTGTACTTGTGACCAAACAAATAGTGAAACAAGATAGGCTCTGGCTTGAAAAGAAAAGACGAGGGAAATGAAACGGACGTTTCGGCCGAATGCCTTAGTCAGCAGATAGACACACCAAGAAACACTTTTCTTTGCCTTTCGCTACTTTTAATTTATTTTGTCATCTGGCTATCGTCCTGTATATCTCTCTGTCATCTTCCCCCCTCCTTCTTTTTCTCCCTTTTAATATCTCTTTTATATATATATATAAGTAAAAGGGGGAGAGCAAAGTCAGGTTCAGCTCAGGTCACCACTTTTCCTCAGCACGACCTTTGTTGTAACATCGAATAGCCATTTTTGGTGGGGGAAAAGGGTGGGGGGGGGGGAAGGGGGTGGGGGTAGGAGGGGAGGTTTGGAGGTACAGTTAAAATAAAGCAATAAAATAAATAAATATACTAAAAAATTAAATATTTGAATTCCGATGGTTACAAGAGTTGAAATTTCTCAACATTGCAATCTCGAAGAAGAAATGAGCCAGGTGTTAAGAATTTAATACAAAAACTGACATAATAGCCGTAGCCAAAGCAGTACTTAAAAGCGTTCTACCAGGAAAACCAACTCGTTGTCAATCTTGGTACCACATAAATATTCGGTGAATTTATATTCCAGTTGATAATTTCACACTGTTAGTGCCGCGATGTTTCACACGGCCGCCATATTGGTTGCTGCGACCCGTAAATTTAAGAATAAAATGTTAAATAAAGTATCCCTAAACCTAAGCTGAGCCCTAAATCTATCCCTAAACCTAACCTGAACCCTAAATCTCGCCCTAAACCTCTAAAAAATATATCCATAAACCTAACCTGAACCCCAAACAATCAAATCACGCTGGGCACTAATAGTGACAATAGTGTGAAATAGCCAAGACGTGTACTAAACAAAGATGCATCGCAACTTTAAACTCGCAATTTGAAAAGCTTTAACTTACCGTGAACGCCAAATAGCCCCGGGACCAGCCGATTGACGAGTTTGCACAATTACATTTACGAAAACGTCAGAGACTTTCAAGGGATAATTTGTCATGATTACATGGTGAGGCAAGGGAAGTCACTCCAAGGGTCTCGTTGCTATGACGACCAACTTATTCCGCTCCCATCATTGAAAAAAAACAACCAAAGATAACGTTGTGTCCTAAAAATAGATTTCTTTATTAAATAGCCAACCCCAGCTCACTACGCTAGTGACTGCTCCTTGCAATTATTTTAATACGTTTAACATAATTATATATATATATATTATTGTACCAAAAAAAAAAGAAAGAGACACTATTACGGACTGTTATTAATGGAGAATTTAATCTCTTATTTAAGTCTATCATCTATGGCTCGTTCCAAAAAACAGTCCATAACAAAGGACGGTACCAAAGTTTAAATACAATAACAAATAATACGATAGTCAAAACCAGGGCTAATTACAATTAATACATTTTCATTGTGTTAATTTCAATGAATAACAAAAGCAAGAGAATATGATTAAAACTATTGACTTACAGTTTGGCTTGTACCGGTACTGTGTTAATGAAAAATGCAATGAGCAAAAGTTGTACAATGAAAGAAAATCTACACACAACAAAGCACTGTCAAGTAGTACAATAATAACGCATGCTCCCAGTCTCGTGATAAAAGGATCTCCCTCGTCATTCAATCTTCTTCCTTTTATACACAGTTTCAAACGCTTCCAGGAACGCCGTATGCATTGTTGTGCTTTCAAGTTTAATCTAGATAATTCTATAATTTTCTGACCGGGAACGGACTATACTAAGCTTTGTTGTAAACAAGGTTAAATTTCGCTAGCCACACCCACAAACGGCCCCGAGTGTGCTGACTACGAGAGGTCATGCACGGGGAAAGCGGGGAAAGAGTGGATCAAAACACGTCTCCTACATAACGGACTCACAAAAAAAAAGGGGGGGGTTTAAAATTATGGAACAATTTATTAATCCGAAAAATCTCAGTGTCTATTTGAAGTTTTTAAATTAGATACACTTCTTTTAACTCCATAACTGAGTAACAGAATTTGACGCCCTCGATTTATCCAGTTATTATATTTACTTAAATTATTTTTACCCCACCTGTCACATTTCTTGGACAAGATCTCTCTCCCTCCCCCCCATTTCTTTTTGTTTTTTCCCTTGTCACCAACTGTCACACTTTGTTAGACAGAGCATGTTATGTTATGGCAGACTATTCGCCTACCGCGCGTTTGACCTGTGTTCGATTCCCGGTGGAATCAACATATATGAAACGAGAATCACACATTAAATTCAGTTGTCGATAAAATTATTTAATACAACAAAAACAACAACAACAAACAGACAAATAGAAAAACAAACATGTCACGTACAGCCAAATATAAATGACCTCCTTCAATCATTTGAGACAGGTGACTCATTATTAGAACTAAGTTAATTTCGAAATAAGAACTTACCGATAATAGCACAACATCCAGTAACAAACCTAAATTTCAAAATCCTTTTCTTATTTTTTTTTGTTTAGCCTCCAAGAAGTCAATGTGTTCAAACGACGTTAACTGGGACTCCGAGAAGTCAATGTGTTCAAACGACGTTAACTGGGACTCTGAGGAGTCAATGTGTTCAAACAACGTTAACTGGGACTCCGAGAAGTCAATGTGTTCAAACTAAGTGAAGTTTTCCTGTCTGCACGTTCCACTCACGGAGACCCACATTTACATATCTGCTCATTGTATATTGATTGGCTTGTCCATGTTTACAGTTCTAGCCTCCACCAATTTCAGCATGTCACAGTTCTTTCTATGCAAACATACACGAGTTGCCAGACGGGGCGAAAGAAAGCGAACTGCTAAACGTAGAAAGGCAACTCATATACCCCCTCCCCCACACATACACACGCTTCTCCTCCACCGCTATTCTTTTTCACCCCCGCTCGATAATAATATAAGTGAACAAATAATTTGCCACACGTCTATAGACAAGGAAGTCTGTGACTTCGTCCCCAGCAGACGCAGACATTACCAGATCGAGGCTCGTTAAATTTTTAAAACCAAGAAATGACGTAATATGCTACCGAACATAAGAGGCCACGCCCAATGACGTACTATTAAAGAGCACGTTTCTTGACCAAATTTCAAGTTGACAATCCTACTGATATTGTAGCCCAAGACACGTCTGGCCAGCACAGTGGTTCTTAATCTTCCTAATGCCGCGACCCTTTAACACAGCTGCTCATGTTGTGGTGCTCCCTCAACCATAAAATTATTTTCGTTGCTACTTCATACAGATGCGTTTTCCGATGGCCTTATGTGACCCCTGTCTAAGTGTCGTTGGACTCCCAAAGGGTGTCGCAACCCACAGGTTGAGAAGCGCTGACCCAGCATGACACAGTGGACGTGGAGCTTGAATGAAACCCATCAAAAGTTCACGCCCCCCCCTCCCCCCGAAACATTACACAACGCAGAGACGAAGCCTCACGTCTTGCCACCAGAGGGCGAGAGGGCGTCAGTTGAAAGACACCCCCCGCCCCCCCCCCCCGAAACATTACACAACGCAGAGACGAAGCCTCACGTCTTGCCACCAGAGGGCGACAGTTGAAAGACACCCCCGCCCCCCCCCCCCCGAAACATTACACAAAGCAGAGACCAAGCCTCACGTCTTGCCACCAGAGGGCGAGAGGGCGTCAGTTGAAAGACACCCCGCCCCCCTCAACTTTGAAATAGGGGGTAAAAAAGGGTGGATGACGTATATTTTACCGTGTGTATTATTATATCAATACATCAGTTAGCGTAACTCAACAAGATGAACATCTGATTTCCAAACTAGTGTTGGCCTGTACTCATAACTAGGATTAACATTGGTTGCGATTTTTAACAATAGAAAAAAATCAATACATGAAAACACGGCACAATGGAAACAACGTCGAATGAAAAAGGGAAAAAAATTACGACTATGTCATGCCCGGCTGTAACTAGCAAAAACTCGAACGACAAGCGGTGTACATCACACATCGGAAATTATGAGCCATGCACGTCATTCATATGTACTCACAGCCATTTACATCACACATCCCATCAGTACTGAATGGCCATGTACGTCATACATCAGTACTAAATGGCCATGTACGTCATAGGTCAGTACTAAATAGCTATGTACGTCAAACATAGGTAAATTAACAGTGCACGTATGACATACATAGGACACATGGTCCCTTAAAGATGGTGTCACATGAAATTCACGGGGACATTTTGTAGAAGAAAGATTACCACACGATGACATCCACCAAAAGATTAGCCCCGTTTATATTTGTCAAAACATGGGAAGGACCCGAATACATGCATCAAAACCGTGAGAAATACACCATGACATCCATCAAAACATGAGAAATACACCATGACATCCACCAGAACATGAGAAATACACCATGACACCAATCAAAACATGAGAAATACACCAAGACATCCATCAGAACATGAGAAATACACCATGCCACCAATCAAAACATGAGAACTACACGATCACATACATCAAAACATGAGAAGTCCCATATACATCCGTCAAAACACGAGAACCACACAAATACATCGGCCCCACCCCTTGCCCACCCGATATTCGTATCACATCATATCACAATCTTTTAAATGACCGTAGACGTCAGAGAGGAAACTGAGGAGGATGAGTGGAGTGGGTTGGGGTGGGTTGGAACGTTGTCTGACAACCGCTAAAATATCTATAAAACATTAGAAGCTGTGACTTTTTCCCCCACTTGTCTTTAAAAAGATACAAATAAAACGAAACTAAATGCTACCTAGGTGATTTATTCTATTTCCAGTTGGTATCATTCTCATCACTTCCGCTTCCACCCATTTTGCTTTTTTTGTGTGGTTATTGTCTAACAATTCTGAACGAAGGCTCTTAGCCGAAACGTTCTTCTTTTTTTCTTCTTCCTGTCTTTCTATTCCAGCGGTTCTCAACATGTGGGTCACGACCCCTTTGTGGGTCGCACCACTTTTTCCAAGGGGTCCCCTAAGACCACCTGATAACACACATGCTCTATCATTATGAAATATAACCGATAATAATTTTGAAGCTTGAGGTCACCACAACACGATGAACTGTATTAAAGGGTCGCAGCCATAGGAAGGTTGAGTACCACTGTGCGAAGCTACACTATCCATTTCCCGCACTATTCCCTTCACCTCGTTTGAACGGCAATCCTTCATTTATCATATAGTAACATGGTGAAGGTCTTTTAGGAACATGTGAAGGTCTTTAAGGAACAAGGTGAAGGTCTTTTAGGATGAAACGCTTTAGTTTTAATATTTCGGTTTTTAAATTTATTAAAAAATTTATTAATATATTTTTTAAAAACCTATTAAGCTAGCGAGAGGGCTTTTTATTTTGAAAGGAAAGGTTTGCTTGTAAGTTTTTGAACGTCAGTGAGGTGAACATTATCTAAGATTAGTGAACACCAGATTTACAGGTCCATAGTCTACAACTTGAGAATTCTCTATTTAGACCCCCCCCCCCTTTTCCTGCCCCACGCCCTGAAATCTCTATCACACACACACACACACACACACACACACACACACACACACACACACACACACACACACACACACACACACACACACACACACACACACACACACACATAAAAAGCCCAATTTCTAAACGAGCTGATTTCGGTAAAAGACAAAACAGTCACGTCTGTTTGAACAAGACCGGTGCCCGAGACTTGAGACCAGGCTGCAGGAAGTCACATTATTAATTAAATATAATATAACGCACGGTGTAATGTTTGCACGGCGCTTTAAACATACTGATAAACGGTGGGGGGGGGGACTCAGAGAGGGAGGGAGGGCGCTGCCCACAACCCACCCATGTGGTACATATGTTTAGGAGGTATTTCGGTCCACTTCAAAAAAAAGGGTAAAAAAATCAGGGCCTCCCCCCATTTGAGGGGGGGGGGGGAGGTGATCACAAACTCTAGCAACTTCACTGAGTGGTATCAGGATGCACAAAGGGAGGGGGAGATGTGACTTTCTTGTAAAAGGTTCTTGTTGGAAACGAATTATTCGACAATTGTGTTACATAATAGCATTGTAACCTCTTTGCTGATATGACAATAACTCGTTAAGTCAACGGAAGCACCCAACAGCCACCAAACGATAACTAATACTTACAGAAAACAACATCTACCCCCCCCCCCAATAACCCCAACACACTTATTCCCCCCCTCCCCCAGCTCAAAAGATCAACTAATTATAAAAGTGTTGGACTGCGATCTTTAAAATAGATTAAATAGACACGAACAATCTGTGTCGATATAACAAAATATATTGAGCTTTAATCATAATTTTACATGACAAATAATTAAACGTTTGGGCACTTGCCTTCATCAGTACAACAAGACATACAAATAAGTAGTAATCAAATTTACATAATATATAGAGAGAGAGATAAATCCTACCTAAAAAATAGAAAACAGACAGAAACAAGGTCAAGAAAAAAGAAGAATGAAAAGGAAGTGACTTGAGGTAAAATTTAAAAGTCAAATCAGGAAAAAAGACATCACAGTTACGTAAAATTGTGGATTTGGTTTATCCCGTATGGAGTTAACGTGCCAAATCTTGATATTAATTTATTCTCCATATGGATCCTATCCGTTGTGTTACTAGGATACAGTATACCAGTAACTGCGATGTCCAAAATGCCATCATGGTTGTTGCTATTGAAATGTTTGGAGACCTCTTTCACTTTCCGGAGGGACAAGAGCCTTAGGGACATGCTAGTTAGAAGCCACCTCCCGTCTATTCAGGCACATAAAGGCACCAAACGTTGCAATCGTAGCCGATGTAACACATGTCCCTACGTGATTCAAGTTGATAAGATCACTTTCCCTCTGGAAGTATTCAAAATAAAGGATCGTTTTACCTGCACAAGTCGCAACGTGATTTACACCATCCTTTGTAAAAAGTGTCGTAAATTATACGTAGGAGAGACAGGTCGTCGCCTTGGAGACCGGTTTAGAGAACACCTCTATATTATAAATAAACAGGCTCTCTGTCCGGTCTCCAAACATTTCAATAGCAACAACCATGATGGCATTTTGGATATCGCAGTTACTGGTATACTGTATCCTAGTAACACAACGGATAGGATCCATATGGAGAATAAATTAATATCAAGATTTGGCACGTTAACTCCATACGGGATAAACCAAATCCACAATTTTACATAACTGCGATGTCTTTTTTCCTGATTTGACTTTTAAATTTTACTTCAAGTCACTTCCTTTTCATTCTTCTTTTTTCTTGACCTTGTTTCTGTCTGTTTTCTATTTTTTAGGTAGGATTTATCTCTCTCTATATATATTATGTAAATTTGATTACTACTTATTTGTATGTCTTGTTGTACTGATGAAGGCAAGTGCCCAAACGTTTAATTATTTGTCATGTAAAATTATGATTAAAGCTCAATATATTTTGTTATATCGACACAGATTGTTCGTGTCTAATGGACTACGATGAGTCGATTGTTTTGTCACGTGATACGTGTAAAAACAAGTAAGACTTCCGGTAGGCTGTCTGCAACACACTAGTCGCTCACAAATTTTTCTTCAAACAACTTTCTTCCTTTAATCATAACTGAATTATAATTATTGTCACATTTAATGAATGTCATTTAAAGAAACGCGTGTATTCAAGAATATTTTGAAAAGTAACATTTTTAATTAACATTGGGGAGGCGCTAATGGAGACAAACATTTTGCTTTAAAATTAATGATGATGGCAATGGATGATCAGCTGTTATCTGTTGTTATGTGTTGTTATGTGTAGCAGAAAGCCTACCAATGGCTGGTACATATCACGTGACAAAACAAGGAAGTGACTAATCGTAGTCCATTAATCAAAAGATCAAACATAGTTAGATCTAAATGTTTAAAAAAAAAAAAAAAAATTAATGTTTTTTCCCCCATCAAAACATGTTGATTTGTGAAGAATGAAGAATTTACAGGTAAGACGTATTGAAAAGCCGAAGATCGATCATATCTTTTAGCATTTGATTCAAAAAGATGATTGAGATAAAGCATAGTTGTGCGAGACGTGGTGTGAGGCGAAATAAAATAAGCAATTATCACCAACGGAGCACATAAACTCTCCTGATTAACGGCTGACATAAAAAGAAATGTAATGACGTCATTGGACCGTGAGTCACCGTGTTCTAGCTTTGAAATACTTGGTTCGTTCCAGGAGGCGGGAAAGGGCTGGTGGGCTAATGAGTTGGTTAGGCTGATAACCTGGCAGGAAAACTATGAGGTTAAAGGACTTAATAGAGTACAGGGTGTGTGTTGGGACAGAGAAGGTGTGATCAAAGAGGTAACATAGAAGGTGGGATCTGAGCAGTGACATAAAAAGGTAAGGTTCGGGAGGTCCCATAGATGTGAGATCTGAGAGGTCAAATAGAAGGTGGGATCTAATAGGTCAAATAGAAGGTGGGATCTAATAGGTCAAATAGAAGGTGGGATTAATAGGTCAATTAGAAAGTGGGATTAATAGGTCAATTAGAAGGTGGGATCTGATAGGTAAAATAGAAGGTGGGATCTAATATGTCAAATAGAAGGTGGGATCTAAGAGATCAAATAGAAAGTTGGATCTAAGAGGTCACACTGAATGTGAGATCCTAAAGGTCACATACATGTGTTGTCCGATAGGTGACCTTGAAGATAGGATCAGAAATAATCAAATAGAAGTAAAAGTTTTTAATAAAGTGAGTCGAATGGTGGGTTTATTGGTTTGGGTAAAGGCGGTAAGAGCATTCGTTGTGCGTGGAGTGGGTAAATGTGGCTAAATATGAGATATGGTCAAGTAGCAGCCATGTTTGTGTGAATATGTGGACGCATCAATTATGTTAAAGGGGTAGGGATGTGTAGTTGAATGTGTGGACATATCCCATAGGATCACCGGGTAAAGATGTACAGATTGGTGGTCGGGAGACGGGAATCGTGTGGGTGTTCAGGGGAATTATTTCATTTACTAAACGCCTGATAGTAATTGATCCTTTCAGATATCATTTAGTCATGTAGTATATCCATATCAACCGGGATGAGAACCCTCTGAGGCGTTTAACCCTTGTTTGTAGGAAATAAAATGATACACATATAAACAGTGTATAATTGAGCGAACCGAATTAACAAAATAAAATAAAATAAGATTAAATTGATATCTGATAAGACAAATTAAAAATAGTACACATACTTCTCTGCACTTTTAGTAATCATCTGTGAATATGTCAAAACCGGAATCACTACGCAGATGAAATTTTATTTAGCGATTTTATATATAAACAACATGTGACATAAATAGATAAAGCTACCATAATAAGTTCTTCTATTTAATTAATACTCACTCCCATTATTAACAAGTGTTGATCTGTTGTTCTTGGATGGGTTACTAAAACGTTGATGCATTGAATGCGTGTTTTAAATTTTTGCTCATGTTAACGAAAGGTCGTATGCTTAATTTTTTTGCTCATGTTAACGAAAGGTCGTATGCTTAATTTTTTTGCTCATGTTAACGAAAGGTCGTATGCTTAATTTTTTTGCTCATGTTAACGAAAGGTCGTATGCTTAATTTTTTTGCTCATGTTAACGAAAGGTCGTATGCTTAATTTTTTTGCTCATGTTAACGAAAGGTCGTATGCTAAATTTTTTTGCTCATGTTAACGAAAGGTCGTATGCTTAATTTTTTTGCGGATGTTAACGAAAGGTCGTATGTTTATTTTTTTTGCTGATGTTAACGAAAGGTCGTTTTTTTTGCCCATGTCAACCTACTTTTAAAAAAAGTAGATGGATATAAAGAGTTAAAACTTCATAATTATTAACACAATTCAAAAGTTTATAGTGTTGGTCTGAAATAGGCAATACTCCGTTAATGAACTTTTCATTAGTGGTATCAAACCATGACGGAAGGCTAATTCCTAATTCACCCCCACCCCCCCAAACCTGCGCCTCATACATGCAAAGTTTGTGGAGCACGGTGGCAAAGAACGCCTCTGAAAAAATCCACCTTTGGAATGATCACAAAATAAGAAAATTCTACAGATTAGATATGCATGTGTGTCTGTAATGCTGTGTTCAATAGGAGCGTAGTGTAAACTTTTCCAGGAGTTAGCGCCAGATAATTGCGTTACTTGAATGCATGTTTTGTCGAGTAACGATAAAAGATGGGGGAGTTCGTGCAATGTCGCCGCCATTGTTGGGGGGGGGGGGGGGGTTGTTTCTTCTAGTTCCTAGCTAATTCGTGTTTTGTAAGACAGGATTTTGTTTTCTACTTTGAGAGTGTTCATACAACGAAACAAAGTCACACACATATCAACCATTCAACCGGAAAGAGATCTCCACATCACAAGGGACACCTCTCCGAAAGGGATACAACTCTTAAAGGGCAATAACTAAACAGGAGAACTCACTCCAAAGAAAAGAAAAAACAAGAAAAGAAAAACAATTTTACACCCAAAATAAAATGACCACTAGGCAATGGGTGCCATTCATAAAGATAACTGCCCCCACCCCCACTTCACGAGGGACACCACCCAACTGGGGACATGATTCAATAGACACCAATTCAGAGAGGTTACGCCTCTGCAAGGGAGACTACTCCCGTTTCTCATCAAGATGATTGAGTTACTGTCACTTAGCAACCTAACCGTCACTCTTAAGTAAATTTTTTACCCTACGGGCTCTCAGGAATCTGTTGATAAAATAAGTCTCATGAAGATGCAATCTTTAGAGGCGGCGTCGACAGCCGACACATGAAGGCACACAGCACCAGGACAGCCGACACATGCATACACGCAACATCCGGACAGCCGACGCATGCATGCACACGGCCCCAGGACAGCCGACACATGCATACACACAGCACCAGGACAGCCGACACATGCATGCACACATGCACCAGGACAGCCGACACATGTATGCACACATGCACCAGGACAGCCGACACATGCATGCACACAGCACCAGTAAGTTTTAGATAGAACAAACTCATCGTGCATTTCTCTTTTCGGCTATTTAATTTTTTCTTTTCTCCCTACATTCATACGCTTTCTTAACCTTTGAGAACCCACATCCGTATGTGATGTCGTATTGATCTTACTGATCGAAGGGGGAATCGATACCAACAACATCATGTATCGTTTAAGAGGTCGGCCATCCGTAAGAATGTATGGTGCGCTCTTTAAATTTTTTGTTTGCAGGAACTGAACACGGAGAGTACAGCATCTACATCTGAACACGGGGAGTATAGCATCTACATCTGAACACGGGGAGTATAGCATCTACATCTGAACACGGGGAGTATAGCATCTACATCTGAACACGGAGAGTATAGCATCTACATCTGAACACGGGGAGTATAGCATCTACATCTGAACACGGGGAGTATAGCCTCTAGAACTGAACACAGGGAGTATAGCATCTACAACTGAACACAGGGAGTATAGCATCTACATCTGAACACGGGGAGTATAGCATCTACAACTGAACACAAGGAGTATAGCATCTACAACTGAACACAGGGAGTATAGCATCTACAACTGAACACAGGGAGTATAGCATCTACAACTGAACACAGGGAGTATAGCATCTACAACTGAACACAGGGAGTATAGCATTTAAATCTGAACACTGGGAGTATATCATCTACAACTGAACACAGGGATTATATCATCTACATCTGAACACGGGGAGTGTAGCATCTACATCTGAACACAGGGAGTATAGCATCTACAACTGAACACAGGGAGTATAGCATTTAAATCTGAACACTGGGAGTATAGCATCTACAACTGAACACAGGGATTATATCATCTACATCTGAACACGGGGAGTGTAGCATCTACATCTGAACACAGGGAGTATAGCATCTACAACTGAACACAAGGAGTATAACATCTACGTCTGAACACAGGGAGTATAGCATCTACATCTGAACACAAGGAGTATAGCATCTACATCTGAACACAGGGAGTATAGCATCTACATCTGAACACAGGGCGTATAGCATATACGTCTGAACACAGGAAGTATAGCATCTACAACTGAACACAAGGAGTATAACATCTACGTCTGAACACAGGGAGTATAACATCTACATCTGAACACGGGGAGCATAACATCTACATACACGATTTGTCAGTCTGCGTTATCGACGGGTCCTAACAAAGTTCAGAGCGGGAATTTTTAAACATTGTCAGCTCTTCCTAATAAGGTTCAGATCGTAAGGTTTATCTTATTCTTTTAGGCCCTAACGACTTCTAGAACTGGCGATCTTAGGCTTTTTCTTTCAGCGACTCACCCCACCCTCCTACTCCTTCTTGATTTCAAAACATTTTTCCAGCACTCCCGCTATACAAAATGCAAATAAACTGTTAAAAAAACCCCGATTTTCTAGGTCCTACCGCGGCCCTGACACGGCCTCTCGCACCTTGACACGACCTCCCGCACCCCTGACACGGCCTCCCGCACCCCTGACACGGCCTCCCGCACTCCTGACACGGCCTCACGAACCACAAGTGGGGGGTGCGGGCATCACTGGCTAAGAGCCCCTGGTCTAGAGTGTGAAGGTTAAAAAGCGTCTGTTGGTCCTGTCAACATCGATGCAGAGATGGTATTTGCTGGTTCAGGAAACTGATACCATTGTTTATGGCTGTCTCGAGTAGTTCTATTATTAAAGTCCTCGTGCTTGGTGGATTTATTTTCCCCCTTTGTATGAGCTGTGGCGTAGCTAGTGTAGATGGCGTAGCTAGTGTTGATGACGTAGCTAGTGTTGATGGCGTGGCTAGTGTAGATGGCGTAGCTAGCGTCGATGGTGTGGCTAGTGTAGATGGCGTAGCTAATGTTGATGGCGTAGCTAGCGTCGATGGCGTAGCTAGTGTTGATGGCGTAGCTAGTGTTGATGACGTAGCTAGTGTTGATGGCGTGGCTAGTGTAGATGGCGTAGCTAGCGTCGATGGCGTAGCTAGTGTTGATGGCGTAGCTAGTGTTGATGGCGTAGCTAGTGTTGATGGCGTAGCTATAAATGTTGATGGCATGGCTAGTGTTGATGGCGTGGATAGTGTTGATGTCGCCCCGAGGAGGTCGATTCATTCTTGGGGCCCGTCTTCCATGAAAAAAAAAAGTCTGCAGGTAGCCAAAAATCCTGCCCCCTCATTGTAAGAAGAAAAAAAAAGCCGAACTCTTATCAACCTACGCCACTGTGTAGATGGGAACTATTTCTCATGGCACTATAATTTTTAACGCAAGAAACTTTTTTCATATATTTTGTGTTTGGTGAATGAGATGACCATGAAGTGAGACGCTTGTTTCACTAGGCACAAACCCCCCCCCCCCCCCCCTTCTAATGTCTTTGTATTGGTCCTCCACATAGATCGGCTAGCTACGCAACTAGTTTCAGGGTTGGGGGGGCACACGAAATTATGAATGTCCATTTCAAGATGTGATCACAACTCATGACAAGAAACAAAATTAGTCACGTCGTGGTAGCGTCAACACACCCTCCCCCTCACCCCCCCCCCCACACAACCGTTTAGGAGAAGTCAATACATGGAGAGTTTATTTATGACAAGAGGATGAGCCGGGACCATACGCCATTAAACCCCACACCACACACAAGGAACCAACCTTCACAGCACCACGACGTTAACTTCAGATCTTGCAAAATCCACCTACACGTGAACCACTGTGCAGATACGACGTCATACGGTGTACACATTGAACAATGCCTAGGGCAGAATGTCATTGGATTCAGGACCACGCACTTCAAAAGTTATAGATTTATATTAACGATTAGAATATTAATTCTAAGTGTTAATGTCATTGAACATAAGCATTGTGAAGGTCGTTATAAAAAATAACAGTGTTCCATAAATGGATACCACCATTTAATGTTGCGATAAGGGAGAAAAGAGATGAATACAAAAGATTGTTATGTAACCGTTCCCATTCTGTAACCACAGCCCACCCATCCAGACGCACTCCTCCTACCCACCCCATCACCCTCTTTCAAACATCTCTCATCCTACCTCATCACCCTCCTTCATACCTCTCCCTTACACCTCATCACCCTCCTTCAAACGACCAGCCCTCTCCCCACACACCTCGACCTCCCCCCACCCCACACTTTTGTTTTTCTTTTACAAGCGTGACTCCACTGCAGCCCCCAATGCGCCCTCCCCTCCACTGCAGCCTCCAATGCGCCCTCCCCTCCACCGCAGCCCCCATTGCGCTTTCCCCCTCCACATAAGAAACAAACGTATTTCCGTACTCACAGTTTTTCTGCGATGAAGATCACGATGAAGTTTGATGAAGATCACGATGAAGTTTGATGAAGATCACGATGAAGTTTGATGAACATCACGATGAAGTTTGATGAAGTGAGACGAACTTTAAAAACGTTTGTTGTGTTCAAATCAAATTCCCAACACACAAAACACACACAAACACCTGCATGTATCCGACAGTGTCTATCTGAACAGTAGCAGAACGTCTTGTATCCGAGAGTGTCTATCTGCACGTTACCGGGACTACCACCTCCCACCCGCTTAAAGCTGGCAGTAGTTTCACCTGGGACCACTCAGTCAGCCGATGAGAGCGCTACCGAGTGGCTATCCAAGTGGCCCATAAATAGATTTTTTTTAAAAAAAGGAGAGTTGCTCCAGCCCGGTTACATCCAGTTTTGTTTTTAAAACTTTGAGTGATCAAAGGTCAAGACTTAAGCGATGAGTAAAGAAAAAAAAAAAAAAAAAAAAAAGAAATCGTTAAAAACATCAAACAAAACCAAACCAACGAATCAATTTCATGGTCTCTAAGTGATGACCGAAAGATGAAAAAAAATCATTGGTTTCCCCACAATCCATCAGAATTTATCAGCGATCTTTCCCTGCTGTTAAAAAAGCAAATACGTCAATACGATCATGAACAATGTGACGTCATCATAGTTTAATTTTTTGGTTTTTTGGTTAGGGTTCCACCTGAAGTACTGCAGTACTGGGGTAGTCCCTCTGCGAGGTCTGCCCTTGCGGATCTCTTGCCCTTGCGGCGTTATCATCTGTTCTACAGCGGCCCTGATTAGACAGTGAGGTGTCCCCCCCCCCCCCCCCCCCGAGTTTGTAACCCGGTTTGAACAAGACCAGATACTACGCTTCGAACTTAGTCACTTTAGCAACGCTGGGCGCAGGGTTTAGCAAGACAGCTGTCAGAGTTTACCAGCCTGCTTTCCTGGCTGTTTTAAAAGCAAATAATTACCGGTGAAGTCAATACGACCAATGAGAAAGTGAGGTGACGATATCCAAACATGGAAAAGAAAAGCATCGGTCAGGTCTGAATGGAAGGATGTGGTGAGGCAGGCCAAGGCTCTACCATGGGCTTGTAGCGCCACAGGGACGGATGGAAGGACTGAGTGGAAGGATGTGGTGAGGCAGGCCAAGGCTCTACCATGGGCTTGTAGCGCCACAGGGACGGATGGAAGGACTGAGTGGAAGGATGTGTTGAGGCAGGCCAAGGCTCTACCACGGGCTTGTAGCGCCACAGGGATGGATGGAAGGACTGAGTGGAAGGATGTGGTGAGGCAGGCCAAGGCTCTACCATGGGCTTGTAGCGCCACAGGGACGGATGGAAGGACTGAGTGGAAGGATGTTGTGAGGCAGGCCAAGGCTCTACCATGGGCTTGTAGCGCCACAGGGACGGATGGAAGGACTGAGTGGAAGGATGTGGTGAGGCAGGCCAAGGCTCTACCATGGGCTTGTAGCGCCACAGGGACGGATGGAAGGACTGAGTGGAAGGATGTGGTGAGGCAGGCCAAGGCTCTACCATAGGCTTGTAGCGCCACAGGGACGGATGGAAGGACTGAGTGGAAGGATGTGGTGAGGCAGGCCAAGGCTCTACCATGGGCTTGTAGCGCCACAGGGACAGATGGAAGGGCTGCTTTTTTTAAACCAGAGAAACAGGTGACATGTAATACGTTAAAATTGTCCTACTTTTCATATAGGTATCCTCATCAGAATGTTTATCGAAAAATGAACATGTACCATGTAATTAAGACACATTTCCATTTAATTGGATCAATAAAACAATCTTATCTTATCGTAAATACAAAAGACCCGGGGGACATATAGTGAAACTGCCATCAACTTTAACGATGTTACAAAAAACATTTAGTAAAAACATTTTCAAGTTTCAATATTTTCTTTTATACAAGGAAAGTTAATTCCCTTTAAGAATATTTTCAAGTTTCAATATTTTCTTTTACTCATGGAAAGTTAATGCCCTTTAAGAACATTTTCAAGTTTCAATATGTTCTTTTATACACGGAAAGTTAATTCCCTTTAAGAACATTTTCAAGTTTCAATATTTTCTTTTATACACGGAAAGTTAATTCCCTTTAAAAAAAAATGTTTAACACAAGAAAATTCAAAACTGGAATTGCGATTGATTCTTGAATAGTAATCAATTACTAGGTACAGCCCGCAAAACATTGGCGAGAGTAATGTGTGAACTTCTCATCTAATAGATCTAGCCCGCCAAACATTGGCGACAGCAATGTGTGAACTTTTCATCTAATAGATCTAGCCCGCCAAACATTGGCGACAGTAATGTGTGAACTTCTCATCTAATAGATCTAGCCCGCCAAACATTGGCGACAGTAATGTGTGAACTTCTATTCTAATAGATCTAGCCTGCAAAACATTGGCGACAGTAATGTGTGTACTTCTCAATCTAATAGATCTAGCCCGCCAAACATTGGCGACAGTAATGTGTGAATTTCTCATCTAATAGATACAGCCCGCCAAACATTGGCGACAGTAATGTGTGAAATTTTCTCATCTAATAGATCTAGCCCGCCAAACATTGGCGACAGTAATGTGTGACCTTCTCATCTAATAGATATAGCCCGCAAAACATTGGCGACAAAAAATTAGGTCACTGTTAACGTTGGCCATTAAAAACAAAATCACCACCGAACTAATTAAACACCCCCAAAGCGTTTATATGCCTTTTGTGTTTGTGTTTATGTAATTGTACGTGACTTATCATTTATGGGATTGTACGGGACTTATCATTTATGGGATTGTACGTAACTTATCATTTATGGGATTGTAGGGACTTATCATAAATGGGATTGTACGTAACTTATCATTTATGGGATTGTACGGGACTTATCATTTATGGGATTGTAGCAACTGATTTTTGGCATGGGAATGTTTTTTTTAGAAATCAAACTTAGTGCGTGCAAAACCTAATAAAGTAAAGATACATTTAAAACCACATACGTCACACATACAAAGCATACAGCAACAGCTACACAATTAATTCCCACACTAAAATGAAGCAAACACATTACCTGCCAATCACATTCTTGCCCCCCCCCCCCCCCCCACCCTTTTTAAAAAACATATTTTTTTTTTACTTAGTGGTGCTGAAAATTTTTAAAGAATGTGTTTTCATCGACGACAGGTCCATGCGCCAAGTTTCAGCTCGTTAAGATGACGGGAAGTGGGTCAGTTAGCCTTTCGAAGATTTTTCCGCCTCAAAGAAACAGGGAAATATTCGCACAAATATGAAGTTAACATAAAGGATTTAATAAACAAAAAAAAAGATCTTTTCTAACATTATTATTTTTAAAACTGAAATAGCTAAAGCAGTTAACCGACGAATCAAGTAAGTCCATCAAGAAGAAATTTGAAAGAGCAGCCAAACAAATGAAATCTGGTAAGTGTGAGACAGTGCCTGGTGCACAGGTCACTCAGTAGTAAAGGGAAGTGAGGGGTGTGCATGCTGCACATATTGTCACTCGAATTTCGTGCCGCCTGCGTTGGCTTCTTCGCCGAGCTCACTATAGCTGCATGGTGTTCTGTCAGACGTAGCTGTACGCTGTTCTGTCAGACGTAGCTGTACGCTGTTCTGTCAGACATTGCTGCATGCTGTTTGTCAGACATAACGTATGCTGTACTAAATTCTTCAGTTTAACTAAAATAAACTACCACAAATAACATACGAATGGCATTTTGTCAAAATGGACCCGGACACGCAGCGCCGCCATTCGCACCCGAGTCTCATTAGACTCAATGCTGTTCGGATGTCATTTGTGGTAGTTTATTTTAGTTAAAATGAAGAATTAACATTTCAAACGTATAGTACATTCAATTATATTTCATTTGATACCTCATTTGGTCTTACAAACCCAACAATAATATTTTAAATCGTTTTTTAATCCCAACCTCTCACTTCTGGTACCCGGGTTCGAATAGTCGCAGCCTAAATTACAATCAGGCTATTTTGATGAGAGGAATCTTGAAAACAAAGATTAAATGCAAGATTATATCAATTGCGATATGTTCGTTTAAATGTTAAAGTTAAATTCAAGTAAAGAGCATTAACCCATTCTTTCGATTCGTTCCCCCAAAGCTGAAGGTCTCAGACGATCTTTTAACAGACCAGTTGGGAGCCATTTAATTTTTTCATCTTAAAGATTGGTTGAAAGAGGCGCATTTCATTTTCAATCCAACCGAAATGGGATTTTAAAAAAATGAACGACTTTGACCTTGGCGGCAAGGTTATATATCTATATCTGTCTGTCTGTCTATCTATCCATCCTTCCATCGATCCATCCATCCATCTATCCATCCATCCATCGATCCATCGATCCATCCATCGATCCATCATCCATCCATCATCCATCCATCGATCATCTATCTATCTATCTATCTATCTATCTATCTATCTATCTATCTATCTATCTATCTATCTATCTATCTATCTATCTATCTATCTATCTATCTATCTATCTATCTATCTATCTATCTATCTATCTATCTATCTATCTACCTACCTACCTACCTACCTACCTACCTACCTACCTACCTACCTACCTACCTACCTACCTACCTACCTACCTACCTACCTACCTACCTACCTACCTACCTACCTACCTACCTATCTATCTATCTATCTATCTATCTATCTATCTATCTATCTATCTATCTATCTATCTATCTATCTATCTATCTATCTATCTATCTATCTATCTATCTATCTATCTATCTATCTATCTATCTATCTATCTATCTATCTATCTATCTATCTATCTATCTATCTATCTATCTATCTATCTATCTATCTATCTATCTATCTATCTATCTATCTATCTATCTATCTATCTATCTATCTATCTATCTATCTATCTATCTATCTATCTATCTATCTATCTATCTATCTATCTATCTATCTATCTATCTATCTATCTATCTATCTATCTATCTATCTATCTATCTATCTATCTATCTATCTATCTATCTATCTATCTATCTATCTATCTATCTATCTATCTATCTATCTATCTATCTATCTATCTATCTATCTATCTATCTATCTATCTATCTATCTATCTATCTATCTATCTATCTATCTATCTATCTATCTATCTATCTATCTATCTATCTATCTATCTATCTATCTATCTATCTATCTATCTATATATCTATCTATCTATTTATCTATCTATCTATCTATCTATCTATCATCTAACTATCATGTATATTTAAATATATATATACATATATATATTTCTTGTCAAACGCAATAAAGGGTGGACCAAAAAAAAAAAGATCACTTTTCCGGTGATATTATAACAAGATGAATGATGAAATGGCCTTGTTACACTTCACTTATCCACAAGTTACAGCAGATTATGTGAACTCAGATGTTAGATCCATTGTCAGCTGGTCCAAAGCATCTGTTGTATATCAGTTTTGGGATAAGTGAATAATAGCGGGCAATTTTTCTCGTTCGTCTTGTCATACTACCAAAACCGCTGTGTCATGTTTGCCCTCCCCCCGGTCACTTTTGCCCACCCCCTCACTTTTGGAGGTTCCCCCTTCCACTTTTGGAGTCTCTCCTTGCCATTATTTGAGGCCCCACTTGCCACTATTTGAGGCCCCACTTGCCACTATTTGAGGCCCCACTTGCCACTATTTGAGGCCCCAGTTGCCACTATTTGAGGCCCCACTTGCCACTATTTGAGGTCCCACTTGCCACTATTTGAGGCCCCACTTGCCAGTATTTGAGGCCCCACTTGCCACTATTTGAGGCCCCACTTGCCACTATTTGAGGCCCCAGTTGCCACTATTTGAGGCCCCACGCAATTTTTTCGGTTTTGTGGCCTCCCCCCACGCTTGCATTTCTAGTAGATGGATTAAATTTTTCCTTCACATCATAACTTTCAATGTCTTAATTATCCCATGCCCCCAGCAGCCGCAGGTGTTTCAGGACAAACGCGACGCCTCTGCATACTATCTTCTATATCAGCGGTTCTCAACCTGTGGGTCACACGACCATTTCACAAGGGTCGCCTAAGACCATCTGAAAACACATACACTCTACAGTTATAGAATATCAACGAACATAATTTAGTGTTTGAGGTCGCCATAACATGAGGAACTCTATTAAAGGGTCGTGGCATTAGAAAGGTTGAGAACCACTGTTCTATATGATAGAATGTAATACATAGAATCAACAGAAGGCTGGCGGTTTCTAAAATAATGTGTGCCTTCACTTCGCCCTCAGTGACGTCGCTGGTACTCTAAAAACGTACTACATACACCCACACGCACACACACGCATGCACGCACACACCCGCACACACCCCCGCACGCACACACACACTCACACTAACCACACACACGCACACGCACATACACACACACGCACGCACATACACACACACGCACGCACACAGACATACACATGCACGCACGCACACTCACACACGCACACACACATACACATACACACACATCTATATATATATATTATATTTATATGTATGTATCATGTGCAAAATATATTATATATAAGTTATATTTTTCATTAGCCGTCACATCTTAATATTACCGTGTACATACGCATCCAATAACAATCCAGAGACGCACCAACTCTTGGAGGGCTCTAGTGTTACAAGATGGATGAGAAAATATCGATTTGTTGGAGCCAATCCAGCCGGCCCCGACCCCAGCATCCCCCACCCCCAGCCTCCCTTTATAAAAAAAAAAAAAAACTATGTCAAGCTAGGTCTGATTGTTGTTGTAATCTAGACCAGTGTTCCCCAAATGGTGCTCCGTGGACCAGCACCGGTCCACGAGCCTTACGTTTGCTGTCCATTCAACGATGACTATTTAAGGTCAAATAAAAAGACATTATAATTATCAATCTGGCACCGATCACTCGTGAAATTTCGAAACGTATCCACTTGTCCGGCGAAAAATACAAGTTTGGGAAACACTCACCTAGACCACCTCACCCCTGTGAGTTATCACCCTTCGCCGACATTACCTCCCTTTGTTTGGCCTTATTTGATTAGTGGCGGTGTAACCATGACGATGAAATTTACAGAAATCATTACGGTAAATAAGGAATTACCGAATTCAACTCCCATGCACATTCTGATTTGAGCCCCACCCCTCTTGATGTCTGTGAACCCCCTTCCCTACTTACTAAGGGTGATAATACACTAGGTCCGGGTATCACCGGATTCCAAGACTGACGAATGAGACTGGATCGGTATAAAAAACAAATGCAATAACAAAGTGAACACGGCTACATTTGATCAGGCGTCATCGGTGAAAGTCGGTAATGCGCCCCGGTTGAATTTGTTTTTTTCGTCAGAACTGTCCGAAGCTAATTTTAAAAACAATTAAAATGGCGGCATGTAATTTTTTACAGATTGTTTGTACAAAAATGTCACCTTAAAATCTAGAATAGCCTTTCATTTGTGTATTATTCATTTGGATCCATCGTAAGTAATTTAATTATATACAAATTGTAGCATTTTATCAATTAAAATGGTAGAAATCGATAAACTAATATCTCTAGTGGATGATCGCACTCCACAATGGGACATAGCAACCATATAACTAGAGCGATGTTCGACGGAATTGTCCTAAGCTAAATTTAAAAAAAAAAACAAGCAAATGACGTCATTGGAGTTCTTCTTTGCATCAAAAAAAACTAGATCATAGAAAAATAATCTTTATTTTTATATTCGTTAGCGCTAGCGGAAAGACAGTAGGGTGAAGGCCGTTGTTATGATTAAACAATAAAGTTCCGGATGCGATCGGATGCAATGTATTCTCAATTTTTACTATGTCCGACTTACAGTTCTACCGAGCGATCGGTCTTGTCGTCAGTCTTAGAATCCGGTGAAATCCGGACATAGTGTATTATCACCCTAAGAGTCGAGTTTACTGCCCATACGTACAATCCATTAATTCCCCATGTAGTCTTTGATTCCCCCCTTACCTACTCTGAGTTGAGACCATTCCAAATAAAGAAAATACACTACTTCCCCTTGCAGTGAATGATTCCCCCCCCCCCCCCCTTTTTTTTTGCCTACTCTGAGTTGAGACCATTCCAAATTGTGAAAGTCCATTAATTCCCCTTGCAGTCTATGATTTCCCCCCCCCCCCCCCCCTTTTTTTTTTTACCTACTCTGAGTTGAGACCATTAATTCCCCTTGCATTCTATCACCCCCTCCCCCAGGCTCCCTTGCTTATAATTATAATGAGTCGAGTGTATTCTTCATATAGACCATATACACAATTTACCTGCAGATGCGCAATGTTCAATTAAAAGAAACTTTTTGCAGATAATTTCTTTTGGCTACCTCAAACGTTAGAAAATGTTTTAATTTTGATTCACTCCCACTTGAATAAAATTCCCCTGATATTAGCACGTAAATTGGACCGAATTCTTGTCCTTGCTGTACATTCGTTTCTGGAGACTTAAGGGGGGAACAACTAAATGGATCATTGACTTAATACTTGACTGGATATTTAAAGGAAAGTGCTAGTGTCCAGATTTTACTATTACAACTTTGCTTATCTGACATATTCAAATGTTGTTTTTACATGAATGTATAAATATATATATATATATATTTGTAATTATAGTTTGATTATTTTTTTAGTAACTTGTATACACATTTGTGTCAGGCGGTGGTGATGATGGTGACGTTGGTGGTGATGATGGTGACGTTGGTGGTGATGATGATGACGTTGGTGGTGATGATGGTGACGTTCTTGGTGATGATGGTGACGTTCTTGGTGATGATGGTGGTGATGATGGTGACGTTGGTGGTGATGATGGTGACGTTCTTGGTGATGATGGTGACGTTCTTGGTGATGATGGACGTTCTTGGTGATGATGGTGACGTTCTTGGTGATGATGGACGTTCTTGGTGATGATGGTGATGTTGGTGGTGATGATGGTGATGTTGGTGGAGATGATGGTGATGTTGGTGGTGATGATGTTGACGTTCTTGGTGATGATGGTGACGTTCTTGGTGATGATGGTGACGTTCTTGGTGACGATGGTGACGTTCGTCGTGTTGATGGTGACGTTGGTGGGGATGATGGTGATGTTGTTGGTGATGATGGTGATGTTGGTGGTGATGATGTTGACGTTCTTGGTGATGATGGTGACGTTCTTTGTGACGATGGTGACGTTGGTGGGGATGATGGTGACGTTGGTGGGGATGATGGTGATGTTGTGGTGAAGTTGGCGGTGGTAGTGGTGATGATGGACATGTTGGTGGTGATGATGACCATGCGAAGATGACTAAGGCTTCGATTTGAGTATTAGCCTTGACTATTTTATTTAAAGTGAGAAGGACTAGTTCCATTCGTCAGCCCCCATCCTCTTGTCATTTACCCCTTGAATCCATTGGCAATATAATTTATTCAGACGCATCATCGTTTTTGATACTAATCTAAATTGTCGCATGCCTGATTGGATAAAAGATTTTTTTTTTAATGCAAAAAAAAAAATATCCTGGTGTGTAATGGAGTTCCGATTCCAGGTGTGTCATTGAGCTCCAATTGCAGGTGTGTCATTGAGCTCCAACTCCAAGTGTACCATTGAGGTATAAACTCTTGGTGTGTTATTGAGCTCCAATTCCTAGTATTTCATTGAGCTCCAACTCTGGTGTGTCATTGAGCTCCAACTCCAGGTGTGCCATTGAGTTCCAATTCCTGGTGTTTCATTAAGCTACAACTATTGGTGTGTCATTGAGCTCCAACTCCAGGTGTGTCATTGAGCTCCAATTCCTGGTGTTTCATTGAGCTCCAACTCTTGGTGTGTCATTGAGCTCCAACTCCAGGTGTGCCATTGAGCTCCAACTCTAGGTGTGCCATTGAGCTCCAACCAGCTGGAAAGTCCCGCTGTGACGATTGCATCTCATTCGAAGGTCAGGAAACGAACCTCGCCAAAGAACGTGGACACACAAGTCTTCATTGTTTCACTTGGTTCACTTCACATACCCGCCAAAGAACGTGGACACACAAGTCTTCACTGTTTCGCTAGGTTCACTACACACACACACACACGCACTTTTGCTTTTCTGCTATCGGTCATCTACCGTGTGGCTACCGGTCATCTACCGTGTGGCTACCGGTCATCTACCTTGTGGCTACCGGTCATCTATCGTGTGGCTACCGGTCATCTACCGTCTGGCTACCGGTCATTTACCGTGTGGCTACCGGTCATCTACCGTGTGGCTACCGGTCATCTACCGCGTGGCTACCGGTCGTATTCCGTGTGGCTACCAGTCATCTACCGTAGGGTTTATCAATAATAATAATAAATCCAGTTTGCTGATTCCAAATATGACGTCACATATTGTATAACACGTCAGCATTGTAAGTTATGCAGATTTATGCAAAATATTAATTTCTGTACTCAGAGGCGTAACTGGGTGTTTGGGGCCCTTGGCAAATTTATTTTTTAAATAATAAAAATTTAAAAATTAGAGATTTAGCGGCGCCCTTTTGAACAGGCGTAGGCCGGCGCCCTTGGCTACTGCCCCGATGCCAAGCCGTTCCTACGCCTCTGTGTATACTATGCAACAAGGTACAGAACAATACACAGTATTTGCTTATATAACCGTGTGATTACGTTCAAGGTAGTCATAAAATTCAAGAAATGTCTTTTTTAAAATTTACTTTTATGGGATGAGAAATGAAAATAAAATTGTTAGCTATTTCCAATAGGAAATTTGATTTATTCATTTAACTCTAAGCAACTTTAAAAAAAAAACAAACAAAACAAGTTGCCAAAATCAATAATTAAACAATACAACAGAAAATATAAATCTCATAATAATGTTTTTAAATATAATTTAAATATATGCATGTTGGATGTAAGCATACATTTCAAAATTAATTTCTTCTCCCGCTTAACTCTATACGAGTTCAAAAAGTGGTCTAGGCACTTGCTCGGGCGCTTGTGAGTGACTGCTGGCCCCCACTAAAGAAACCAGCTGAAATCACTCTTCATGCATAAAATTACAGTGGCCTTGATACATCGTTTCCAATGCAAAGGCGTCCTGGTGAAATCTCTCTAAACTGTTTATTGCTTCGAGCAACCACGCCCGGTGGTAAAATAGAAATCAAGATGAGAATGTAAGACACGCTTTTCAGGGACATCAGCAGCCTGAGCCGCCTGGCGCTGTTACTGCATACAACAACCTAAAACAGATTAAAGATATATTCAAACCCAAATGCGTCACCGATATAAAGCATATGGCAACAGCTACACAAATAATCCACAAAACCACCAGCGTCGCCGACATAAAGCATATGGCAACAGCTACACAAATAATCCACAAACCACCAAAACATACATTGAACATGCCATTGACATCTTGACCCCTTTGAAAAACAAGAAAATGGAGTTGAAAATGTGATATCATGTATTGACATTGGCAACCAGTCTAAGCGCCAAGTTCCAGCTCGATAGGATGATGGGAAGTGGGTCAATAAGCATTCCCAAGATGTTGGAGCCACAAAGAAAGGAAGATGGAACACTCGCACGAAAGCGAAGTTAATATCAAAGGATTTTTAAAAATTAAATTAGAAATATTTTGCTAGGTGACTGCAGGGAACCCGCGGCATCCCATGGCGCGCACTTTGAGAACCGCTTGTTTTTAACGATATTTTCTGAATATTATTTTGAATGACAGTCTGCTGCGAATATAAATGGGCAAATTAAATTAATCATTTAAAAATCACTTGAGGCTGTCATAAAAAAAGGCCGAAATCTGAAGAAGAAAAACAACAAAAAAACAACAAAAAAACAAAGAAAACCAAAGAAAACGAACAAACAAAACGAACAAACAAACAAACAAAACAAACAAACAAACCAAACAAACAAACCAAACAAACAAACCAAACACCTATGTTAAAAATGAAACGACAGAACAGTGGATAGTGAAACTTTTATTAATGAAGTTTTTAATATAACTTATATCTGAGCTAAATTTAGAATGTTAATCTGTTGCTAACTTACACTTGTTGAGTTGTAAATGCTTCTTACTGAAAGCGTGGTTTACTTCACAACTATAATTTCGAATTTTAATTCATTTGACATAAAGGAAATAAAAAATGTTTAGGTACTACTAGCCCAGAAAATGTTCAATTAATTTAAAGTAGTGCATTACTTTATGGTCAAAGGGACAAAATCTACTACACACAGAAATTCATTCAATAGTTAGCTTCAAAATAAGGGAGAAAACTAGGGTTAATTTAAGAGAAAAGGGTAAATTACACATTAGCGCCCCTTTGAACGAAATAATTGTCAGAAAAAAAAGGTCGGAAACTGAATAAAATTTAGTGTTTACACTTAAGGATTAATTTTGTCAAAACTTTTTGTGACAGCTTAAAAAAAATTAATTTCTAAACTTTTAGTTTTCATCAGTTATTTTCATATTTGCAAGGTCCTACTACTTCTTGAGTTTGTTTCTTTTCATTGATGTCTGACTGTCCATTCGATGCTTGAAACGAGTTTACCAACATTTGCATATGTTCTTTCTTTGACTTTAATCACGACGCAGGGATCTTAACATTTGTTTGCGTACGTCATAAACTCCAGTTTACATTTTTGAATAAGATGATCTCCAAAAATCAAAGATTGTTAAGATGGAGTCTATTATTACAAGAATATAATTTTGATATAAAACAATTCAAAGGCAAAGATAATGTGATTGCTGATACTTTCTGATAAATTATGTAGTTGTTTATAAGCTGTTAAGAAGCTTGCTGTTAAATATTTTGAAAGGAAGAAATATATTTTCTTGTAGTTGTTTAATGGAAAAGAATTCCATTTTTTTAAAATAAATGAACTTTTTTCTTTTAAGAGGGGAGGTGTTATGAGGGATGACGTGTTAAAGCACGCCTATCTCATATCCCACGAGCATGACCCCTCGTGAACTCTCGTGACCGCCTTTGAAGTGTTGCTACAAAAACTTTCCCTTGTTTACAAAAAGCTTAGTTATTCAGAACCTTATAGAAGGATCTGGATAAAAGGGGAAAGCAAAACAATGCATTAGACGATTCTAGACATTAGCAGGAAATGCCTATAAAAGGGCTGACCGATAGAGAGCGACGGAGATTTTCTTTTGATCACGAGATGTGCTGTGTCATTTAATACTTTGTTGTGTGTAGATTTTTCTATTTCCTCGTTGTACAATTTTGTGCTCGTTGTATTTTTATATACAGTACCGGTACCAGCAAATCTGTAAGTTTATAATTTTAATCATATTTTCTCTTGCTGTTATTATTTAATTGAAGTTCACAAATTAAACAAAGTTATTAATTGTAATTAGCTCTGGCCTTGATTGTCGTTTTATTTGTTATATTATTTTTTTAAATTTTGGGTATCGTTCCTTATTATGGACTATTTCTTCAACGAGCCATAGTCTAAAATTAAGAGATTAAATTCTCAATTTATAACGGTCCGTAATAAAGTCTATGACTTCTGTGCACCCAGCAGGAGAATTATGTGGTATGTTATGACGTATTTGTATCCTATGAGATTTCTGTGCACTTAAGAATATTGAAAAAAAAAGTCCGAAATCTTTTTTTGCTTCCCATTCGTAATGTTTATGCACGTCCTTCAGGGTGTGCTACAGGATGTACTTCAAGATGTACTTCAGGATGTATTTCAGGATGTATTTCAAGATGGGCTACAGGATGTGCTACAGGATGTCAGTGGGCCCTGGTGCTGGATTTAAATGGGCCCCTGAAAACTTTTCTTTTATTCTTTTATATTCTCGGGCCCTGGTCGCTGGCACCACTTGCTCCATTGTAGCTACGCCACTTTTCTTCTTCTTCTTCTTCTTATATATACATATATATATATATATATAATATTTAGGTATAATTTATATAGGTGTATACATATGTTGGAAAAGAAAAGTCATCTCATTTAGGAAGATACACGTCATATGCCTGCTCAACCATCTCATTGAGGTACTTGGGATGTACATGGCATACTACAGGACGTTCTACAAGACGTACTATATGACGTACTACAGGGTGTACTACAGGATGCACTATATGACGTACTACAGCATGTACTTCAGAACGTACTATATGACGTACTACAGGATTTACTTCAGGACGTACGATATGACGCACTACAGCATGTACTTCAGGACGTACTGTATGACGTACTACAGGATGTACTTCAGAACGTACTATATGACGTACTACAACATGTACTTCAGAACGTACTATATTATGTACTACAGGACGCACTATCTGACGTTCTACAGGATGTACTTCAGAACGTACTATATGACGTACTACAGGACGCACTATATGACGTACTACAGGACGCACTATATGACGTACTACAGGACGCACTATATGACGTACTACAGTATGTACTTCAGGATGTACTATATGACGTACTACAGGATGTACCATATGACATACTACAAGACACACTATATAGTACTACAGGATGTACCATATGACGTACAATATGATAAGTTTAGTTACAAGATTAAATCCCCATTTAAAAATCAGCTGTGTGACTTAAGTTTAACATGTATCATGCCGCTGGCCTGGTGGCTAAGTCTCGCTATATCATACATTTACACAAAATAGATAAGAGGGTTGGTGTTAAATCAACGCCTGTTTGATAAAAATATTTACAATTGTTTCCAGATGTAAGAGTACACAATCTTTTTTTTTTTTTACAGTGGCCAATATTTAATGGTCACTTTTTGTGTTCGTGTGTGAGTGTGTATGTGTGTTTGTGTGCGTGAGCTCCAACTTACAACAACGACAGCAACATCAATCAAAAATTGAATTCAGCAACAGAAAATTTCTTTAAAAAAATATTAAAAGAAAAAAAAAAGGTGGGAAATTATAATGAAATTATAATGGTTGCTGGGAGTTTGCCTGGACAATGTGGGAGGAGTCGAAAAAAGGGGGAGTTAATTAAATAAGCATACAGCTAAACGAATTATCTCCCTGCCAATGTTCGTCAAAGAAGAGGTAATGAGACAGACGTCTTTTCTACACAACTGAAGAGGGGAAAAAAACCCAAACAACTCAAACTTAATACAAAGATTATGAAAAGCGGGACAAGAAACTTCAACTTAGGCTCTTCAAGCAACAGATACGCCCTTGTCAGTATTGGCATATGTCGGTAACTATGAATATAAACATAGCGTTGTCGGTATCTGTAAATATCAACATATGAGTGTCGGTTACTCTAATACATAAACATATTCTGATTTCGCCCGAAATCGAAACCAAACCGAAAGTTAAAAATTGACTTTCGGCCGAAACCGAAGCCGAAGCCGAAATCAAAAACTTAATGAGAACTTTGACCGAAACCGAAAGATTTAAGCATACGTCGAAAATAACGATATTTATTAACCTTTAAAAGAATAAAAGTTATCGTGAATTTTAATAGTTAAACAACGAAAGATAACGTTAAATTAAAAAAAGTAATTTAAATTTGTTAAAAAATAATTTTAAAATAGTATGTTGGTGAAAACTTTGACGGGTAGACGGGGTAGTGTGGGGTAGTGTGGGGTATTGTGGGGTAGTGGGGGGTAGTGTGGGGTAGTGTGGGGTAGTGTGGGGTAGTGTAGGGTAGTGTGGGGTAGTGTGGGGGTAGTGGGGGTAGATTGGGGTAGTGTGGGGTAATGTTGGGTAGTGTGGGGTAGTGTGGGGTAGTGTGGGGTAGTGTTGGATAGTGTGGGGTAGTGTGGGGTAGTGTGGGGTAGTGTTGGGTAGTATGTGGTAGTGTGGGGTAGTGTGGGGGGAAAGCATGTAAAATAGCCCCTTTGGCGCCCTTTGTTTTTAAAATATATTTACAACGTTACGTAGACATAGTCGGTATCCATGGAAACTTAGCTTATGTATTGTTTATATTGGTATGGCCGTCTAAAACGTCCAAACATAAGCCTTGATGGAACTCTCTGTTCCACTAAACCAGTGGTTCTTAACCCTCCTAATGCCGAAAGCCTTCAACACAGTTCCTCATGTTGTTGCGACCCCCAACCACACAATTCTTTTCGTTGCTACGTCATAACTGTTGAGAATATGTTTTTCCCGATGGGCTTAGGCGACACCCGAGAGATGGTCATTCGACCCCCAAAGGAGTCGCAACCCACAGGTTGAGAACCGCTGCACTAAACCATACATTTTTTTGGAAACATACGTCGACATTTACATTTTTCGTTTAGCCGCAATTACCACACCTAAAGCAAGACGTGGACAAATTGGAGCGAATCCAACGTAACGCAATGCGCTTCATAGCACGTGACTATAAAACCACCACGCCTGGCCACGTCACTGGCCTCTTAAACAGATTTGACATCCCCACCCTCAAGGACAGACTAGAAAAGATCCGCCTAACATTCTTATATAAAGTAATTCCGGCCATCCCAGCAAACAATTATCTCACCCCACAGAAGCCAGGTCGATTAATCAGAGCAAAACACTCACTAAACACTGACATAACCTCTAACAACCCCATGAACAATTACTACTGGAACAATAACAAATACTTCACTGTGCCTCAGAGTAACACAGTGCAACATAAACAATCAAATTTCCCACGCACAATAATCGCTTGGAACCACCTGGACAATATCGCCGTGAACTGGACATTTATCGAAAGCTTCAAGGCTGCCCTGGCATCTGCTAGGAGCCGTTAGGATGCCAGCATCGTTTCCCCACCAGTTGCACGTATGCCAGTATATGGATGCAGCAACGCACCGAACCAGAACCAGAAACAAATTTCGGCCAATTTAAAAATGAACCACAGTTGAACGAATGTTGGGCCACGTGTAGTAAGCTTATACAGTAGGCCGACTGCATCATTATTATACAAAACAGTGACACATGCACACGGGCGTGTGGGCTTGTGATTTAAATTAAAGCCTATTTTATGCCTAATTATACAACATTTCAATGAATAATAACATATTAACATTTTTTTAAAAATACAAAAGATTTCATTATGCTCTTTCATTATATTTTTGTCCAGACTAATTTAGTGGGATATTTTAACATTTTATTTCGTTAATGACAACATTTATCACCATGATAACGATGAATTTCAATAAATGAATGAATTTATTGAGCCCAAGTTTCCCTAATATTTACAGAGCTAGTGTAAGTATAGTGTCTTTGTTACAGAGCCAGTGTAGGTATAATGTCTTTGTTACAGGGCTAGCGTAAGTACAGTGTCTTTGTTACAGAGCCGATGTAGGTATAATTTCTTTGTTACAAAGCTAGTGTAAGTATAATGTCTTTGTTATACAGCTAGTGTGAGCGTATTGTCTTTGTTACACAGCTAGTGTGAGCGTAATGTCTTTGTTATGCAGCTAGCGTAAGTGTAAAACTGAACACACAAAACTATCGGCCCGAAGTTATAATTGCTGATTTGTTTCTTTGAACGAAAGTTCCGTATATACCCGTGAATTGCTCGCACTTTTTATAACCAAAATCTTCCATAAAAAAATCAAAGTTGCAAACTATCCACTGGACATCACGTGCACCTTAATTATCCGTCAGCGTATCTTTAGACAAAGCGTTCTTATTTGTAGAGTACGTAATTGTTTTGGTTCAAAAAAAAAATAAATAAAATGAAAGATGATGCAGTTTATGGCTATTACGTTTGCAGCTTTCAAGTTGTCATGGAAACATATCTATTATGTATGTTTAACAAATATCAGTTATATTTACGTTACAACAGTGTCACGTTTGCAAGACTATTTGCGAGTCAACCGAAAATCCCCTTTTTGAAACCCCACCAAATATGGATGCGACCTATCCACTGGTGCCCCATATCCACTGGTGCGATCTATCCACTGGTGCCACCTATTCACTGGTGCTACACATCCACTGGTGAGACCTATCCACTGGTGCCACCTATTCACTGGTGCCCCATATCCACTGGTGCGACCTATCCACTGGTGCCCCATATCCACTGGTGCGATCTATCCACTGGTGCCCCATATCCACTGGTGCGATCTATCTACTGGTGCCACATGTCCACTGGTGCGACCTATCCCCTGGTGGGACCTATCCACTGGTGAGACCTATCCACTGGTGCCACATATTCACTGGTGAGACCTATCCCCTGGTGAGACCTATCCACTGGTGCCACATATTCACTGGTGAGACCTATCCCCTGATGAGACCTATCCCCTGGTGCCACATATTCACTGGTGAGACCTATCCACTTTGCCACATATTCACTGGTGAGACCTATCCACTGGTGAGACCTATCCACTGGTACCACATATCCACTGTTGTGACCCATCCACTGTTGCGACCTATACTCGAGTACATACGGTAGGTAATTAGTACGTATCCCAAGTAGTTTTCTTCGAATTTTCATAAATTCTTTCAATTAGCGACTGGAGTTTAATTTTAGAAAATAAATAGGGAAAAATACTGACTTTACACGCCCCATACTCCAAAGTGCCTCCCGGGCAGCATCCCCTTCGCCACCCCCCCACCCGAGGTTTAATTCTGGTCAAGACCAAATAGACAAAGTCAATAATCACACAGAAGGTCCATTGATTAAGGAAAGGGGGTTTCCGGGGGGGGGGGGAGGAGGGAGAGAAATGTGTTTTGCACCCAGGCTCTGGCAAACCTTATCTGCGCCACTGTTTAGTGTTTAAGTAAATAACGGAAGCAGAGTATTAAAAGAAAAAAAGAAACGCAAAAAGCAACGAACGTGTCGGCGAGAAGCCTTCTTCAGCGAACAAACATTAGTAGAATTAATATAAAACTAAAAACAAACACTTAACTACTGTGCAGTGTCCCAGTATTAATTGTGTTTAACAGAGGCAATACGCTGTGAAGGAATATTCTACCCCTACACTATTTCTACTGATATCCACCACTTGCCAGCAGGACAGTGTGAAGGGAGAGGGGTCGTGGCGCACGTGGCATTCGCCCCGGGCGCTAATATTTTGGGGGTGCCAAAATGTCAGTAGATAGCGCTTAATAATGAATCTAACTATAAAATATCATGTACTTCGGGGGGCCAAGAAAGGGGGAGCAATCGGGGGGGCCAAGAAAGGGGGAGCAATCGGGTGGCCAAGAAAGGGGGAGCAATCGGGGGGACCAAGAAAGGGGGAGCAATCGGGGAAGCGTGTTGAAACTTCGTGCCGTACAAATGAGGCACAAAGAAAAGTGCATCCAGCATTGGTTAAACGAAGCGGCTATTGGCACCCAGGTACCAGAAGTGAGAGGTTGGGATTAAAAACGATTTAAAATATTATTGTTGGGTTTGTAAGACAAAATTTGATATCAAATGAAAGATAACTGAATGTACTATACGTTTAAGAACTTACCTCTTCAGTTTAAATAAAATAAACTACCACAAATGACATCCGAATAGCATTAGTCAAAATGGACCCGGACACGCAGCGCCGTCATTCGCACCCGGGTACCATTAGCGTTCATTCACGGGGAAAAGATGACGTCAACACGTCGTCTACATAGCACCCTCGGAAACTATGAATGAATCAATGGCCAGATATTGCATGTGACCCTGGGAAACCATGAATGAATCAATTGCCAGATATTGCATGTGACCCTCGGAAACCATGAATGAATCAATGGCCAGATATTGCATGTGACCCTCGGAAACCATGAATGAATTAATCGCCAGATATTGCATGTGACCCTTCTAAACCATGAATGGAGCAATGGCCAGATATTGCATGTGACACTTGTAAACCATGAATGAATCAATGGCCAGATATTGCATGTGACACTTGTAAACCATGAATGAATCAATGGCCAGATATTGCATGTGACCCTTCTAAACCATGAATGAATCAATGGCCATATATTGCATGTGACACTTGTAAACCATGAATGAATCAATGGCCAGATAGTGCATGTGACACTTGTAAACCATGAATGGATCAATGGCCAGATATTGCATGTGACCCTTCTAAACCATGAATGGATCAATGGCCAGATATTGCATGTGACCCTTCTAAACCATGAATGGATCAATGGCCAGATAGTGCATGTGACCCTTCTAAACCATGAATGGATCAATGGCCAGATAGTGCATGTGACCCTTCTAAACCATGAATGGATCGATGGCCAGATATTGCATGTGACCCTTCTAAACCATGAATGGATCAATGGCCAGATATTGCATGTGACCCTTCTAAACCATGAATGGATCAATGGCCAGATATTGCATGTGACCCTTCTAAACCATGAATGAATCAATGGCCAGATAATGCATGTGACACTTGTAAACCATGATTGAATCAATGGCCAGATATTGCATGTGACCCTTGTAAACCATGAATGAATCAATGGCCAGATAGTGCATGTAAACCATGAATGAATATGTTAACACGATGTGATGAGTTAACAAAAACACCACGACAGTGGAGAGGGGGGGGGGGGCTTTTAACCAGGGCGTAGATTCCAGATCATGACAGTAGACGTAGACGAGAGTTGGAAACAGTATACAGATGTCAAGTGATTGAGCTGCAATGGTCAATATTGACCAGTGGTTGAGGTGGTGTTTGTGGTATGACCATTGGTTGACGGGGGATGTAGGAATGACCAGTGGTTGAGGTGGTGTTTGTGGTATGACCATTGGTTGACGGGGGGGGGGTGTAGGAATGACCAGTGGTTGAGGTGGTGTTTGTGGTATGACCATTGGTTGACGGGGGTGTAGGAATGACCAGTGGTTGAGGTGGTGTTTGTGGTATGACCATTGGTTGACGGGGGGGGGAGGTGTAGGAATGACCAGTGGTTGAGGTGGTGTTTGTGGTATGACCATTGGTTGACGGGGGGAGGTGTAGGAATGACCAGTGGTTGAGGTGGTGTTTGTGGTATGACCATTGGTTGACGGGGGGGGGGGGTGGTGTAGGAATGACCAGTGGTTGAGGTGGTGTTTGTGGTATGACCATTGGTTGACGGGGGTGTAGGAATGACCAGTGGTAGAGGTGGTGTTTGTGGTTTGACCATTGGTTGACGGAGGGGGGGGGGTGTAGGAATGACCAGTGGTTGAGGTGGTGTTTGTGGTATAACCATTGGTTGACGGGGGGGTGTAGGAATGACCAGCGGTTGAGATGGTGTATATATGACCAGTGGTTTAGATGGTGTATACATGACAAGTGGTTGAGATGGTACATACTATACCTGTGGTTGAGATGGTTAAGAGATAAACAGTGTTACTTATGGTGTATAGCTATGACCAGCGCTTTTTTGTGGTTTGTTTTGTACACATTTGGTTTGTACACATTTCTTTTGTACACATTTGGTTTGTACACATTTGTTTTGTACACATTTGGTTTGTACAAATTTGTTTCAACTTTATGGTGTATATATGACCAGTGTTTGAGATGGTGTATATATGACCAGTGGTTGAGCTGGTGTATATATGGCCAGTGGTTGAGCTGGTGTATATATGACCAGTGTTTGAGATGGTGTATATATGACCAGTGGTTGAGATGGTGTAAATATGGCCAGTGTTTGAGATGGTGTATATATGGCCAGTGGTTGAGATGGTGTATATATGGCCAGTGGTTGAAATGGTGTATAGATGACCAGTGGTTGAAATGGTGTATATATGGCCAGTGGTTGAAATGGTGTATATATGACCAGTGGTTGAAATGGTGTGTATATAGCCAGTGGTTGAAATGGTGTATATATGACTAGTGGTTGAAATGGTGTATATATGACCAGTGGTTGAAATGGTGTATATATGGCCAGTGTTTGAGATGGTGTATATAAGGCCAGTGGTTGAGATGGTGTATATATGGCCAGTGGTTGAAATGGTGTAAATATAACCAGTGGTTGAGATGGTGTATATATGACCAGTGTTTGAGATGGTGTATATATGACCAGTGTTTGAGCTGGTGTATATATGACCAGTGTTTGAGATGGTGTATATATGACCAGTGTTTGAGCTGGTGTATATATGGCCAGTGGTTGAGCTGGTGTATATATGACCAGTGTTTGAGCTGGTGTATATATGACCAGTGTTTGAGCTGGTGTATATATGACCAGTGTTTGAGCTGGTGTATATATGACCAGTGTTTGAGCTGGTGTATATATGGCCAGTGGTTGAGCTGGTGTAAATATCACCAGTGTTTGAGATGGTGTATATATGACCAGTGGTTGAGCTGGTGTATATATGACCAGTGTTTGAGCTGGTGTATATATGGCCAGTGGTTGAGATGGTGTATATATAGCCAGTGGTTGAAATGGTGTATATATGACCAGTGGTTGAAATGGTGTATATATGGCCAGTGGTTGAAATGGTGTATATATGACCATTGGTTGAAATGGTGTATATATGGCCAGTGGTTGAAATGGTGTATATATGACCAGTGGTTGAAATGGTGTATATATGACCAGTGTTTGAGATGGTGTATATATGGCCAGTGGTTGATATGGTGTATATATGGTCAGTGGTTGAGCTTGTGTATATATGACCAGTGGTTGAAATTGTGTATATATGACCAGTGGTTGAGATGGTGTATATATGGTCAGTGGTTGAGATGGTGTATATATGGCCAGTGGTTGAGATGGTGTAAATATGGCCAGTGTTTGAGATGGTGTATATATGGCCAGTGGTTGAGCTGGTGTATATATGACCAGTGTTTGAGATGGTGTATATATGGCCAGTGGTTGAGATGGTGTAAATATGACCAATGGTTGAGATGGTGTATATATGACCAGTGGTTGAGATGGTGTATATATGACCAGTGGTTGAGATGGTGTATATATGACAAGTGGTTGAGATGGTACATACTTTACCTGTGGTTGAGATGGTTAAGAGATAAACAGTGTTACTTATGGTGTATAGCTATGACCAGCGCTTTTTTGTGGTTTGGTTTGTACACAATTGGTTTGTACACATTTGTTTTGTACACATTTGGTTTGTACATATTTGGTTTGTACACATTTGGTTTGTACACATTTGTTTTGTACACATTTGGTTTGTACACATTTGTTTCAAATTTATTGTGTATATATGACCAGTGTTTGAGATGGCGTATATATGGCCAGTGGTTGAGATGGTGTATATATGGCCAGTGGTTGAGCTTTTGTATATATGACCAGTGGTTGAAATGGTGTATATATGACCAGTGTTTGAGATGGTGTATATATGGTCAGTGGTTGAGATGGTGTATATATGGCCAGTGGTTGAGATGATGTAAATATGGCCAGTGTTTGAGATGGTGTATATATGGCCAGTGGTTGAGATGGTGTATATATGGCCAGTGGTTGAAATAGTGTATATATGACCAGTGGTTGAAATGGTGTATATATGGCCAGTGGTTGAAATGGTGTATATATGACCAGTGGTTGAAATGGTGTGTATATAGCCAGTGGTTGAAATGGTGTATATATGACCAGTGGTTGAAATGGTGTATATATGACCAGTGTTTGAGATGGTGTATATATGGCCAGTGGTTGAGATGGTGTAAATATGACCAGTTGTTGAGATGGTGTATATATGAGCAGTGGTTGAGATGGTGTATAGATATGACCAGATGGTGTATATATGACAATTGGTTGAGATGGTACATACTTTACCTGTGGTTGAGATGGTTAAGAGATAAACAGTGTTACTGATGGTGTATAGCTATGACCAGCGTTTGTGGTTTGGTTTGTACACATTTGTTTTGTACACATTTCTTTTGTACACATTTGGTTTGTACACATTTGTTTTGTACACATTTGGTTTGTACACAATTGTTTCAACTTTATTTATGCATTCAAGCAGAATCGCGCCTAATGACGTCATTTCTGAAGATGTCTTTTGGCCAGTCAACCACTCAACAACCCAAACAGTGTACCCTTTGTTGTGCTTACAACCCGTACAAACTCCACCAGCTGGACCTGTTACTAAGTAGCACGCGGCGAGGACAGAAATCGATTTTCTAGCAGAATGATTTCCTCTCTTGCTGGTCTCAGCTCACTCACAGCGAAGGGCGGGTGCCTCTTATAGCCGCCCACACAGGGCGCTGTGTGTGTGTGTGTAGGTGGGGGTTATTAGGGGGCGGGGAGAAGTATTGAAATGAGGCAGCCCCCAGTGAATATAATCCTCACATTACGGATATAAATAAAAAACAAATAATTACGTAGTGATGATCTCTGCTGTCCACACCCACCCTCGTTACTTCAACGTGGAGGATGAGTTGACCTAGTTTGGAATCTTGTGTTCTGTCAAAAGGGGGGGGGGGAGTGGGGGGAGGGAAGGCGACAATCAAGATTTTGTAAAAGGAGATAATATGAGTGACAACGGGGCTGAAGAATAGTGAGTAGGGAGGAGTTGAAGAGTGTGTAGAACGGAGCTAAGGGAATATAACGGGGGGGGGGGGGCGTTTGTGTGTGGGGGGGGGGGGGTCGGGGGTTAGAGTTGGAGCTAGTGACTTAAGAAATGGAACGTAGGCGGGTAAGAATTGGAGCTAGGGAGAGAGTTTGAAATTAAAAGGGATAGGTAGAGAGACAAATATATAGAAAGAGAGAAACAGAGAGTGAGAGAGAAAGATATAAAGAGAGAGAGAGAGTAAGAGAAAGAGAGAGAGAGAGAGCGAGAGAAAGAGAGAGAGTGAGAGAAAGAGAGTGAGAGAAAGAGAGTGAGAGAGAGAGAAAGTGAGTGAGAGAAAGAGAGTGAGAGAGTGAGGAAGAGAAAGAGAACAAGGTACACACAAGTCAATTACACCTTCTGATGTTGGAAGAGTGAAGGAGGGAGTTGAAGGAGGGGGTTGAAGGAGAGGGTTGAAGGAGAGTGTTGAAGGAGGGTGTTGAAAGAGGGAGTTGAAGGAGGGGGTTGAAGGAGGGAGTTGAAGGAGGGAGTTGAAGGAGGGAGTTGAAGGAGGGGTTGAAGGAGGGGGTTGAAGGAGGGGGTTGAAGGAGAGTGTTGAAGGAGGGGGTTGAAAGAGGGAGTTGAAGGAGGGGGTTGAAGGAGGATGTTGAAGGAGGATGTTGAAGGAGGGAGTTGAAGGAGGGGGTTGAAGGAGGAGGTTGAAGGAGGGGGTTGAAGGAGGGGGTTGAAGGAGGGGGTTGAATGAGGGGGTTGAAGGAGGGAGTTGAAGGAGGGGGTTGAAGGAGGGGGTTGAAGGAGGGGGTTGAACGAGGGGGTTGAAGGAGGGAGTTGAAGGAGGGGGTTGTAGGAGGGGGTTGAAGGAGGGGTTGAAGGAGGGGGTTGAAGGAGGGGGTTGAAGGAGGGGGTTGAAGGAGGAGGTTGAAGGAGGGGGTTGAAGGAGGGGGTTGAAGGAGGGGGTTGAAGGAGGGGGTTGAAGGAGGGGGTTGAAGGAGGGGGTTGAAGGAGGAGGTTGAAGGAGGGGGTTGAAGGAGGGGGTTTCCAAGGAGCGGGTTGAAGGAGGGGGTTGAAGGAGGGAGTTGAAGGAGGGAGTTGAAGGAGGGGGTGGAATTACTGGGTGTGACAGGGCGAGACTGAACGTTGGTCGACCGATTGTGTTATTTTGTTCGTCCTACGCATGCCAACATGACCAAGGGCATGTTCATATGTGAGTACGCATGGGCTTGTCCGTCTGATTCGTGCCTGGAGAGCCCTGCCCCGGTTATAGGATCATACAGTGGTACCTCGACTTACGAACTGAATTTTTTTCCTGACTGAATTTCGTGTCTGGAAACCCAAGCTCCCATTGCATCAGTTAATCTGTTCTTAGATTAAAATTTAAAATAAAAAAAAAATCATTAAAAAAAAAGGGATTAAGAAAATGTACTCTCACCTAAATGAAAAACGG
>OZ024794.1:34240681-34298181 GCA_964017045.1 Omphiscola glabra | reverse complement strand
AAGTTTGTATCTATAGAATCTAGGCTTGTATCTAGAATCTATGTTTATATGTACAATCTAAGTTTGTATCTATAGAATCTAGGCTTGTATATAAAATCTATGTTTATATGTACAATCTAAGTTTGTATCTATAGAATCTAGGCTTGTATCTAGAATCTATGTTTATATGTACAATCTAAGTTTGTATCTATAGAATCTAGGCTTGTATCTAGAATCTATGTTTATATGTACAATCTAAGTTTGTATCTATAGAATCTAGGCTTGTATCTAGAATCTATGTTTATATGTACAATCTAAGTTTGTATCTATAGAATCTAGGCTTGTATTTATAATCTATGTTTATATGTACAATCTAAGTTTGTATCTATAGAATCTAGGCTTGTATCTATAATCTATGTTTATATGTACAATCTAAGTTTGTATCTATAGAATCTAGGTTTGTATCTATAATCTAGGTTTATATGTACAATCTAAGTTTGTATCTATAGAATTTAGGCTTGTATCTAGAATCTAGGTTTGTATCTAGAATTTAGGTTTTTATCTAGAATTTAGGTTTTTATCTAGAATCTAGGTTTGTATAAATTGTGTCGAGGTACCACTGTATTTGTGTCGAGGTACCACTGTAATTGTGTCGAGGTACCACTGTAATTGTCTCGAGGTACCACTGTTTTTGTGTCGAGGTACCACTGTAATTGTGTGGAGGTACCACTGTAATTGTATCAAGGTACCCCTCTAATTGTGTCGAGGTACCACTGTAATTGTGTCGAGGTAGCACTGTAATTGTGTCGATGTACCACTGTCATTGTGTCAAGGTACCCATGTAATTGTGTTGAGGTACCACTGTAATTGTGTCGAGGTACCACTGTAATTGTGTCGATGTACCAATGTAATTGTGTGGAGGTACCACTGTAATTGTATCAAGGTACCCCTGTAATTGTGTCGAGGTACCTCTGTAATTGTGTCGAGGTAGCACTGTAATTGTGTCGATGTACCACAGTCATTGTGTCAAGGTACCCATGTAATTGTGTTGAGGTACCACTGTAATTGTGTCGATGTACCACTGTAATTGTGTCGAAGTACCCCTGTAATTGTGTCGAGGTAGCACTGTAATTGTGTCGGGGTAGCACTTTACTTGTGCCTAGTTACCACAGTATACGTCTTACAGTGTTCCAGCCATGCGAAGTAAACAAAAAAAAATTGTAAGGAAATATATTTAGGCTTGTAAATAAAAACAAATATGACAATTAAGCTGGACGTTTGGACAAGATGCCTTCTTTAGCAGACGATACAATACAATAAATAAGCGAAGCGATAGATTAAAAATTACAAAAGATAAAAATAATGTTTTCGAAGATTTCAATAAATTAAATGTAGGTCAATGTTAAGAAAAAGAATCTATCTACCGCATGTCGGACACACATCCGAGTGGAACTGGAGGCAATTCTGTGCTGATAATGGTGGATGGATGGACTTATGTTTGGATATATGGATGAAGTGGTTGGTATAGGGCTGGATTGATGGGTGGTGGGAGAGTCGATGAAATGGCGCTGTCTCACTCAGTTTGTTTAGAGATGGATAAATGGATGGATGTTTGAATGGATTTTTTGGGTTGATTAATTGGGGAGTGGATAGTCGGGTGTTTGGATGAGTGGACTGGAAGGATGACAGCCATCGACATTATCAAGTGATTAACAAATTGCAATGTAACCTGTTGGGGACCGTCTTAAAAGTGTTTAGATGTTGTTCTCCCCGATTCCCAGGGTAATTATTGACCACTATTCACCAATGGGCTTGACTGAGGTATGATGGTCATACAGTGTAAAAGATACCCTACTCACCTATACAGCTTGGCTGGGGTATAATGGCCATACAGTGTCAGAGATACCCTACTCGCCTATACAGCTTGTCTCGTGTATAATGTTCACACAGTCGTAATAGTTACCCTACTCGCCTATACAGTTTGGCTGGGGTATTATGGTCATACAGTATAATAGATACCATACTCGCCTGTACAGATAGGTCGGGGTATACAGTCTCACAGTGTAAGGACATACAGACTAAAATATACCCTACTCGTCTATATGTGACTGCACATAAAAAAGGCCCAAAAGAAAGTAGTGATGTATGATTGATGGCTAGTTATTGATTACCATACAATAAAATGATCACGTGCTAATTGTATGAGGGAATAATGAAAACCAGGTGGGCCTAATTATAAAATCGATAAGTACACTTAGACTCAAGCGTGCTTTTAAAGTCATTTCGCTTGAAACAAACACTTGAAAGAAATATCCCATGAACCAAGTTTTCTTTAGTGCAGTAGTACAGTTCAAATCTACCTCATTAAGTCACTGCTTTTTCATACATTCATTCATAGAGCTACACCCCTTTCCTTATTTCGATCTTTCATTCCCTCCTCCAAACACCAATTCCTCGTTCATTCGTGGATTTCATCTCCCTCCTTATTCAATAATTCAACAACCACCTCCTTATTTGTTCATTTATTCATACATACACCGAATTACTCATCCATTCATTCATGCAGCCACCTCCTCAGTCATGCATTCGTTCATACAACCACCCATCATTACTTTCTCATTCATCTATTCATTCATACATACATCCACTTCCTCTTTCATCCATTCATTCACACATACAGCTACTTCCTCAGTCATACATACAGCCACTTCCTCATTCATCCATTCATTCATACATACAGCCACTTCCTCATTCATCCATTCATTCATACATACAGCCACTCCCTAATCCATCTATTCATTCATACATACAGCCACTTCCTAATCCATCTATTCATTCATACACACAGCCACTTCCTCATTCATCCATTCATACATACATACATCCACTTCCTCATTCATCCATTCACTCATACATACAGCCACTTCCTCATTCATCCATTCACTCATACATACAGCCACTTCCTCATTCATCCATTCATTCATACACACAGCCACTTCCTCATTCATCCATTCATTCATACATACAGCCACTTCCTCGTTCATTCATTCATTCATACACACAGCCACTTCCTCATTCATTCATACACACAGCCACTTCCTCGTTCATTCATTCACACAGCCACTTCCTCGTTCATTCATACACACAGCCACTTCCTCATTCATTCATACACACAGCCACTTCCTCATTCATTCATACACACAGCCACTTCCTCATTCATTCATACACACAGCCACTTCCTGATTCCTTCATACAAACAGCCACTTTCTCATTCATTCATTCATACACACAGCCACTTCCTCATTCATCCATTCACTCATACATACAGCTACTTCCTCATTCATCCATTCACTCATACATACAGCCACTTCCTCATTCATCCATTCACTCATACATACAGCCACTTCCTCATTCATCCATTCATTCATACACACAGCCACTTCCTCGTTCATTCATTCATTCATACACACAGCCACTTCCTCATTCATCCATTCATTCATACATACAGCCACTTCCTCGTTCATTCATTTATTCATACACACAGCCACTTCCTCATTCATCCATTCATTCATACATACAGCCACTTCCTCATTCATCCATTCATTCATACACACAGCCACTTCCTCGTTCATTCATTCATTCATACACACAGCGACTTCCTCATTCATCCATTCATTCATACATACAGCCACTTCCTCGTTCATTCATTTATTCATACACACAGCCACTTCCTCATTCATCCATTCATTCATAAAGCCATCTCCTTATTCCTTCACTCACTTCATCCACCGCACTCCTCCCACATTTTTAGCCCATGTCCTCGGTAAACTCACCCCCACCCCCTATTACCCCTCCACACCCCACTCTATCTCTCACCCACCCCCTCCTCCCACCTCGCAGTCTTCCACTGATGTGACGTAATAGGCGTTCATTCACAACTCTATTCAATAGACGCTTCTCCTTGGCGCGTTATTTCCTATAACGGAGGGAGGTAATGCAATTACTGGATTTGTTGTTGTCTATGATACACAGTTGGTGTCAAATAAAATTGTTTCAGTTCAGAGTTTCCATAGTGGCGTAGCTAGGGTTAGTGCCACCTAGGGCGGGACAGTAATTTTTCGCCCTCTCTTTCTACGAACCCACCACTGCATTTGGCCAAAAATGGCGCCCCTCCATGTAAAGAAAAAAATTGAGCCCTTAGGCGGATCTCACACACACCCTTTCATACGCCGATGTTCGACACATAAAAGTATAAACTTTTTCTTCGCATATTATTATCATCATCATCAGTTGCGCTGGAGCCCATTTAGGGCTCTGGCCTTCTCCACCACATCTTTCCATTCGGATCGATCCATGATTCTCCGCCTCTGTACGCGGACCAGAGGCGTAGCGTAGGGGGGGGCAGGGACTACAGATGTACCCGGGCGCTAGCTAGTTAGGGGGGGGGCAAAATGTGCTTTGGTATTATTTTATTGATGAAAATAATGGGTTGGAGAGTTGAAAAAAGGAAAAGAAGGCGCTTTAAAATGAATCTTGTCCCCGGGCGCCAAACACTCTAGCTACGCCTCTGGCGCGGACTCCCAGCTGATGTTCTTCTTTACATTGTCGTTTACCTTTGAGTATTACTTTCATTTTTTTTATATCTTGGTTTCAATGAACAAAGATTATTGGAAAAAAAAAGTCATAGATTTTTATTCAAAGGTCACCCATAGAGTTTTAATGTAAATCAAATAATAACTGGTGTGATCGCTACATACAATTTGCTAGTTCCGTTTTATTTCAGATAAATGAAACCACGGGTCTAAACTGAGCCAATCTCAAGTTCATGGTATGAAACTCATTCCCCCACCAAAGCCCAGGCAAGCAAAAACATCACCAGCACCCCCGGGGGGGGGGGGGGGGGACTTGAATGGCAGCTCATCTAAGAGAAGGAAACTCTGAATTCAAACCCGGAAGTGGAGTCCTGTAAGCGGATAACGTTGACACGTTGAAACATTACGGCAACTCCTGCGACGCCACTGGTGTCAAGCCGTATCATCCACATGATGCTTCTTTGGGTTATCCAGCGGCGTGGAGAGAGGCGATTTGCTGTGTAGGGAACCAGCTTATAATCCTAGAAGATTAATCCCAGGCGTTGTGGATTTGGTCCAGCGACGTCTACACCATCTCCAGATTGTGACGGACGGATGCCAGCAGAAAAGAAACAATAAGACTACGTCACACCAACAACACATTTTTTAAAAAGTTCACAAATGTTTACTGTGACTTAAAGTAATCAATCAAAGTGTGACTATTATTAATTTTGGTAAATTCCAAGGATAAGTTCCACGATGTCTCACACGGCCGCCCTCTTGGTTGACGCGACCCGTAAAATTAAGAATAAAACGTTAAATAATAATGAAAAAAAAATGCCCTAAATGTATCCCTAAACCTAACCTGAACCCTAAATCTATCCCTAAACCTAACCTGAACCCTAAATCTATCCCTAAACCTCTAAAAAATATATCCCTAAACCAAACCTGAACCCTAAACAATCATGCTGGGCACTAATAGTGTGAAATAGCCTTAGTTTTTTTTTGCGGTCAATATTTTGCTAATTTAAAAATACAACCAAAAAGCTCTCCTTTCAAAAAAACAAAAATCCTATTAACGAGAAACCTTTATAAAGAAAATGTTTATCTCTGATCAAACCGATCCCCCTTACACTGACCCCAATCCGGTGCATCCCTCGGTGAGCACTCCCTCCACACCAAGCTCGTGAACTTGTTACGAGCGCGTCGGGTTAGCCTTAATCACAGTGTACACTGCCGCTTTCTCCCCCCTACTCTCGACTCCAGTGCTTTTTAAAAAAATTTTTTTTTTTTTTTCTCTTTCTTTGAAAGCGAACGTGCGATATTTTAACATAAACTCTGACGGGGGAAACGCCTTGTTTTTCTTGCGTACACAACAATGGATAGAAAAGTACACGCTACGTACACACAGATTGTTTCATCATGGATGTACTTAGTCCCCAGTCACAGGTGAGGACAGATTCTTGTTTTTTTTAAAAATTGTTTAATTGTTGTGTTATACTGCTGTCCTACTGGTTTCCTAGTGATGTCCTACTGGTGTTCTAGTGATGTCCTACTGGTGCTCTAGTGATATTTTACTGGTGTTCTAGTGCTATCCTACTGGGGTCCTAGCGATGTCCTACTGGTGTCCTAGTTATGATCTAAATCTATTTGTGTCCTAGTGATAACCTACTGGTGTCCTTGTGATGTCCTACTTGTGTCCTAGTGATGTCCCACTGATGTCCTACTTTGACTACGACACTTTTAAATTGACGACGTGTCTTCGTTTATTTCAGAACAATATAGACTTTTGTTTAGAGAGAATACCTGTCAAGTAGACAAGATTATGTCTGTGTTGTCAACGACTGTCTCAGATTATGTCTGTGTTGTCAACGACTGTCTCAGATTATGTCTGTGTTGTCACCGACTGTCTCAGATTATGTATGTGTTGTCAACGACTGTCTCAGATTATGTCTGTGTTGTCACCGAATGTCTCAGATTATGTCTGTGTTGTCAACGACTGTCTCAGATTATGTCTGTGTTGTCAACGACTGTCTCAGATTATGTCTGTGTTGTCAACGACTGTCTCAGATTATGTCTGTGTTGTCACCGACTGTCTCAGATTATGTATGTGTTGTCACCGACTGTCTCAGATTATGTCTGTGTTGTCACCGACTGTCTCAGATTATGTCTGTGTTGTCAACGACTGTCTCAGATTATGTCTGTGTTGTCAACGACTGTCTCAGATTATGTCTGTGTTGTCAACGACTGTCTCAGATTATGTCTGTGTTGTCAACGACTGTCTCAGATTATGTCTGTGTTGTCAACGACTGTCTCAGATTATGTCTGTGTTGTCAACGACTGTCTCAGATTATGTCTGTGTTGTCAACGACTGTCTCAGATTATGTCTGTGTTGTCAACGACTGTCTCAGATTATGTCTGTGTTGTCAACGACTGTCTCAGATTATGTCTGTGTTGTCAACAACTGTCTCAGATTATGTCTGTGTTGTCAACGACTGTCTCAGATTATGTCTATGTTGTCAACGACTGTCTCAGATTATGTCTGTGTTGTCAAGAACTGCCTCATTTTTAAAATCTATAGCATGGCGTAAAACACAAGCAACACATACATCTTACTTTGGCCAATGATATGCCCCGATGTCTTTCTGGTGTCCTACTTTTGTCCTAATGATATGCCCCGATGTCTTTCTGGTGTCCTACTTTTGTCCTAATGATATGCCCCGATGTCTTTCTGGTGTCCTACTTTTGTCCTAATGATATGCCCCGATGTCTTTCTGGTGTCCTACTTTTGTCCTAATGATATGCCCCGATGTCTTTCTGGTGTCCTACTTTTGTCCTAATGATATGCCCCGATGTCTTTCTGGTGTCCTACTTTTGTCCTAATGATATGCCCCGATGTCTTTCTGGTGTCCTACTTTTGTCCTAATGATTTTCCCTGATGTCTTTCTGGTGTCCTTTTATGTCCTAAGGATTTGCCCTGATGTCTTTCTGATGTCCAACTTTTGTCCTAATGATATACCCTGATGTCTTTCTGGTGTCCTTTTATGTCCTAAGGATTTGCCCTGATGTCTTTCTGGTGTCCTACTTTTGTCCTAATGATATGCCCTGATGTCTTTCTGGTGTCCTACTTTTGTCCTAATGATATACCCTGATGTCTTTCTGGTGTCCTTTTATGTCCTAAGGATTTGCCCTGATGTCTTTCTGGTGTCCTTATTATGTCCCACTGATGCCCTATTGATGTCCGAGAATTGTTGTTTTTTAAAAAATAATATACAGTCTTAGTTATATTATAACATCGAGTGTTAAATTGGGCAAGTGCTGAAGATGTACATATTGAAACTAGTAGAAAACGGTCCAGCATTTTACACAAATTATCAGAAGGAAAAAAAAAATTGACTAGTGGTTGATGATTGTGCTGAGATGAGTAACGTCAGTGATCTAAATCTTGTTGTGACAGTCAATCATGGTAAAGTTCTAATGGTTATCAAGTGCGCGTAGCAATGAAAGATCAGTGCTTAAAAAAAAAAACTTAAAACCATAAGCATCATAGTAATAAATGATGTATGTTCCATTTCCAAGTGTTTAGTCACGTCCGATCAATGGCAAAGTGTGAATTTAAGGGCACGCAGTTTCTTTATGGTCAAATTTAGTTCGTTCCCTGTCCAAATGATCAGTTAACTGACTTCAGTGTTCAAGTGATTCAGCGGTGTATTGCCAATTTCGTAACAAAGGGTTCGCAGTTAGTACGTTCCCCCTTATGCCATATCGGTCACCGCCACAGTCAGTCATATTTATTATTTTGAACTAAAGGTTCGCACGAACCTGACCGAACCGGCTCCAAAACACCGCTGAAGTGATTCATGAATTTGTTGGCTGTTAAACTTTTTTTTTTAAAAATAGCGACTTAATATTAAAAGTTCCATGATGTTGAATTAAAGCAGGTATTATTATTACTATTGTTACCCCCCCCCCCCACATTTCCGCATTGAAGTTAACACAATTTATAGCAATAACAAAATATTCATTAAAAATAAATTTCATAAATTCAGGAAATGTGTGAGGATGTTTACATTGATAAGCGAAAAATAAAACTGGAAAAGAAACCTTTTAATGCGTACGTCTCTGCAAATGTACAAACTGATGTACAATGTCTTATTGTGTAATATTGTTAACGTCACACAAATCTAACTGACGTCACACAAATCTAACTGACGTCACACCAATCTAACTGACGTCACACAAATCTAACTGAGGTCACACAGATCTAACTGACGTCACACCAATCTAACTGACGTCACACAAATCTAACTGACATCACACAAATCTAACTGACGTCACACCAATCTAACTGACGTCACACCAATCTAACTAACGTCACACAAATCTAACTAACGTCACACAAATCTAACTAACGTCACACCAATCTAACTGACGTCACACCAATCTAACTAACGTCACACAAATCTAACTGACGTCACACCAATCTAACTGACGTCACACCAATCTAACTGACATCACACAAATCTAAATGACGTCACACAAATCTAACTGACGTCACACAAATCTAACTAACGTCACACAAATCTAACTAATGTCACACAAATCTAACTGATGTCACACAAATCTAACTAACGTCACACAAATCTAACTGACGTCACACAATTCTAACTGACGTCACACAAATCTAACTGACGTCACACAAATCTAGCTGACACCACACAAATCTAACTGACGTCACACAAATCTAACTGACACCACACAAATCTAACTGACGTCACACAAATCTAACTGACACCACACAAATCTAACTGACGTCACACAAATCTAACTGACGTCACACCAATCTAACTGTCGTCACACAAATTTAACTGACGTCACACAAATCTAACTGACGTCACACAAATCTAACTGACGTCACACCAATCTAACTGACATCACACAAATCTAACTGACATCACACAGATCTAACTGACGTCACACCAATCTAACTGACGTAACACAGATCTAACTGACGTCACACAAATCTAAATGACGTCACACCAATCTAACTGACGTCACACCAATCTAACTGACGTCACATTAATCTAACTGACGTCACACAAATCTAACTGACGTCACACAAATCTAACTGTCGTCACACAGATCTAACTGACATCACACAAATCTAACTGACATCACACAAATCTAACTGACGTCACATAGATCTAACTGACGTCACACAAATCTAACTGACGTCCATTAGTCAAAATGGATCCAGACACGCAGCGCCGCCATTCGCACCCGGGTACCATTGGAATCAATGCTATTCGGATATCATTTGTGATAGTTTATTTTAGTTAAAATGAAGAATTAAGTTTACAAACGTATAGTACATTCTATTTCCTATTGTGTGTCTTAGACCTGATGTCAATATAATTGGTGATTCGCTACTATAATGTGTCTTAGAGTTGATGTCAATATAATTGGTGATGCGTTTCTATGATGTTTCTTAGACCTGATGTCAATATAATTGGTGATTCGTTTCTATGACGTGTCTTAGACTTGATGTCAATATAATTGGTGATTCGTTTCTATGATGTGTCTTAAAGCTGATGTCAATATAATTGGTGATTCGTTTCAATGATGTGTCTTAGATTTGATGTCAATATAATAGGTGATTATATTTCCTATGAAGTGTCTTAGAGCTGATGTCAATATAATTTGTGATTCGTTTCTATGGTGTTTCTTAGACCTGATGTCAATATAATTGATGATTCGTTTCTATGGTGTTTCTTAGACCTGATGTCAATATAATTGGTGATTCGTTTCTATGATGTGTCTTAGATTTGATGTCAATATAATAGATGATTATATTTCCTATGATGTGTCTTAGAGCTGATGTCTATATAATTGGTGATTCGTTTTTATGGTGTTTCTTAGACCTGATGTCAATATAATTGGTGATTCGCTACTATGACGTGTCTTAAACTTGATGTCAATATAATTGGTGATTCTATTTCCTTTGATGTTTCTTAGACCTGATGTCAATATAATTGGTAATTCGCTACTATAATGTGTCTTAGAGCTGATGTCAATATTATTGGTGATTCGTTTCCATGACGTTTCTTAGACTTGATGTCAATATAATTTGTGATTCGTTGCTATGATGTGTCTTAGACCTGATGTCAATATATTTGGTGATTCCTTTCTATGATGTGTCTTAGACCTGATGTCAATATAATTGTTGATTATATTTCCTATGATGTGTCTTAGACCTGATGTCAATATAATTGGTGATTCGTTTCTATAATGTGTCTTAGACTTGATGTCAATATAATTGGTGATTCTATTTCCTATGATGTGTCTATGACTTGATGTCAATATAATTGGTGATTCGTTACTATAATGTGTCTTAGACTTGATGTCACTATAATTGGTAATTTGTTTCTATGGTGTGTCGTAGACCTGATGTCAATATAATTGGTGATTCGTTTCTATGATGTGTCTTAAAGCTGATGTCAATATAATTGGTGATTCGTTTCAATGAGGTGTCTTAGATTTGATGTCAATATAATAGGTGATTATATTTTATATGATGTGTCTTAGAGATGATGTCAATATAATTGGTGATTCGTTTCTATAGTGTTAATTAGACCAGATGTCAATATAATTGGTGATTCGTTTCTATGGTGTTTCTTAGACCTGATGTCAATATAATTAGTGATTCGTTTCTTTGATGTGTCTTAAAGCTGATGTCAATATAATTGGTGATTCGTTTCAATGATGTGTCTTAGATTTGATGTCTATATCATAGGTGATTATATTTCCTATGATGTGTCTTAGAGTTGATGTCAATATAATGGGTGATTCTATTTCCTATGATATGTCTAAGACTTGATGTCAATATAATTGGTGATGCGTTTCTATGATGTTTCTTAGACCTTATGTCAATATAATTGGTGATTCGCTTCTATGACGTGTCTTAGACTTGATGTCAATATAATTGGTGATTCGTTTCTATAATGTGTCTTAGACTTGATGTCAATATAATTGGTGATTCTATTTCCTATGATGTGACCTATGACTTGATGTCAATATAATTGGTGATTCGTTGCAATGAGGTGTCTTAGATTTGATGTCAATATAATAGGTGATTATATTTTCTATGATGTGTCTTAGAGATGATGTCAATATAATTGGTGATTCGTTTCTATGGCGTTTCTTAGACCTGATGTCAATATAATTGATGATTCGTTTCTATGGTGTTTCTTAGACCTGATGTCAATATAATTGGTGATTCGTTTCTATGATGTGTCTTAAAGCTGATGTCAATATAATTGGTGATTCGTTTCAATGATGTGTCTTAGATTTGATGTCAATATAATAGATGATTATATTTCCTATGATGTGTCTTAGAGCTGATGTCAATATAATTGGTGATTCGTTTCTATGGTGTTTCTTAGACCTGATGTCAATATAATTGGTGATTCGCTACTATGATGTGTCTTAAACTTGATGTCAATATAATTGGTGATTCTATTTCCTTTGATGTTTCTTAGACCTGATGTCAATATAATTGGTAATTCGCGACTATAATGTGTTTTAGAGCTGATGTCAAAATAATTGGAGATTCGTTTCTATGACGTGTCTTAGACTGGATGTCAATATAATTGGTGATTTATTTCTATGATATTTCTTAGACGAGATGTCAATTTAAGTTGTGATTTGATTCTATGATGTGTCTTAGACCTGATGTCAATATAATTGGTGATTTGTTTCTATGATGTGTCTCAGACCTGATGTCAATATAATTGGTGATTCGTTTCTATGATGTGTCTTAAAGCTGATGTCAATATAATTGGTGATTCCTTTCTATGATGTGTCTTAGACTTGATTTCAATATAATTGGTGATTCTATTTCCTATGAAGTGTCTAAAACTTGATGTCAATATAATTGGTGATGCGTTTCTATAATGTTTCTTAGACCTGATGTCAATATAATTGGTGATTCGTTTCTATGATGTGTCTTAAAGCTGATGTCAAAATAATTGGTGATTCGTTTCAATGATGTGTCTTAGACTTGATTTCAATATCATTGGTGATTCTATTTCCTATGATGTTTTTTAGACCTGAAGTCAATATAATTAGTGATTCGCTACTATAATGTGTCTTAGAGCTGATGTCAATATTATTGGTGATTCGTTTCCATGACGTGTCTTAGACTTGATGTCAATATAATTGGTGATTCATTTCTATGATGTGTCTTAGACCTGATGTCAATATAATTGGTGATTCCTTTCTATGATGTGTCTTAGACCTGATGTCAATATAATTGTTGATTATATTTCCTATGATGTGTCTTAGACCTGACGTCAATATAATTGGTGATTCGTTTCTATAATGTTTCTTAGACCTGATGTCAATATAATTGGTGATTCGTTTCTATGGTGTTTTTTAGACCTGATGTCAATATAATTGGTGATTCGTTTCTATGATGTGTCTTAAAGCTGATGTCAATATAATTGGTGATTCGTTTCAATGATGTGTCTTAGATTTGATGTCAATATAATAGGTGATTATATTTCCTATGATGTGTCTTAGAGTTGATGTCAATATAATTGGTGATTCTTTTTCCTATGATGTATCTTAGACTTGATGTCACTATAATTGGTGATTTGTTTCTATGGTGTGTCGTAGACCTGATGTCAATATAATTGGTGATGCGATTCTTTGATGTTTCTTAGACCTGATGTCAATATAATTGGTGATTCGTTTCTATGATGTGTCTTAAAGCTGATGTCAATATAATTGGTGATTCGTTTCAATGATGTGTCTTAGATTTGATGTCAATATATTAGGTGATTATATTTTCTATGATGTGTCTTAGAGATGATGTCAATATAATTGGTGATTCGTTTCTATGATGTGTCTTAGACCTGATGTCAATATAATTTGTGGTTTCATTTCTATGATGTGTCTTAGACCTGATGTCAATATAATTGTTGATTATATTTCCTATGATGTGTCTTAGACCTGACGTCAATATAATTGGTGATTCGTTTCAATGATGTGTCTTAGATTTGATGTCAATATAATAGGTGATTATATTTCCTATGATGTGTCTTAGAGCTGATATCAATATAATTGGTGATTCGTTTCTATGGTGTTTCTTAGACCTAATGTCAATATAATTGGTGATTCGCTACTATTATGTATCTTAAACTTGATGTCAATATAATTGGTGATTCTATTTCCTTTGATGTTTCTTAGACCTGATGTCAATATAATTGGTAAATCGCTACTATAATGTGTCTTTGAGCTGATGTCAATATAATTGGTGATTCATTTCTATGATATTTCTTAGACGAGATGTCAATTTAATTTGTGATTTGATTTTATGATGTGTCTTAGACCTGATGTCAATATAATTGGTGATTTGTTTCTATAATGTGTCTTAGACCTGATATCAATATAATTGGTGATTCGCTACTATAATGTCTTAGAGCTGATGTCAATATTATTGGTGATTCGTAACCATGAAGTGTCTTAGACTTGATGTCAATATAATTGGTGATCATATTTCTTATGATGTGTCTTAGACTTGATGTCAATATAATTGGTGATTCGTTTCTATGATGTGTCTTAGACCTGATGTCAATATAATTGGTGATTCCTTTCTATGATGTGTCTTAGACCTGATGTCGATATAATTGGTGATTCGTTTCTATGATGTGTTTTAAAGCTGATGTCAATATAATTGGTGATTCGTTTCTATAATGTGTCTTAGAGTTGATGTCAATATAATTGGTGATTATATTTCCTATGATGTGTCGTAGACCTGATGTCAATATAATTGGTGATTCGCTACTATAATGTGTCTTAGAGTTGATGTCAATATAATTGGTGATTCTATTTCCTATTATGTGTCTAAGACTTGATGTCAATATAATTGGTGATGCGTTTCTATGATGTTTCTTAGACCTGATGTCAATATAATTGTTGATTCGTTTCTATGATGTGTCTTAGACCTGATGTCAACATACTTGGTGATTCGTTTCTATGATGTATCTTAGACTTGATTTTAATATAATTGGTGATTATATTTCCTATGATGTGTCTTAGACCTGATGTCAATATAATTGATGATTCGTTTCTATGATGTGTCTTAGACTTGATGTCAATACAATTGGTGATCATATTTCTTATGATGTGTCTTAGACCTGATGTCAATATAATTGGTGATTCGTTTCTATGATGTGTCTTAGAGCTGTTGTCAATATAATTGGTGATTCCTTTCTATGGTGTGTCTTAGACTTGATGTCAATATAATTAGTGATTCGTTTCTATGATGTGTCTTAGAGCTGATGTCAATATAATTGGTGATTCGTTTCTATGGTTTGTCTTAGACTTAATGTCAATATAATTGGTGATTCTATTTCCTATGATGTGTCTTAGACTTGATGTCAATAGGTGTTTTGTTTCTATGAGGTGTCTTAGATTTGATGACAATATAATTGGTGATTCTACAGGCAGATTGAATGAAGACTTGCGTAATGAGTCTTTAAAGTTAAAGACATGACGTCATATTTGTTTTTGTGCGTACAAATGTCTCTCTGTGTGTGTGTGCGTGTGTTTCTTTTGTTGATCAGATCCATGGAAAATTGTTTATAGAAATTCCTTTTCTATTCACCAACTTTCTTATAACTTCATATGGACGATGCCTTCATAATGTGTACTTTATATGTGTTTGTCTTGGGGAAATGCTGTTAAGAATGATTGCACTGTATTAGGGGACGCTGCAACCAAGCCAAGTATTAATAGAAGGGCTTTTAATTTTGAAGTCTAGTTTCATCCTTGCTTCACAGATTTGGCAAATATTTGTAGAGAAATTTCGAGGTAAGTGTTAGATTGAAACTTTAAAAAAACAACATTAAAATTCCTTGCCAACATACCCGGCTTTGCTCGTAAAAAAAAATCTCATAAAAGCGTTATTAGCGAACACGTGGTCAAGAACAATTCGCTAAAGTAACTACATGAAATATTCTCCTATAAAAGGCCAGATCTATAATAACTTGTAAACGTTACATTTAGGGTAAATCAGGTTTCAGGTAATATTCCAGAAACCGGAGTGCCCGCCATTGCACGCTTGCCAGGCCGGTCGGTTCACAGACATTCCAACCTGGTGTCTAACCCAATGAATTTGTTGTTGTTGTTGTTTACTGGGCCGGCACCAACCGGTTGTCTTATTTCCTGGTTCCGAACGTTGCCCTTTCTTATGTTTTTTCCCAGTAAATCGCCTTAAACAGCTTGCAGGTGGCTATTTTTCTCTCTTGAGACTTTCATCAGCGCCCAGTATTTGTCACCGTAACACTACCTTGTGATTATCAAGATGTCAGTAATAAAATGCTGACATAAACTTATTTTGTCTGGTATGCCGGTAATAAAATGTTGACCGTTGACATAAACTTATTTTGTCTGGTATGCCGTTAATAAAATGTTGACCGTTGACATAAACTTATTTTGTCTGGTATGCCGTTAATAAAATGTTGACCGTTGACATAAACTTATTTTGTCTGGTATGCCGGTAATAAAATGTTGACTGTTGACATAAACTTATTTTGTCTGGTATGCCGGTAATAAAATGTTGACCGTTGACATAAACTTATTTTGTCTGTTATTTTAGAGGCGTATAATAAATGTGCAATAACATTAATATAAAGTTTTAAATAAAGTGTAATCTACTGTGAACTGACATTGTTTCCGTGTGTAACAAATGATGCCTTTGAGGCATTGCTATACTCATAAAATACACCCACCCATCCAGGTACGTACTCTTACTAAATGCTGACTTGGGGCCGAGACACGACTTACCTTTCTCCTATCCACACACACACACACAAAGTCCACTATATAATGTTCGTAATACAAATTAATCAAAGTAAAGCCATGACTGTTAACGCACAGGTGCCCCCAAAGAACTCTTGATGCACGGCCCCAACTATGTGATCATCCTAGGTGCCCCAAAGAACTCTTGATGCACGGCCCCAACTATGTGATCATCCTAGGTGCCCCAAAGAACTCTTGATGCACGGCCCCAACTATGTGATCATCCTAGGTGCCCCAAAGAACTCTTGATGCACGGCCCCAACTATGTGATCATCCTAGGTGCCCCAAAGAACTCTTGATGCACGGCCCCAACTATGTGATCATCCTAGGTGCCCCCAAAGAACTCTTGATGCACGGCCCCAACTATGTGATCATCCTAGGTGCCCCCAAAGAACTCTTGATGCACGGCCCCAACTATGTGATCATCCTAGGTGCCCCCAAAGAACTCTTGATGCACGGCCCCAACTATGTGATCATCCTAGGTGCCCCAAAGAACTCTTGATGCACGGTCCTGTACTATGGGATCATTATAATCATTAAAAGCACATTGAATAAAACTTTACCTACAATGCATCCACCAAACAAAAGCGCAACTCAAACAATACTTGAGTAGATGTTGGAAAGCGCAACTCAAACCATACTTGAGTAGATGTTGGAAAGCGCAACTCAAACCATACTTGAGTAGATGTTGGAAAGCGCAACTCAAACCATACTTGAGTAGATGTTGGAAAGCGCAACTCAAACCATACTTGAGTAGATGTTGGAAAGCGCAACTCAAACCATACTTGAGTAGATGTTGTAAAGCGCAACTCAAACCATACTTGAGTAGATGTTGTAAAGCGCAACGTTCTGAATGAACGCTTATTACAAATGCGTACACCAACAATAACTTAACGTACCTCGAAGCCATTCAATTTGCGAATGTAATTTTGCTAAACTCTCTACACTTTGCGATTTTTTTTTAAAAGTAAAGCTTTTTTGGGGGTTTAGAGGATTTTTCCAGGAAACATCTACAGGTACAGGTCAGAAGGAATGACCATGTCAAATTTGGTTGCGATCCATTGTCTGGTTTTCTTGTCACTGATCGACACATTTTTACAAACAAACAATCGCAGTCCCACTTGGCTTTATAATAGCAGATTATTTTCTTTGATACATTATATAAACTGCTAATACTAACGGGTAATAATGGGAGGCACATTGCGTTACCTGCTATTGCGACGTCTCCACAGCCAATGAGTCAGTGAGTCATTGAGTCCGTGAGCCAGTGAGTCAATGAGTCAGTAAGTCATTCAGTCCGTGAGCCAATGAGTCAGTGAGTCAGTGAGCCAGTGAGCCAATGAGTCAGTGAGCCAGTGAGTCAATGAGCCAGTGAGTCAGTGAGCCAATGAGTCAGTAAGTCAGTGAGTCCGTGAGCCAATGAGTCAGTAAGTCAGTGAGTCCGTGAGCCAATGAGTCAGTAAGTCAGTGAATCCGTGAGCCAATGAGTCAGTAAGTCAGTGAGTCCGTGAGCCAATGAGTCAGTAAGTCAGTGAGTCCGTGAGCCAATGAGTCAGTAAGTCCTTGAGCCAATGAGTATGTGAGCCAGTGAGTCAATGAGTCAGTGAGCCAGTTTAGTCAGTGAGCCAGTAAGTGGTATTTGACAATAACTGCTGGTTAGACTTAACGGCTTGAATGGCATATTCTTATTTACAATATTTGTTTCAATCGTCGTGTTCTCATGTTCTGATTTGTTCCGTTATAAAAGTTTTAACTAAAAGTTTTTAAAAAATTTGAAATATACTTTGAGCTTTATAAAACCTAAAGAAACGAAGCTTGAATTTGTTGTGTTGTGTTAAAACACCGGTTAACAATTTAAAAAGCAAGCAATTCTATTCGTTTAAGAAAGGATGGGTAAAACATTATTAGTCGTGTCTTTGTATGTGTGTGTTTTCCCGATTGTTATAGAAGGCTAAATCTAGCACTGTCATGCACAAATATAAAAAAAAAATGTAAAAATTTCTTATTCTCATTTTATGCAATACCGTAACTCTAGCTTACGTTCATGTAAAATATTTTAAATTATTCTTTGATTATGAATGTCGATTATATTTAAAATTATTTCTCATTAATAATGATACGTACAAAATAAAGATTAAGATATGACAGATATGGATAGTTATTTAATCAGGTTTTATTGTTCCCATTTTCTTTTAAAATATCCTCTTCAATACCAGGCACAGAAACATCGCAAACCCCTCTACATACATAGGAGCCAGAATGATCAATACATTGATAGTCCCCCCTTAAGATATAGAACCAGAGGAAGAAAACCAAATATCCCCGTCATTGTTTTGTTTAGAAATTCTTTAGTTCAGGAATTTTGGTGTTCACGGTAAATGAACATATAAATGTCCGGAAATAAATATTTTATTCCTTCGTGATCTTACCCCATTGATATTATGGTTTGTTGGAAGATAGGATACATGCCATGCTTGGCAGAAACCACGCAAACAATTTTTTAAATGATTAACGCATATCATTTCTAATTCAAATCAAACTAATGTCTTCCGTCCACAGTCGAAGGCTTTAACTAAAGATGTCAATAGCATGATCTCCAGCCATGGCTCGTATGCTGACTTCGACCTTTTTGAGACAGCAATCCGTCTACCTGAAATGAAAGCAGGACATTTCTAAAGCACTGAATCGAGCGGTTTATTGCGTCAGCAGTCGAGCGTTTATTTAAGTGGTCTTAATGCTCCTGTACCGACTTACAGGTCAACCCCATTCTGAGGCGTACCTTACATTCAGCTAATCCACGGCTGCGTCACTTCTGGAATTAATCGAGGCAGCTGACCCCCAGAGTAGGGCTTTGTCACTTTTGTTATTCACCGAGACAGAAGCGTAAGAACCTACAATTCTAAGATCTTGTGTCCAGTCCAAGCCTGAGGTTGTCTCCAGTCCATGACTCAGGTTGCCTCCAGTCCCAGCTCGAGGTTTTCTCCAGTCCAAGCCTGAGGTTGCCTCCAGTCCCAGCCCGAGGTTGTCTCCAGTCAAATTCGGAGGTTGCCTCCAGTCCAAGCCTGAGGTTGTCTCTAGTCCCACCCCGAGATTGTCTCTAGTCAAAGTCTGAGGTTGCCTCCAGTCCAAGCCTGAGGTTGTCTCCAGTCCCAGCCATAGGTTGTCTCCAGTCAAACTCTGAGGTTGCCTCCAGTCCAAGCCTGAGGTTGCATCCAGTCAAAGTCTGAGGTTGCCTCCAGTCAAAGTCTGAGGTTGCCTCCATTCCAAGCCTGAGGTTGCCTCCAGTCCAAGCCCGAGGTTGTCTCCAGTCCAAGTCTGAGGTAGCCTCCAGTCCAAGCCTAAAAGGTTGTCTCCAGTCCTGAGCTCATCGTTCAATGGATGCGACACAAACACGACTAGAACCATCATCAGTGACAACGAGGACGACAACATCAGAAAACACACCGGCCAACACAGCAGATAACACGTTAGACGGTAAGGTCGAACACGTCATCAGCTTAGTGGGTGGCTCTTGTTCGGAGACCTGTCCAAAGTTCGTCTCTCCTGTATGCCTTCAAGAGATGCTGGACACCAACCTCTGTGCTGTGCAGGTAAGGACCCGGGCTGAACTGTGGGTGGGGGTTGGGTCTCAAACTAGGAAATGCGTACTTGTAAAATATGTACTCAAGAGAATATGGCCATTGGTGAATTACGACACGGTATTTAAAGATTAATGTAGATTGTATCTATGAGGGTCTGGGGCGCATTACTATTGGGATAAAATATAATAAAGGGAAACAAATTCTTAGAGGGGTGCGGAGTATAGAAAATTTTGAGAAGCGCTGCATGGCTTGAAGTCAACTTTTAAATCGTTCAGTAAGACTTATTACAAAAGACGAGATCTTGGACAACATGCGCTTTTCGGCGCAATTTTCTCATATCGTTGACCTTAGACGTGCGTAGTATAGAATGAGATTATCATGATCTTAAGTCTATTCGATTTCAAGCTAACACTAACATGTAATCTCTCTCGTCTTTCAGATCGTTGACTGCCGGCCATTTTTGAACTACAACATGGAGCGAATCAGCGGCTCCGTCAACGTCTACTGCCCGCCGCTGGTCAAACGCAGGTGATTACCTTGTTATTGCTTCTAGTAGAGCCCTTGGGATGCTTTCTACAACGGTTGATAGGAGCGATATGCACTGGATTGTTGGACCGTATTCAAGAGTGAGGAGTTGAAAAGACTTGAAAGTTTCCCCTTTTCCCCAGAGCGTTGAAAGGTTGAACAGAGCCTCATCTAACGTTAGACAGTTTAGTCTCGCGTCACACGGTTTTATCTCGCGTTACACAGCTTAATCTCGCGCCACACAGCATAATCTCGCACCACACAGCCTACCCTCGCGCCACACGGCTTAATCTCGCTTTGACAATTTTTGAGCCATTAAAATCTTGTTGGTACTACTTTTGTTGGTACTACATTTGTTGGTACTACATTTGTGGGTACTACATTTGTGGGTACTACATTTGTGGGTACTACATTTGTGGGTACTACATTTGTGGGTACTACATTTGTGGGTACTACATTTGTGGGTACTACATTTGTGGGTACTACATATGTGGGTACTAGATTTGAGGGTACTACATTTGTGGGTACTGCATTTTTATTTCTCCGAAATATATCTACTGACACGATCGAAGCGAATTTAAAAATAAATGGTCTCGAAGATACGTAACTAGGGCAGTGAGTTTGGTTACGTGTATAATAATACACGTATGCTCAAACCTGTGTAAGGGAGGATGGAGTCTGGTGGGTTTAGTGAAAAAGGACGAGCGGTGAAGGGCTGATAATAAGTTCATGTAGGTTCAATTTTAATTTTCATCCCGTTTCCTTAATGTTTTTTTTTTCCCTTTTCAAATGTGCACCTCAATTAGTAACAACAATTTTATTCAGATAATTGTTCACTTTAAGATGAACGCTCAAATGACAAAAAAAAATATAATGCAGTCAGTCACCCAGAAAGTTCTTTTTGGTTTTTTTTTAGCGGCTCTACTTCAGGGGACACCAAACTACGGCCCGTGAGGCCAGTTCATCCGGCCCGCCGACGGTACTTGAACTTGTTTGCAAGTATTGTACAGAATGATTATCCGGCCAGTTCATCCGGCCCGCCGACGGTACTTGAACTTGTTTGCAAGTATTGTACAGAATGATTATCCGGCCCGCCGACGGTACTTGAACTTGTTTGCAAGTATTGTACAGAATGATTATCCGGCCAGTTCATCCGGCCCGCCGACGGTACTTGAACTTGTTTGCAAGTATTGTACAGAATGATTATCCGGCCCGCCGACGGTACTTGAACTTGTTTGCAAGTATTGTACAGAATGATTATCCGGCCAGTTCATCCGGCCCGCCGACGGTACTTGAACTTGTTTGCAAGTATTGTACAGAATGATTATCCAGGCCAGTTGATCCGGCCCGCCGACGGTACTTGAACTTGTTTGCAAGTATTGTACAGAATGATTATCCGGCCAGTTCATCCGGCCCGCCGACGGTACTTGAACTTGTTTGCAAGTATTGTACAGAATGATTATCCGGCCAGTTCATTCGGCCCGCCGACGGTACTTGAACTTGTTTGCAAGTATTGTACAGAATGATTATCCGGCCAGTTCATCCGGCCCGCCGACGGTACTTGAACTTGTTTGCAAGTATTGTACAGAATGATTATCCGGCCAGTTCATTCGGCCCGCCGACGGTACTTGAACTTGTTTGCAAGTATTGTACAGAATGATTATCCGGCCAGTTTATCCGGCCCGCCGACGGTACTTGAACTTGTTTGCAAGTATTGTACAGAATGATTATCCGGCCAGTTCATCCGGCCCGCCGTGAAAAAAGTTTGGTGAGCCCTGCTCTACTTGTATGTACCGACTTGGAAAGTAGATGTGCGTCTAGCAAGGTTTCAACATAATACATTGGTAACATTTTCAACAAAAAAAAACAACAACACAAAACACCATCGCATATGTAACTAAACTTTAAACTATAAACAGATTCCAGAGCTGTCTCCCCCTGGTGACGATGCTGTCCCCTGAGACTAAGTTGACCCTGTGTCGGAGCACCATAACCTGCGTGGTCCTGCACGACCAGTGCACTGATGAGGCTCTCTACCACCTGGGCCAGTCCGACCTACCACTGGTCCTGCATAGCCTCAGGCAGTTCCTGGGAGAAAGGAGTTATTTGGTCCTAGCGGGTAAGGACGTGGATGCGTGCAATTATAAGGTGGCTGGTTTGTTGTATGACAGGAGTGCGATGGACCAGGTTGTTTCAGAATGGCGATGGTCAGGTTGGTACATAATGGTGATGGGCAGGTTGGTACAGAATGGTGATGGTCAGGTTGGTACAGAATGGTAATGGGAAGATTGTTACAGAATGGTGATGGGAAGATTGTTACAGAATGGCGATGTACATATGTTGGCTGGGTGATGGTCAGATGTCGGACAGAATGGTTAATGATCAGATATTGTACATGCGGGTAATTGATAGATGTGGTACAGGAAGGTGATGGTCAGATGTGGTACAGGAGGCAATATTCACACGTGGGACAGAAGGTTGTTGGTCAAATGTGAGACTTTGAGGGTAATGGTCAGATGTGGGACTCGAGAGCAACGGTCAGATGTGGAACTGTGGGACAGGAGGTGAAAGGTCAGGAGCGTTGTTGCCCACAGGCTGTCCACCAGCTCGTGAATTTCTGCGTGAACTAGCACGGCCTGATTGCCTATCGGGTTTATTTAGATAAATGTGGACTGTAACGAAAAAGTAACTTAATTCGCAGCAGTATTGAGCTCATGTTCCAGACTAAAAGTGGCATAATATGGTAGTATTGTTAAAGACAGTAGACACGTGATCAAAGCCAACCCCAGGCCCCCCCCCCCTTTTTAAAAAAAAAAAATTAAGTTTTTTTTTTAAAATTAAAAAATGAGTCCCAGAAAAGTGGTTCGAAAATGTATTATAAAATTGTATCCCCAGAAACAAACCTAAAACAGAAACAGTTTAACAACAAAATTAATCAACTCATAAAAACAAAGTTTGTCTTATAAATCCCTTATAAATGTAATATCGAGCTATTGGATAAAAGGGGAAAAAAAGGGGGGGGGGGTTAAAATTTGACGAAACATGCATACAAGTAATACTCTGTATAAGAATCCCGATTAAGTGCCCCCCTCCCATGCTCGCAACATTGTTTTCAGGCCCCTGAACTATATTAATATTCTAATGAACCACCCGCCTTCACACCGCAGATTTTATTTCACCAACTATTTCAAAAAAAATATTACGCACCAAACGCACGTGGGATATTTAAAAAAAAAATTCTCATTCAGCGTAGTAATCGGGAACTTTTTTTTCGTGAAATCAGCGTGGACATATTTCCTTCATCGTCCTCGTGAAAAACAGAAAAAAAAGAGAACTAAGTGTTTGAGCTTTCGGGTGTGTGATTGCATGTTTGTGTGCGTATCCGGAAATTTGATCGAAAGAAATTTCGTCGACGGAAAATTGATCGACGGAAATTTGATCGAACGGAAATTTGGTCGAATCGTTTTTTTTAGTTTATACATTAAATTTTGCGTCAAAATTCTTTTTGAATGCATTATTTTGTTTTACTTTATAGTATAGTGCGTTCAAAAAGAAATTCGACGAAAATTTTAACGTCTGAACTGAAAAAAAAGATTCTACCAAATTTCCGTTCGATCAAATTACCGTCGATCAATTTTCCGTCGACGAAATTTTTTTCCATCAAATTTCCGGTAACCGTTTGTGTGTGTGTGTGTGATTGCATGTTTGTGTATGTGTGTGTGTGTGTGTGTGGTTGCGTGTTTGTGCTTTCGTGTGCGTGGCTGCGTGTTTGTGCTCGCAGTGTGTGTGGTTGCGAGTGAGAGACACTAACCTGCTTAGATTACTAAAAAAATATATAAAAAAAGTAAATTATAAGAGGTTTGAACTGACCGTGTGAGGAATTAGGTCAAGTCCTGCCCGGACCCGCACTCACCCACGCACCGGGTGGTAGGGCAAACATAACGGCTCCATCGCGAGGCTCGATACACGGGGGAGATAAGGGGTCGAGGGGCCTGAGATAATATCATGGGCAAATCTCTTGAACTCTTAACAGTGCACGGTCTGACGTGGCTGGCCGACTATCTGGTCTGGCTGAAAATGGGCTCTATTGATGAACGCTCGTGATACCAAGAAATGACGTAGAAACTCGAAGCACCTTTTGTAACTGGCCAATGAAAGTCTTCTTAAGTCTCTAACATTAAACAGAGGTAAAAAAAATAGTCAACTATACTTAGGTCTATAACTGTCTAACACGGTCTCTAACAGTTTCTACTAAAGCATGTAACGCTAAAGGCTGTAAAGGTCTAATCAAGTTTATAACGGTCTACCTAAGTATATAACAAAGTCCCATATGACGATCTTCTTAGGCCCATAAGTCTGCTAAATTCTATAACATACAACATCCTACTGAAAAGTAATATTTGGTTGCTGGTCGGCCGAGTGGTCTAAAACTGAGCAAATCTCAAGTGGATGGTATGGAGTTCACCAAAGCCCTGTCAAGCCAAAAACACCACCAGCACCCCTGGTGGATGGGACTGGTTAACCTTGGACGGCAACTCATCTAAGAGAAGGAAACTCTGAATTCAAACCCGGAGATGGAGTCCCGTAGGAAGATAACATTGGTACAATGAAACATTGGGACAATTCCTGCGACGCCACTGATGCCAAGCTGTATCCTCCACACGATGTTCCCTTGGGTCATCCAGTGGCGTGGAGAGAGGCGATGTTCTGTTGGGAGCCAGCTTATAATCCTAGCAGAAAAATAACAGGCCTTGTGGATTTTCGTCCTGCGAAGTTCACACCATCGTCACATTGTGACGGACGGTTGCCAGAAAAAACAAAAATAACAGCATATAACGGCTGACCGTCTATATTTACCGAAAATACTGGCTGCTATTAAACAAATGTTTTGTTTATAATCTAAAGGCTAACATACCCAATATACATAAATAATTCAGTGTTATTCATAAATATTTTAATGATAACATTTCCCCTGCTCCGCTCGAAGCGATCACTCCACTGATTTTCTCATGCATTCTTATCTAAAATATGATCATGTTTTTTTTTAGTAATGATTTAAAGAAGGAATTAAATTTAACCACCATATATTTTGTAGAGTTACCTAGGCCCACTGATTTTGCTGATTCGAAAACAGCTATTGGCTGGGAATTAATTATGTTCAGTAATAAAATCTATATTTGAAATACTGGAATTAATGGGGCATTTTCGAAAACAATAGGGCTTCTAAATATGGCTTCTAAATATGGCTTCTAAATATGGCTTCTTCTCTCTTCTTTGTTTAAAAAAAAATTAATAAATAAAAAAATAAATGACATATGGACATCACATCCTGAGCAGATATTTTCCTTTGCTCTAAATTTAACTGATGATCTTCTATTAATTCTTGTTATGTTCTTCACTGTGCATTATTCAACCCATTTCTTCAGTGTGCATTATTCAACCCATTTCTTCAGTGTGCATTATTCAACCCATTTCTTCAGTGTGCATTATTCAACCCATTTCTTCTGTGTGCATTATTCAACCCATTTCTTCAGTGTGCATTATTCAACCCATTTCTTCAGTGTGCATTATTCAACCCATTTCTTCAGTGTGCATTATTCAACCCATTTCTTCACTGTGCATTATTCAACCCATTTCTTCAGTGTGCATTATTCAACCCATTTCTTCTGTGTGCATTATTCAACCCATTTCTTCGGTGTGCATTATTCAACCCATTTCTTCACTGTGCATTATTCAACCCATTTCTTCACTGTGCATTATTCAACCCATTTCTGCAGTGTGCATTGTCCAAACCATTTCTTCGGTGTGCATTATTCAACCCATTTTCGCGTCACAGTAGTGCTTAAGATGGATTTTTCCATAGTAGGACGTTTAGAAAAGGGGTGGGGGAACACCACAATAACAACCAAGAACAGCTTTCTTTTTATTGAAATGAATTGAACCTGATCAGGTTGCTTTTCTTAAGAGTGACTGATTTTGGGGGGGGGGGGGGGCAATTGTTATAAAATAAACAATTCCATACCTGACATGAGCTGCCCATGGGTTAGTGTTCATGGAGAGGGAAGCGGTAGGGGAAGGGGGAGTCATACTTATTTTCTTGACATAATTTCATAGGGTTATTTCCCCTCTTCATGCTAATTGTTATATGAAATACTCGACACCTGGGTACAGGTGATGTCCTGGGTACAGGTGATGTCCTGGGTACAGGTGATGTCCTGGGTACAGGTGATGTCCTGGGTACAGGTGATGTCCTGGGTACAGGTGATGTCCTGGGTACAGGTGATGTCCTGGGTACAGGTGATGTCCTGGGTACAGGTGATGTCCTGGGTACAGGTGATGTCCTGGGTACAGGTGATGTCCTGGGTACAGGTGATGTCCTGGGTACAGATGATGTCCTGGGTACAGGTGATGTCCTGGGTACAGGTGATGTCCTGGGTACAGGTGATGTCCTGGGTACAGGTGATGTCCTGGGTACAGGTGATGTCCTGGGTACAGGTGATGTCCTGGGTACAGGTGATGTCCTGGGTACAGGTGATGTCCTGGGTACAGGTGATGTCCTGGGTACAGGTGATGTCCTGGGTACAGGTGATGTCCTGGGTACAGGTGATGTCCTGGGTACAGGTGATGTCCTGGGTACAGGTGATGTCCTGGGTACAGGTGATGTCCTGGGTACAGGTGATGTCCTGGGTACAGGTGATGTCCTGGGTACAGGTGATGTCCTGGGTACAGGTGATGTCCTGGGTACAGGTGATGTCCTGGGTACAGGTGATGTCCTGGGTACAGGTGATGTCCTGGGTACAGGTGATGTCCTGGGTACAGGTGATGTCCTGGGTACAGGTGATGTCCTGGGTACAGGTGATGTCCTGGGTACAGGTGATGTCCTGGGTACAGGTGATGTCCTGGGTACAGGTGATGTCCTGGGTACAGGTGATGTCCTGGGTACAGGTGATGTCCTGGGTACAGGTGATGTCCTGGGTACAGGTGATGTCCTGGGTACAGGTGATGTCCTGGGTACAGGTGATGTCCTGGGTACAGATGATGTCCTGGGTACAGATGATGTCCTGGGTACAGGTGATGTCCTGGGTACAGATGATGTCCTGGGTACAGGTGATGTCCTGGGTACAGATGATGTCCTGGGTACAGGTGATGTCCTGGGTACAGATGATGTCCTGGGTACAGGTGATGTCCTGGGTACAGATGATGTCCTGGGTACAGGTGATGTCCTGGGTACAGATGATGTCCTGGGTACAGGTGATGTCCTGGGTACAGATGATGTCCTGGGTACAGATGATGTCCTGGGTACAGGTGATGTCCTGGGTACAGGTGATGTCCTGGGTACAGATGATGTCCTGGGTACAGGTGATGTCCTGGGTACAGGTGATGTCCTGGGTACAGGTGATGTCCTGGGTACAGGTGATGTCCTGGGTACAGGTGATGTCCTGGGTACAGATGATGTCCTGGGTACAGATGATGTCCTGGGTACAGATGATGTCCTGGGTACAGATGATGTCCTGGGTACAGGTGATGTCCTGGGTACAGGTGATGTCCTGGGTACAGATGATGTCCTGGGTACAGGTGATGTCCTGGGTACAGATGATGTCCTGGGTACAGATGATGTCCTGGGTACAGGTGATGTCCTGGGTACAGGTGATGTCCTGGGTACAGATGATGTCCTGGGTACAGATGATGTCCTGGGTACAGATGATGTCCTGGGTACAGATGATGTCCTGGGTACAGATGATGTCCTGGGTACAGATGATGTCCTGGGTACAGATGATGTCCTGGGTACAGATGATGTCCTGGGTACAGATGATGTCCTGGGTACAGATGATGTCCTGGGTACAGATGATGTCCTGGGTACAGATGATGTCCTGGGTACAGATGATGTCCTGGGTACAGATGATGTCCTGGGTACAGATGATGTCCTGGGTACAGATGATGTCCTGGGTACAGATGATGTCCTGGGTACAGGTGATGTCCTGGGTACAGATGATGTCCTGGGTACAGGTGATGTCCTGGGTACAGATGATGTCCTGGGTACAGGTGATGTCCTGGGTACAGATGATGTCCTGGGTACAGATGATGTCCTGGGTACAGATGATGTCCTGGGTACAGATGATGTCCTGGGTACAGGTGATGTCCTGGGTACAGGTGATGTCCTGGGTACAGGTGATGTCCTGGGTACAGATGATGTCCTGGGTACAGATGATGTCCTGGGTACAGATGATGTCCTGGGTACAGATGATGTCCTGGGTACAGGTGATGTCCTGGGTACAGGTGATGTCCTGGGTACAGGTGATGTCCTGGGTACAGGTGATGTCCTGGGTACAGGTGATGTCCTGGGTACAGGTGATGTCCTGGGTACAGGTGATGTCCTGGGTACAGGTGATGTCCTGGGTACAGGTGATGTCCTGGGTACAGATGATGTCCTGGGTACAGGTGATGTCCTGGGTACAGATGATGTCCTGGGTACAGATGATGTCCTGGGTACAGATGATGTCCTGGGTACAGATGATGTCCTGGGTACAGATGATGTCCTGGGTACAGGTGATGTCCTGGGTACAGATGATGTCCTGGGTACAGATGATGTCCTGGGTACAGATGATGTCCTGGGTACAGATGATGTCCTGGGTACAGATGATGTCCTGGGTACAGATGATGTCCTGGGTACAGATGATGTCCTGGGTACAGATGATGTCCTGGGTACAGATGATGTCCTGGGTACAGATGATGTCCTGGGTACAGATGATGTCCTGGGTACAGATGATGTCCTGGGTACAGATGATGTCCTGGGTACAGATGATGTCCTGGGTACAGGTGATGTCCTGGGTACAGGTGATGTCCTGGGTACAGATGATGTCCTGGGTACAGATGATGTCCTGGGTACAGATGATGTCCTGGGTACAGATGATGTCCTGGGTACAGGTGATGTCCTGGGTACAGATGATGTCCTGGGTACAGATGATGTCCTGGGTACAGATGATGTCCTGGGTACAGGTGATGTCCTGGGTACAGATGATGTCCTGGGTACAGATGATGTCCTGGGTACAGATGATGTCCTGGGTACAGATGATGTCCTGGGTACAGATGATGTCCTGGGTACAGATGATGTCCTGGGTACAGATGATGTCCTGGGTACAGATGATGTCCTGGGTACAGATGATGTCCTGGGTACAGATGATGTCCTGGGTACAGGTGATGTCCTGGGTACAGATGATGTCCTGGGTACAGATGATGTCCTGGGTACAGATGATGTCCTGGGTACAGATGATGTCCTGGGTACAGATGATGTCCTGGGTACAGATGATGTCCTGGGTACAGATGATGTCCTGGGTACAGATGATGTCCTGGGTACAGATGATGTCCTGGGTACAGATGATGTCCTGGGTACAGGTGATGTCCTGGGTACAGATGATGTCCTGGGTACAGATGATGTCCTGGGTACAGATGATGTCCTGGGTACAGATGATGTCCTGGGTACAGATGATGTCCTGGGTACAGGTGATGTCCTGGGTACAGATGATGTCCTGGGTACAGATGATGTCCTGGGTACAGATGATGTCCTGGGTACAGATGATGTCCTGGGTACAGATGATGTCCTGGGTACAGATGATGTCCTGGGTACAGATGATGTCCTGGTTACAGTTTTTTTAACACAATAAGTACATTAAAAAAAATGCTTTGTTTTTTTTTAGTTGGCTCTATCTTAAGCAGAGAGAAGCGAAATACTTTTATAACCTTATCGGTGACAGAGAAAACCAACTAAATAATGACATGTTCGCAAATTTAATGGACAGAACATGAAGCATTCCTTAACAAGAAATCTCTTTTAAACCCACCATCTCCAACACCATCCACGCCCCCCACCATCCACGCCCCCCAAACATCCACGCCCCCCACCATCCACGCCCCCACCATCCACGCCCCCCACCATCCACGCCCCCCCACCATCCACGCCCCCACCATCCACGCCCCCACACCATCCACGCCCCCACCATCCACGCCCCCAACCATCCACGCCCCACCATCCACGCCCCCAACCATCCACGCCCCCCCACCCCCCCGGCCTCTTTCACCCGAAATAAAAAAAAAAAAAATCAAATAAGACGTGGAACGTTAAATTACATTAATTTAAACCCACGACAACAGCTACAACAACAGCAACAGCAACACTGAAAACAGCTTTGAAGTTGAAGAAATGAAAAACTTGTTTGAGCGTCCCACGCCCACGCACACTTATAACACGCTTAAAAAAAAAATTTCTTCCTGAGAGTTGGCGAGATTGTTATTGGCGTGCTCACGACGTTTGGTTCTGCCTGGTTAGATTTGGAACGTGGGGGAAAAGAAATACCACAACAATATCTAAACCGGAAGTTGTGGAGTTAAAACTTCCGGTTTGGAAATGAAACGATCTTCTGGAATCTGGACCCCCGCCGCCCCCCCCCCCCCCAACTTCACCCTCGTTTTGGTCTGTGATAAATCGGCGGCGGTGTGGGGGGGGGGGGGTTGGAGGCTAGGGTCGAGATAAAGAGGGTAACGAGAGGTGGTGGGCCCGTGTTGTTTCGGTTCAGGTAGGGAACAACTGAGAGTGCAGGTTATCTACGGCCAAACACAGGTGTGCCAGCTGATAATTGACACCTGTCAAAACAAGGCGGGTCCAGACTCACGATGAGGTTTATTAAGGATACAAAAAAAAATTAATACTATTTGCCAGTTTTTAATTATTGACTATCGTGTTTATTTATTTATTTTTTAAAAAAAATTCCTGTATAGGATGTTCGTCTTTGCTATATTATTTGTAAGCTAGGATACTCAAAGAAATAATAATACCCCCCCCCCCCAACACCAATCCACACACACCTTTTTTCGCTTGTCATTTTAAATGACAAATAATTAAACTAAAAAACAAACCATACAAACAAACAAATAAAATGGAAAACACTTAACTACAACAAACACACAAACCGAACGGGCAACGATTCGTTACACCTTTGTGCTAAACAGGATGTAGGGACATTAAACGCATACTAATTAAAAGAACAACATAAAAAAACTATTTTTTACATCATGAATGAGAGATCCTTAACAGTGACATCTGAATGAATGCTCATATGTTCTATATTAGTGGGGGAAAACCCACTTTAATTTTACCAGAAGAATGAATGTTCTTTCGTTGAATATTCTGAATGAATTAAGTTGTTACATATGAGTTTATGATCTTTTGTTGTACATTTTGAATGAAATTTAGTTGTACAATATGAATGAACGTATAATAATTGTTATGTTGTGTATGTTTCCATGGTATTTTTGGTTTTTTTTTCAGAGCAAAATGTGATCACTTTGGATTTCAGGTCACGGTATCACAAATTTTTATTATTTCATATCACAAATCTTATCACTAGACACGTATCCGGAAATTTGTTTGAAAGAAATTTCCTCGACCGAAAATTGATCAATCGGAAATTTGATTGAACGAAAGTTTGGTCGAATTTTTTTTTTTTTCAGTTCACACGATAAAATTTTCGTCCAATTTCTTTTTGATCGCACTAGACTATATAGTAAAACAACATAGTGTGTTCAAAAAGAAATTCGGCCAAACTTCCGTTCGACCAAACTTTCGTTCGATCAAACTTCCGTTCGATCAAACTTCCGTCGATCAATTTCCGTCGACGAAATTTCTTTCCAAAAAATGTCCAGTAACAGCTTATAACCACCAGAGATAATGGTAGAGATGAAGATGTGATGTTTGACTAATGGTAGAGATGAAGATGTGATGTTTTACTAATGGTAGAGATGAAGATGTGATGTTTGACTATAAGCTTAATCTTGGTTTTGTGTGTGTGTGTTTGTTTGTGTGTGATAATCTTTGTATTATGTTGGTCCGATGTCGATTTGATGTTTTTGTGATCATGGTGCTATGCTAGTGTGATGTTTTTGTGATCATGGTTCTATGGCGTTGTTATGTTTTTGTGATCATGGTGCTATGCTGATGTGATGTTGCTGGTTTTTCACTTTTGGATTAAGATGGTGTGCTGTCCGTGTTGTCATGCTCTTTTTCACTGATGGTTTCTGCCTTCACCATCATCATCCCAGCTGACTCTCTCCACTCCATGACCCCCCTCCCCCACATTCCACCCCCAACGCGCGTCTTAGATTTTGTTTCCAAAACTGGGTTAAAATCTCCCCGGCCCTAAACTAGGTCACGCGTGGGCGGAATGACGCTCGATTTGATCCAGGCTACCCAGAGATCGATGGCTGGTGGCAGTTGTTGAGTTGGGGGTACTCAGCATAGAGGTTGCTTTTCTAGCCTGTTTTCTTCCCCACCGACGTAAAAATCATTGGAATAAATTTATTTTTTAAAAGATAGCCCGATGCACTGTATGCGTAATCCTTACAATGTCAAGTATATATATATATATAAGTGAACCCAATTTGTTTGTGGGTTTGTTTGCTTGATCCACAAAGGGCATTTTTATGGATCATGACCAAACTTGCCACATATATCCATCATTATCCAGAATCAAATAGTAAGGGGCTATACATTTTTATAACATTTCATTTGGGGCTGGGGGCCCCGATTTTTTTTCCTTATATGAGCTATATACATAAAATGACCAACAGATATTCCTAAACGAATAGCTGGATCTTGACCTAAAGTTAACACTCATACTCTAGATTATCCATATTGAAATTCCGAAAGTTACTGAACTCATAATATCTATTACTTTGGGGCCGGATATAAGTTATATAAATATACATAGGCTAAACACTCCTACACGAATAGGTGGATGTTGACCAAACTGTCTATATACACTTGATTATCACATTAAAAAGCCGAAGGGTACTGAACTCATAATATCCATCCCTCTGGGGCCAGGGGTCTCGTTTCTTTTTTCCTAATGCAATCTATATAAATATCAATGAGCTTAGGAAACAATATAGGTTCAATTTGATGGATCTAGGACTAGCTTGGTATCAATACCCTTCATTGGTGGTATAGAAATATCGATGGATTTAATCCTAATAATATCCAATCCATTCAGGGCCGATCGAAAATTTTCTAGAAAGCTCAACAATTTAAAAAAAGCTGTATCTCAGCTGTGGCATTTGCAAACCAATTTTAACTGGACAAATTTTATATTTTAATTTTATTATTTATCTGAATGTTTTTATAGCCCCCCCCCCCCTCTTTTTTTTTCCGGCAAACTAAATCGGTACAATTATGTAATGAGCTCCCCATCGGGGCCCCTATTTCAAATTAAATGTAATATAGTTATAGCACTATATTTAGTAGTACAATTTTTCGTGGTTTAAAGATAATTACGTAGAAAATAATTTTTATACGTTTCATGGAGGATATTTGATCTAGAATTTTCCAGAGATTTAATTTTTTTTCTACGGGATTATATAATGGGATCTAAAAGCATATTGAAATTTTTATGAGATCCAACAGTCAGCTAAATTCACCGGTAACACGATCCCATCGGGTAACACGATCAATCCTGGATCAGGATCCAATCGGGAAACTGGATCCTATCAGAGAAAAGGATTCCACCGGTAAACTCGATCCTACTGGGATTTGGATCTCCCCGGAATCGGGATCCACTCGTGGTCGGATTCCCAAAGGCATTAGGATTTAGACGGGATCGGGATCCCACCGGTGTCGGGATGCCACTGGTATCGGGATATCGCTGGGATCAGGATACCACCGGGTAACGAATACTGACGGGAAGAGGAACCCACCGGAATAGGCATCCAGAGGGATTTGAATCCTACCGGGAAACGGGATCCTAACGGGATCGGGATACTAACGGGATCGAAATCCAACCGCCATCGGGATCCTATCGTGAAACTCGATCCTACCGGGATCGAGATCCGAGCGTAATCGGGAACCCATCGGTACCGGGATTCCACCTGGATCGCGTTACCGCCGCGATAGGAATCCACCGGGATCGGGGTCCTATCGGGAAACTCGATCCCACCGTGAGTGGGATCCCAATGGGATCAGAATACCGACTGAATCAGGATTCCAACGGGATAGGGATCCAACCGGGATCGGGATCCTTCCCGGTACCGGGATACATCGGAAAACGGATATCGCGAAAATGGAATCCTATTGGGATGTTTCTGGGGTTGGCATTCTGTCGGAGTATGAAAGATTTACAAACGTTATTTTAAAGATGTTTTTATAGGAGACAAAGTAATAATTTTTTTCTATATTTTTTTTTTTTTTTTTACTTGGCGCTAATTACGATGTGAATTAAAAGGCCGTAGAAGTTGTTGTTCTTCCGAATGCAATCCCGGGCAATATATATATATATATATATATATATATATATATATGTATTTGTGTGTGTGTGAATGTGTTGACGGTAGCAACGCCCTAAGAGTTCATAATCTGGCAATCCTCCACCCTATACCCCAATTCATCAAATTATTGAATAGTATTGAGAAAAAAATACTCGAGCAACCAAGTAACAAAATTAATTAGCACTTATTTTCGTGTGAGCCCTATTGTTTTTTAATTGCTTACTATCCAACGAGACTGACCACCCTAACCCCCCACCCCTCCCCACACCCGCATTTTTCCACAAAAAAATTATCATGCGTGTCGCCCATGTATCACTGTGTTAATATACTGTAATATATTATAGTGTCGTAAATTGTTAGTTTTTTGTTGTTGTTGTTGTGTTTTTCAACTTTACATTACCCAATGTTATCACGGTTCGATTTGTACCCCCTTGAAATAGGTCAACGTACGTGAGGCTCTGGTACAACATTACTGGGATCCAATCTAGCAAATGTCTCCCTCCAACCTTTCATTCCCCCCCCCCCCCCCAAACCGCACTCCTATTGAAAGTATCGATACCAAATAACAGACGATAGTTTTGGTTTATTGAAATTCCGCAGAGAATCGAATATGGTTTATTTTAAAGCGCGAATTCTAAAAGTTCAAGAATATAAGAATGCGAACGCTTCGAGCTGAGTTTTGCTTTGTGGATCAACCTCACTGTAGCCACACACCGCTTGCCAGTGACGGAAATTCCCACTGGACCGGTGATATTAGGAACGCCTTACGTATTAAATCTCTCTTGAAATAAATAATGTTGGCAACCCCCAAACTGCTCAGATACCCCAGTCCACCACTGCCGGGGAGTCCCCCCCCCCCCCCTAAAGAAATAAAATAAATAAATAATATAAATACAATTATAAAAACAAAAAATTAATATAAAATCTAAACAACGCTCCTAAACTGCATCAGGCTGTGACGTAAAGGTAACCAAAAAAAAAAAAAAAGGTATTTAATGAAGATTTAATAGAGCGTGTTGTCGTCGACGAGTCTTTGTGTTCAAGTTTCAGCTCGTTAGTTTTTTTTGGGAAGTGGGTCAATGAGCTGTCCAAAGATTTTTGCCTGCCGCCCAGCCAGCCACGAAGAGAAGCGAAGTTAATATAAAGGATTAAGCCATGCGTAAAGCAGACGACACAGAGGGATTGGAGGAGGATAGTTTTCAATTCGTCTGTGGCGCCCCAACGGTCCAAGGACTAAGGGACATGATGATTATTAATAAAAATATGTTTAGTTGTGTGTGGGGGGGGGGTGGGGGTGGGTGCGGTTTTGAAGAGGAAGCAGGACTCACAAGAAGCAACATGATATATGTATATATATATATGTATATAAGAGATTATATTACGCGTTGACACAGATGATATTACGATAAAATTTTAACTAGTTTCGTTTTCCACGATTTTTTTTTTAACGTGCACTTATCTCATAATAGTGTAAGACAATAATGCACATAATTTTAATTAAAAAAAAAAAAAAAAAAGTAATCTTTTTTTGTTTTTCAAGTAAATAAACCAGCTACTTTGAACGGAAAATAGGATGCATTTATGTCCCTTTAGTTGCTTCAGCCAATCATAGATGGCGCATTTGATGAAATTGGTTTTGTAACAAGGCTAAATTAAAGTACGGATTTTCTTCTGCTAAGAATATATTTTTATTTTTCCTAAGCATTTCCTTTAAAATATTTCTGATGAGTTTAGAAAAAATAAAATAATTGCTGGTACTCGGATAGAAAAATGACTTCCTGCCCCTTCGATCGATGTATAAATTGATGGGGCACTGTGTATAACATGATGGGGCATTGCGTATAACATGATGGGGCATTGTGCAGAATATTCAATTAAGATACGCTTTAAGAAGGCTTAATCAGAAGTGGTCACAATTATGTTGAAATGATACATTTAAATTTTCTTCTTTCGAGAAACCCAAATATCAAGTCACGGTCCACGCAGTTCTAAGTCACGGACCACGCAGTACTAAGTCACCTGACCACGCAGTACTAAGTCACGGTCCATGCAGTACTAAGTCACGGTCCATGCAGTACTAAGTCACCTGACCACGCAGTGCTAAGTCACGGTCCATGCAGTGCTAAGTCACCTGACCACGCAGTACTAAGTCACGGACCACGAAGTACTAAGTCACGGACCATGCAGTACTAAGTCATGGACCACGCAGTATTAATTCACGGTCCATGCAGTGCTAAGTCACCTGAGCAGCAGTACTAAGTCACGGACCACGCAGTACGTAGTCACGGACCACGCAGTACTAAGTCACGGTCCATGCAGTACTAAGTCACCTGACCACGCAGTACTAAGTCACGGACCACGCAGTACTAAGTCACGGACCACGCAGTACTAAGTCACGGATCACGCATTACTAAGTCACGGACCACGCAGTACTTAATCACGGACCACCACATACTGAATCACGGATCACAAATAGTTCCCGTGGATGGAACATGGGTACTCGATAAGAAAGAAATGTTTGTCATTAAAACTCTTATCTTGCAGTCATCGGGCTACCGACGTGCAAGCCAGCAGTGGCGCAGTTAGAGATAATTCCGCCCAGTGGCGTAACAACAGCTTGGCATTGGGGCGGTTGCCAAGGGCGCCGGTCTGCGCCAGTTCAAAAGGGCGCCGCTAAATCACTAATTTTTAAATTTTTATTATTTAAAAAATAAATTAGCCAAGGGCGCCAAAAACCCAGTTACGCCTCTGATTCCGCCCCTCGGCACCCCCTTCCGACGCCTGTGCGAATGAGGAATTAATGTTAATGTTAATTAATTTTAATCCTCTTTCACATCCGAATAATTTATCAAATCATAATAAGGGGAGAGACTGCAATCAGGCCCTCTAGGATACTACTTATCAGAAATTTGCTCTTTAAAAAAAACAACATGCTTTTATTGTTGCTTGTTCCCCGATGAAGCCTTCATGCCGACACGTTCGTTGTTTTGTTGCGTTCAATTTTTTTCCCCTCAAGTTTTCCCATACTTTGATGCCCTCATTTCCAGTCAATCAAATCACCGCTCGTTTCGATCTAATTTTCAAGCTGGACTTTTAGTGATGACGTGTCCTTCTTCCTTTCAGGTGGCTACTGCCGTTTCCGCCAAGAGTTCCCCAATCTCTGCTCGAGCCACACGTCACTGTCAGGTCAACTACGGCACGTGAAAAGAATTGGGTCACCGCAGCACAGCATTAGCACGACGTCAGCGACAACCAGGAGGATCTTATCGGTAAAGTAAGACACAGAGTTTATCGGTTGCCGGAAATTTGATCGAAAGAAATTTCATCGACGGAAAATTGATCGACGGTAATTTGATCGAACGGAAGTTTGGTCGAATCTTTTTTTTCAGTTCAGACGTTAAAATGTTCGTCAAATTTCTTTTTGAACGCACTATACTATATAGTAAAACAAAATAATGCTTTCAAAAAGAAATTTGACGCAAAGTTTTAACGTATAAACTAAAAAAACGATTCGACCAAATTTCCGTTCGATCAAATTTCCGTCGATCAATTTTCCGTCGACGAAATTTCTTTCGATCAAATTTCCGGATACGGAGTTTATCAGATGTGTTATAGCCAAGGGTCGGCGAAACGTTTTGTGGCCGTTACCCTCAAATATATATATACTTTTACACCGTCTTTGCCCCGATTGGAAAGGAAGAGATTCATTGACCTTTTAATTTCAAACAGGTTAATTGAATCTATTTATATCAGGGGTCTAAAACTCGCCGTCCGCGGGCCGTTTGAGGCCCACAAGAACATATTTTGCGGCCCCGTACCTGACAGCAAAGTTTAGTGTTAATGCGGCCTGCTGCTCCGTTTCCCCATTCTCATATCTATAATGTGACCCTTCGCGGCGGTTTCACTCCCATCTCACTGACTAGTCTAATTGTAATTTTATTACGTTTGTGCAGGTTTGGACGTGGATTATGCGAGTAAAAACCGTTTTAAAATCGGACTAAAAGTTTTTATTTTACAGCATTTTATGAGAAAAACATCGCCAAAGTGCGGTTTTGAGAAAACGCGCTTCAAATATTGTATATACATATACAAAAAAAAATTCAATTAGTGGGTAAAGCACGACCATAATTGTGTAAATCGTAGTAATCTGACACAGTATCAAAGAATCCATATTAAAACTGCAGCTAGTGTGTACGAGTGACAAGAACGAGAGAGGGAAATTCCGAGACTGTCAGTTGGCCACTTTCAAAATAGGGTTAGTCAAAAAGGTCTCTACACTGGGGGGATGACCCCTTATAGGGGGATGACCCCTCACATTGGGAGGACACCAAAAGAAAATTAATGACTCTGATAGAGTTTGATCAATTCGGATTTATAACACAACCAAGTTTAATAAAAGAGCAGGGTGCCACCTGTCAACATAGTAGGGTACCACCAGATAAGGATGTCACCTGTCACCAGAGTAAGGTACCACCAGATAAGGATGTCACCTGTCATCAGAGTAAGGTACCACCAGATAACGATGTCACCTGTCATCAGAGTAAGGTACCACCAGATAAGGATGTCACCTGTCACCAGAGTAAGGTACCACCAGATAAGGATGCCACCTGTCATCAGAGTAAGTTACCACCAGATAAGGATGTCACCTGTCATCAGAGTAAGGTACCACCAGATAAGGATGTCACCTGCCATCAGTGTAAGTTACCACCAGATAAGGATGTCACCTGTCATCAGAGTAAGGTACCACCAGATAAGGATGCCACCTGTCACCTGAGTAAGGTACCACCAGATAACGATGTCACCTGTCACCAGAGTAAGTTACCACCAGATAAGGATGTCACCTGTCATCAGAGTAAGGTACCACCAGATAAGGATGTCACCTGTCACCACAGTAAGGTACCACCAGAGCAGGGCGACTCGAAGGAAGTCCAAGGAGATCTATGGGTCGGGTGTGACACCATGAAAAAAAGGCCACGGAGGTCTTTAAATGTTTCCTAGAATTAATTATGATTAAGTTAATTTTGCCCCTTTAATAATTTTTTTTCAGAGTGATGACTCTGAAATCTATAGAATATCAATTTCTCAGTGCAGAAAGGCTAACCGTGTTACTGAAAGTGGGCGGCGCTAATGACGCCCGGCGTCATCATAATTGGTCTGGCCCGTGTGAAGGGAATTCTGTGTGCTTTATTTTACATGATCAACGGAAGCGAACAATATAGGGATTTTTTTTTTATCTTGGAATTACAGATGAAGGTTAGATGGACATAGGGATGATTAGATTGGGTAAAAATGGGGGGGGGGGTGGGTGGGAGCGCGTCTTTATCTGGGGTATTGTTAGCTAGACATGGTGATGTTAAGTAAAAAAGAGGGATATTTAGCAGTGGATAGGGATGGTTAGCAGTGGATAGGGGTGGTTAGCAGTGGATAGGGATGCTAGCAGAGGATAGGGGGGGGGTTAGCAGTGAATAGGGGTGGTTAGCAGTGGATAGGGATGGCCAGCAGTGGATAGGGGTGGTTAGCAGTGGATAGGGATTGTTAGCAGTGGATAGGGATGGCTAGCAGTGTATAGGGATGGTTAGCAGTGGATAGGGATGGTTAGCACTGGATAGGGATTGTTAGCAGTGGATAGGGATGGCTAGCAGTGGATAGGGATGGTTAGCAGTGGATAGGGATGGTTAGCTGTGGATAAGGATGGTTAGCACTGGATAGGGATGGTTAGCAGTGGATAGGGATGGTTAGCAGTGTATAGGGATGGTTAGCACTGGATTGGGATGGTTAACACAGTGTTGTGACCGTCAGACGAAAATAAGGATGGTTATCCTGACATTGGGATGGTTAGCCGGACATTGGGATGTTTAGCTGAACATAGGGTAGCCAGTTGGATTTGAGATGTTAGCTGGAGGGGTGTCGTGTCACGTGGTTTGCCAATGGCGTATAGGAACGTTCCTTTTATTAGAGCAGATTGGTGAATGGCGTAGATTAATGGATGGTGTAGATTGTTGGATGGCGTAGATTGATGGATGGCGTAGATTGATGGATGGTGTAGATTGATGGATGGTGTAGATTGATGGATGGCGTAGATTGATGGATGTTGTAGATTGATGGATGGTGTAGACTGACGAATGGTGTAGATTGATGAATGGTGTAGATTGATGGATGGCGTAGACTGATGGATGGCGTAGACTGATGGATGGCGTAGATTGATGGATGGTGTAGATTGATGGATGGCGTAGATTGATGGATGTTGTAGATTGATGGATGGTGTAGACTGACGAATGGTGTAGATTGATGGATGGCGTAGACTGATGGATGGCGTAGACTGATGGATGGCGTAGACTGATGGATGGCGTAGACTGATGGATGGCGTAGACTGATGAATGGCGTAGATTGATGGATGGCGTAGACTGATGGATGGCGTAGACTGATGGATGGCGTAGACTGATGGATGGCGTAGACTGATGGATGGCGTAGATTGATGGATGGCGTAGACTGATGAATGGCGTAGATTGATGGATGGCGTAGACTGATGGATGGCGTAGACTGATGGATGGCGTAGATTGATGGATGGCGTAGACTGATGAATGGCGTAGATTGATGGATGGCGTAGATTGATGGATGGCGTAGACTGATGAATGGCGTAGATTGATGGATGGCGTAGATTGATGGATGGCGTAGACTGATGAATGGCGTAGATTGATGGATGGCGTAGACTGATGAATGGCGTAGATTGATGGATGGCGTAGACTGATGAATGGCGTAGATTGATGGATGGCGTAGATTGATGGATGGCGTAGACTGATGAATGGCGTAGATTGATGGATGGCGTAGACTGATGAATGGCGTAGATTGATGGATGGCGTAGATTGATGGATGGCGTAGATTGATGGATGGCGTAGATTGATGGATGGCGTAGATTGATGGATGGCGTAGACTGATGGATGGCGTAGACTGATGGATGGCGTAGACTGATGAATGGCGTAGATTGATGAATGGCGTAGACTGATGGATGGCGTAGACTGATGAATGGCGTAGACTGATGGATGGCGTAGATTGATGGATGGCGTAGATTGATGGATGGCGTAGACTGATGAATGGCGTAGATTGATGGATGGCGTAGATTGATGGATGGCGTAGACTGATGAATGGCGTAGATTGATGGATGGCGTAGATTGATGGATGGCGTAGACTGATGAATGGCGTAGATTGATGGATGGCGTAGACTGATGGATGGCGTAGATTGATGGATGGCGTAGACTGATGGATGGCGTAGACTGATGAATGGCGTAGATTGATGGATGGCGTAGACTGATGGATGGCGTAGACTGATGGATGGCGTAGACTGATGGATGGCGTAGACTGATGGATGGCGTAGATTGATGGATGGCGTAGACTGATGAATGGCGTAGATTGATGGATGGCGTAGACTGATGGATGGCGTAGACTGATGGATGGCGTAGATTGATGGATGGCGTAGACTGATGAATGGCGTAGATTGATGGATGGCGTAGACTGATGGATGGCGTAGACTGATGGATGGCGTAGACTGAAGGATGGCGTAGACTGATGGATGGCGTAGATTGATGGATGGCGTAGACTGATGGATGGCGTAGACTGATGGATGGCGTAGACTGATGGATGGCGTAGACTGATGGATGGCGTAGACTGATGGATGGCGTAGACTGATGGATGGCGTAGACTGATGAATGGCGTAGACTGATGAATGGCGTAGACTGATGGATGGCGTAGACTGATGGATGGCGTAGACTGACGAATGGCGTAGACTGATGAATGGAGTAGATTGAAGTATGGCGTAGAGAGATTAATTTGGGTCATCTGTAAGTCACCTGACCGTACATATTAGTCGACAGTGCAACGGCTAGATGTTTTCCGGCCTTATATTTCACTAGCAATAATACCCGACTTGACTCGAGCTTGTGCTCAGAGAAAATTAGCAACAGCTTTTAATGCGTTATCAGAGTACACGTAATGTAAGCGCCTAGCAAAAATGACTTCGCTAAAGCATCAATTAAAAATAAAATATTAAGACGATGCTAAACTGATAAAATGAATTGGACCAGTTCGGTGACGTAGTTATACTAACTGCTGACTAAGAGCTACAACACACACTTGCGATTCTCCACTCCCCACGTTCTCTGCTATAGGTTACAAAACTGGCGATACAATAAATAAAATATCACACAGGACTGTAAATCCCAAAGCACCCTTCATGCACGCCCCTGAATCATGTTGTAATTCTAATCTAACATACAGCCCTCCTTACACCACGCAATCAACTGTAGTTTCCTAAAAATACAACAGTATATATTACCGTATACTTATATAATATGATTGCATTAAATAGTTACTCGTCTGTTGAACAATTTATTTCAAATATTTTTATAAAGCACACTGTCTGGCGAACATAGATTAAAGCATTATTTTAAAATGCATTCATCAAACAAAAGCGCAAAGGTTACCATCCTGTAATGGATGTTTGCATGCGCCGCCCTGAATCAGTGGCGTAGTGAGGGGGGGCATCATGCCCTGGGCGCTACTCACAAAGAGGCGCCAAATGGTATATTTTACATATAATTTTGTATGGTTTTCGAATGGGGGAGGGGGCGCTAAAAAAGGTATTTTGCCCCGGCGCGAGTTAAGCTCGCTACGCCACTGCCCTGAATAAAGGTTTATTTTAAACAACAGAAATAACTTAACTGGATCGTTTAACTCGAGGCCATTAGAATATTTTTTTTAAAAATAGATATTTATTTACCCTCGATATTTTACGATTTTTTAAAAATTGCAGCCGTTAGGATGAGAGAATTATGAGCAAACTTTCCAGGAACCGTTTAAAGGTCAAGGGGAAATAACCATGTCAAATTTCGGTTGCGATCCATTGTTTGGTTTTCTTGTGGATTGATGGACTAAGTAACACGCAAACATAATCCAACTGAGCTTTATATAATAGATTTCGAAAGGGATCCCGTTTGTGCAAGTGTAGGTGGTATTTGAGAAGAACATTTTGCTATAGTGGAGAAGTTGATGTTCATTTTCCCTGCGTCTTACTACATCACGCATGGCCGGCCGATCGTTTCCTATATTTTACACCAACATTTTTTTCTCATCTTGTTTTATTCCCTTAATAATATTAATAACTTTATTAGCTGAAATTTCTAACATTCCTACCCCACCCCTCCCCTATTGCCTATGTTACAGCTGACTCCAGTGGAACTGCTGCCCTACCTGTACATCGGAGACGCCGAGCATTCCTCAAGGAAAGAGCTCCTTCAAAACTTCAAGATATCCGCCATCTTGAATGTTTCTACTTCCTGCGAGAACCACTTCCCCTCTGACTTCCGGTACAAGGTGATCCCCGTGGAGGATTCCAGCAATGCCAACTTATTCCAGTGGTTTGAGGAGTCCATTGCATTCATTGGTCAGTTTTGGGTTGACTTCGTTGATTGGTCAGTTTGTGCACATGTTCATTGGTCAGTTGGTGCGGATTTCGTTCATTAATCAGTTGGTGCTCATATCCTTCATTGGTCAGTTTGTGCACATGTTCATTGGTCAGTTGGTGTATATTTCGTTCATTAATCATTTGGTGCTCATATCCTTCATTGGTCAGTTTGTGCACATGTTCATTGGTCAGTTGGTGCGTATTTCGTTCATGAATCATTTGGTGCTCATATCCTTCATTGGTCAGTTTGTGCACACGTTCATTGGTCAGTTGGTGCGTATTTCGTTCATTAATCAGTTGGTGCTCATATCCTTCATTGGTCAGTTTGTGCACACGTTCATTGGTCAGTTGGTGCGTATTTCGTTGATTAATCAGTTGGTGCTCATATCCTTCATTGGTCAGTTTGTGCACACGTTCATTGGTCAGTTGGTGCGTATTTCGTTCATTAATCAGTTGGTACTCATATCCTTCATTGGTCAGTTTGTGCACATGTTCATTGGTCAGTTTGTGCACATGTTCATTGGTCAGTTTGTGCACATGTTCATTGGTCAGTTGGTGCACATTTCTTTCATTGATTAATTTTGTGCTCACTTCGTTCATTGTTCAGTTTTTGTCCATTTCGTTAATTGTTCAGTTTCTTTGTTTATCTCTCACTGGTTAGTTCGAGTTCGTGTCCATTTTGTTCATTGTCTATTGCTTCAAAGCAAAATAAAAATAAATGATAAATTTAAAAAAAAAAAAAAAAAAAAAAAAAAAAAAAAAAAAAAAAAAAAAAAAAAAGCAGCCAAAAGCAGAAAGTGCCCGAGGAAGGGTATAGTAGTTTAGTCACATATTTTTTAATGTTACTCACCAATTGGATGCGTATAATTGAATGGAACTTTCCCGAAGGTTCCGTTGGAATCACTCTATATAAATTTGAATTTCGAGCACAAACCAACTGGATTTTTATGATTGAAGATTTATGACTCTGAATACAAAATTTATTGCCTGAAAAACAAAAATTTTGAAATGTATTTACTTTAGTTTCATTCTTCCATTGCCAAGTTTAGTAATGAAATGACACGTTTGAAAAAAGTAAGTTTAGTAATGAAATGACACATTTGAAAAAAGTAAGTTTAGTAATGAAATGACACATTTGAAAAAAGTAAGTTTAGTAATGAAATGACACATTTGAAAAAAGTAAGTTTAGCAAAGAAATGACTCCTTTGAAAAAAATAAGTTTAGCAATAGAGTGACACCTTTGAAAAAAATAAGTTAAGCAATGGAATGAAACATTTGAAAAAAAAATTTTAACAATGAAATGACATTTTTGGAAAAAAAAGTTTAGCAATGAAACGACACGTTTGAAAAAAAAATGTTAAGCAATGAAATGGCACGTTTGAAAAGAAAAATGTTACACCTTTTATCCGCTTTTTATGAGTTGAGGGCATTTGAAAATACATAAAAAATTAGAAAGTGTCAGACACGATGAATATTTGAAGTTAAACATTTATATTTTGTCCTTTATCCAACAGAAAGTGAACGGAGGTCTGGGGGGAAAGTTCTAGTACACTGCCGAGGGGGGATCAGCCGATCCGCCACCGTGTGCCTCGCCTACCTCATGTACTCCCGACACCTGCACCTGGAGGACGCCTTCGAGTACGTCAGGTCGCGGAGGCACGTCATCTCGCCCAACGCCAACTTCATGATGCAGCTGACTCAGTTCGAGACGGAGCTCCGCAGCCTCGGCTTCCGTTGGCCGGCGGACAGCCTCCACCACCCGTTGTCGCCGTGCAGACATTTCACGTTCGGGAGCTGCCCGGATATTTCCAAGTTCAGGGTCGCCGAGGAGGAGGAAGAGGCGGGGAGGGGCCCCGTGGATATCATCGAAGGAGATGAGGAGGAAGACGAGGACGAGGTCGGGGAGGATAAAGCTGGCGATGGAGTTACGGCGGGAGATCTGGAGGGAGACGAGGAGGAGGAAGAGGACTACGAGAGCAGCACGTGCAGTGACGTCACACCACCGGGATTCGAGCAGATGAGGTCCCCGGTCGGATTTTTCCCCAAGCCCCTGGCATCGCCATCTTGAAAGAATCGGAATGACTTCTGGACGAGCTGTGTTACGACACATAGCACAAGATGTGCTTAAGAGCGCAAGCACGCACAGGAAAGTTTGGGCGGCAAGGGTGTACCCTGTACGGTCATCAAGACATAATCCGTTAGCGTTTATCTAGAGACCAGTCGGTTAATAAAGCAGTTACCCTCTTCAAGTCTCTGGCCGGACAGCTTCCTGTTGTTGACAAATCTACGTCATATCAATGACACTTTTCTTCTAGATTACCTACACTTACATGAAGATCGTTGAAGCATTTGTGTAGCTTTAAGTTCATCAGGACATACGACTGCTACATATAATATTGTTGCATTGGTGTACACATACTTTGCATTTAAGATTTAAAAAAAAAAAAACTTTGCTTTTAAGTTAGTTCTCAAACTGTTAGCAGAAGCGCAAAAACATTCTTTGTAATAAAATGAAAATACATCCGCATAGTAGGCATCTATAATATATATAGTGTACATCTTTATGTACAGTAGGGTAGATCGGCATAGTGTACATATATAAATCATACGTAAATCATAGAAATATTAATCGTTCGAATAGTAATTCAGTGTACATCGTTAGCGAGTTCATTTTTTATGGTGTATATTGATATTGTGTTACTGAATGTATATTGTAAACTATTTCAGTGTACATTCGTGGGATATTAAGTAATGTGGTATGCATTAATAATGCGAATGTAAATATAGATAACCCGTTATCATATGGCGTCAAAAGTTTTCTTTGCGTACACACTTTTGGTGAAGACTTCAGGGACATTTCACAGATTTGTTCACCGGACTAAGAGCGCCACCATGACATTTTGTAGTGCAAGGCCCATAACTCCACGAGACGACGTCATCTCAGATGGAGAGGCAGTGATTGTACATATAAACTCTATTTATTCTCTTTATTTATCTATTTTATTTATATATTTTATTTATAGTGATATCTTATAATCAGGTCAGTCGCGTACCCTTTGGAGGCCCCCTGCCCCTATTTCGGTTTTTGTAAACCACCGCCCTCCCCTCCGCCCCAACACAACGTTGATAGTTGAATTTGTTTCATCATTTTTTTTTCTACATCACAACTTTGGGGCCCTTTGAATTTCCGAGCCCGAGGCGACGGCTTTGCTTTTAAGTTACGGTTCACTATAGAAAGAAGAAGATTTTTGTACAAAATAAATTCATTCAAGTGTACGGTTTAAACAAAAATATCATCTTATACTGTACCAGATTCCACCTGATTGTGAATTGGTCAAATCAAACATTTACTGTTAGATCAATATATTCGATACATTTACATTTAGTATGTGGGGATTTCTTTTATGGTATGTTTATGATAGAAGTCGATTTATTTATATTTCTCTAAATGTTTGTATTCTGTATTATCCAGATGTACGCGCTAACAAATTAAAGAACAAAAAAGATGAATGAAAATATGTTACCTGGACGATGTTATTTGTTGCACTGTGAGGTGTATGAGAGAAGGTACGATGTTATTTATTGCACTGAGGGGTGTATGAGAGAATGGACGATGCTATTTATTGCACTGAGAGGTGTATGAAAGAAGGGACGATGCTATTTATTGCACTGAGAGGTGTATGAGAGAAGGGACGATGCTATTTATTGCACTGAGAGGTGTATGAGAGAAGGGACGATGCTATTTATTGCACTGAGAGGTGTATGAGAGAAGGTACGATGCTATTTGTTGCATTGTGAGGTGTCCTGAACCGCTACATGAATACCTCTAGTGTTGGCAGCATGCTGGAAACACTGGGCTGGTCACTATTGGAGGAAAGACGACGACTATCTAGGCTCTCCATGATTTTCAAGATCCACTGCTCTCGCATTAAACAGAAACTCGTCCATCTCCCCCATAGACAGCGACGAGGCCATGACAGGCAGTTCCGGCTCATACCAGCGAGAAGCCAGTATAGGAACTGCTCATTCCTGCCAAAGACATTCAGGGACTGGAACAAGCTTCCAAAAAGGAACAGTTGAGGCGACAACACTTGACACAGTTGCGTCTATTGCCTCAGGCCTTCCAACCCCTAGTGCATGATACCCTCACTAAGTAACTCTTGTAACCAGTGAAATATCCTCATCAACACCAAGCACAGAACCATTGCAAATCCCATCTACATTCATAGGAGCCATAATGATCAATCGTGGGCCCTTAATATATAGAAGAAGAAGGATCCTTGACGACTCGCCACCACCATCTCATCCCCCCCCCCCACCCACCGCTATCTTGCCGCTAGGACATTTCGCCAACAATTGAAGAAATTATATGTTAATTTTAAAGTGATAATCAAATACACAGGTGATTTAATTGTCTTTTAAGTGTGAAGAAGATCGCGAGCTTTGCGCAAAGATCAAAATCTATTGATGGGGTTTCTTTGCTAGTTCCGCGTAAAGTATGCGTAGACACGTCTGCATATAAAGTTGTACATTTTTAGAAAAAATTATGTTTTTTTTCTTTTGCGTTTCAAGGTTCTTCCCCCCCTCCTCATTTCCCCCGAAAAAATGCACCCAGACGTAAGCCTTAAAAAACAACCCCAAAAAACAATGCTACCGAAATTATCGCCGTAAATTGGGGTTCTACTGTGTACGCTGTGAGTGGCTGAACTGAGCACAGATCTACTGTGTACGCTGTGAGTGGCTGAACTGAGCACAGATCTACTATGTACGCTGTGAGTGGCTGAACTGAGCACAGATCTACTGTGTACGCTGTGAGTGGCTGAACTGAGCACAGATCTACTGTGTACGCTGTGAGTGGCTGAACTGAGCACAGATCTACTGTGTACGCTGTGAGTGGCTGAACTGAGCACAGATCCACTGTGTAATTTGTGAGTGGATGAAGTGAGCACAGATCCACTGTGTACTTTGTGAGTGGCTGAACTGAGCACAGATCCACTGTGTACTTTGTGAGTGGATGAAGTGAGCACAGATCCACCGTGTACTTTGGGAGTGTATGAAGTGAGCACAGATCCACTGTGTACTTTGTGAGTGGATGAAGTGAGCACAGATCCACTGTGTACTTTGTGAGTGGATGAAGTGAGCACAGATCCACTGTGTACTTCGTGAGTGGATGAAGTGAGCACAGATCCACCGTGTACTTTGGGAGTGGATGAAGTGAGCACAGATCCACTGTGTACTTTGTGAGTGGATGAAGTGAGCACAGATCCACCGTGTATTTTGTGAGTGGATGAACTGAGCACAGATCCACTGTGTACTTTGTGAGTGGATGAACTGAGCACAGATCTACTGTGTACTTTGTGAATGAATGAACTGAGCACAGATCCACCGTATATTTTGTGAGTGGATGAACTGAGCACAGATCCACTGTGTACTTTGTGAGTGGATGAAGTGAGCACAGATCTACTGTGCACTTTGTGAATGAATGAACTGAGCACAGATCCACCGTGTACTTTGTGAGTGGATGAAGTGAGCACAGATCCACCGTGTACTTTGTGAGTGGATGAAGTGAGCACAGATCCACTGTGTACTTTGTGAGTGGATGAAGTGAGCACAGATCCACTGTGTACTTTGTGAGTGGATGAAGTGAGCACAGATCCACTGTGTACTTTGGGAGTGGATGAAGTGAGCACAGATCTACTGTGTACTTTGTGAGTGGATGAAGTGAGCACAGATCCACCGTGTACTTTGTGAGTGGATGAAGTGAGCACAGATCCACTGTGTACTTTGTGAGTGGATGAAGTGAGCACAGATCCACTGTGTACTTTGTGAGTGGATGAAGAGAGCACATATCCACTGTGTACTTTGGGAGTGGATGAACTGAGCACAGATCCACTGTGTACTTTGTGAGTGGATGAAGTGAGCACAGATCTACTGTGTACTTTGTGAGTGGATGAAGTGAGCACAGATCCACTGTGTACTTTGTGAGTGGATGAACTGAGCACAGATCCACCGTGTATTTTGTGAGTGGATGAACTGAGCACAGATCCACTGTGTACTTTTTGAGTGGATGAAGTGAGCACATATCTACTGTGTACTTTGTGAATGGATGAACTGAGCAAAGATCCACCGTGTACTTTGTGAGTGGATGAACTGAGCACAGATCCACCGTGTACTTTGTGAGTGGATGAAGTGAGCACATATCCACTGTGTACTTTGTGAGTGGATGAACTGAGCACATATCCACCGTGTACTTTGTGAGTGGATGAACTGAGCACAGATCCACCGTGTACTTTGTGAGTGGATGAACTGAGCACAGATCCACCGTGTACTTTGTGAGTGGATGAACTGAGCACATATCCACCGTGTACTTTGTGAGTGGATGAACTGAGCACAGATCCACCGTGTACTTTGTGAGTGGATGAACTGAGCACAGATCCACCGTGTACTTTGTGAGTGGATGAAATGAGCACAGATCCACTGTGTACTTTGTGAGTGGATGAACTGAGCACATATCCACCGTGTACTTTGTGAGTGGATGAAGTGAGCCCAGATCTACTGTGTACTTTGTGAGTGGATGAAGTGAGCACATATCCACTGTGTACTTTGTGTGTGGAGGAAGTGAGCACAGATCCACTGTGTACTTTGTGAGTGGATGAACTGAGCACAGATCTACTGTGTACTTTGTGAGTGGAGGAACTGAGCACAGATCTACTGTGTACTTTGTGAGTGGATGAAGTGAGCACAGATCCACTGTGTACTTTGTGAGTTGATGAACTGAGCACAGATCCACTGTGTACTTTGTGAGTGGATGAAGTGAGTGTCGAATATTTTGATCCCTTGTCCGAATCGTATTGCACGTGATGAATACTTGTCTAGGGTCTACGAGGGTAGAGATCTCCTTACTCGTACAATTAATCAAACTATTAAGTCCGAAGCATGACACAATTCGTCCATTGGGTAATACTCTTTATTATATGTAGTTCGTGTCGTAAGGCATGTAATGGCAACTCCAATTCCGGAGGTACACAACAATAAACTCGTTCAAAGTAGCTCTCGGTCAGATTCTCAACACCCAACTCGTCCGTGAAAATATTAGCCTCTCTCTCGATTCAGCTAGTCCTCTCCCCTTTTATCCATTCAACCTCTAATGTAATCATGCTATTAACATCGCTCACATTCGTTCATATTCCTTCACATTCGTTCACAATCCCAAAATCACAACACACACACTGCCACTGATTTCATGACCTTGACAGTGAGCACAGATCCACTGTGTACTTTGTGAGTGGATGAACTGAGCTCAAATCCCCGGTGTACTTTTCGAGTGGATGAACTGAGCATAGATCCACTGTTATTCAACAAAAACATCGCGTTCTTGAATTTTTAAAATAATTTTAGTCTAATCACTTCTAGAACTATATTAGAATGAAAAAAATTAAAATAAAAAAACTATCTCTGGGCAAAACGTCCCAGCGGCGTAACGGTGGCGTAGAGGTAAACATATTATAGCTGATATTATAACGCTGCAACCATTGTACATTTTAATTTATGATATTTTAAAGATTATATATCTTGGATCATAATGCTCGAAAGATTATATTATTTAGATTACAACGATTCAAAGATTATATATCTTGGATCATAATGCTCGAAAGAAAGATTATATATCTTGGATCATAATGCTCGAAAGATTATATTATTTAGATTACAACGATTCAAAGATTATATATCTTGGATCATAATGCTCGAAAGATTATATTATTTAGATTACAACGATTCAAAGATTATACATCTTAGATTCCAATGCGTCCAAGTTTAGAATATAGAAAGAATATAACGCTCCAAATTTTATAACCCGAAATGATAGAGCTTAAAGGACGGAAGGAACTAGTCTCAATCCAGTTGTGGCATTCCAATTTGGTTCTCACTAGTCTCAATCCAGTTGTGGCATTCCAATTTGGTTCTTACTAGTCTCAATCCAGTTGTGGCATTCCAATTTGGTTCTCACTAGTCTCAATCCAGTTGTGACATTCCAATTTGGTTCTCACTAGTCTCAATCCAGTTGTAACATTCCAATTTGGTTCTCACTAGTCTCAATCCAGTTGTAACATTCCAATTTAGTTCTCACTAGTCTTAATCCAGCTGTGACATTTCAGTAAGGTTCTCACTTGTCTCAATCCAGTTGGGACATTCGAATTTGGTTCTCACTAGTCTCAATCCAGTTTGGACATTCCAATTTGGTTCTCACTAGTCTCAATCCAGTTGTGACATTCCAATTTAGTTCTTACTAGTCTCAATCCAGTTTGGACATTCCAATTTGGTTCTCACTAGTCTCAATCCAGTTTGGACATTCCAATTTGGTTCTCACTAGTCTCAATCCAGTTTGGACATTCCAATTTGGTTCTCACTAGTCTCAATCCAGTTTGGACATTCCAATTTGGTTCTCACTAGTCTCAATCCAGTTTGGACATTCCAATTTGGTTCTCACTAGTCTCAATCCAGTTTGGACATTCCAATTTGGTTCTCACTAGTCTCAATCCAGTTTGGACATTCCAATTTGGTTCTCACTAGTCTCAATCCAGTTTGGACATTCCAATTTGGTTCTCACTAGTCTCAATCCAGTTTGGACATTCCAATTTGGTTCTCACTAGTCTCAATCAAGTTGTAACATTTAAATTTGGTTCTCACTAGTCTCAATCCAGTTTGGACATTCCAGTTTGGTTCTCACTAGTCTCAATCCAGTTTGGACATTCCAATTTGGTTCTCACTAGTCTCAATCCAGTTTGGACATTCCAATTTGGTTCTCACTAGTCTCAATCCAGTTTGGACATTCCAATTTGGTTCTCACTAGTCTCAATCCAGTTTGGACATTCCAATTTGGTTCTCACTAGTCTCAATCCAGTTTGGACATTCCAATTTGGTTCTCACTAGTCTCAATCCAGTTTGGACATTCCAATTCGGTTCTCACTAGTCTCAATCCAGTTGGGACATTCCAATGGGGTTCTCATGATACAGTTAACAATCTCACCAGTTGTCACAACGCAACATCTAAAATTCTTTCAAGAGTTTCACCGTTCCAATCAATGGTTTTAAAAAAACAAAAAAAAAAAACAACAACACTAGTTTACGTTGAGCAGCTGCTAAGTGAATCACAAACTAGACACGACAAGGTTGAGCTTCCTCTCACTCTTCTATTTTAGTATAACTTGATAAAGAGGCTCAAGAAAATATGGAACGACAAAAATATAGCCCCCAGCACCAAAATCAGGCTGATGCGCTCATTAATCCTCTCCATTTTCTTATATGCCTGTGAGTCCTGGACATTAACAGCAGAACTTGAAAGGAAAATAAAGGCGATGGAGATGAGATGTTACATAGACATTCTTGGCATCTGCTATAGAGACCACATCACCAATGAGCAAATAAAAGAAAGGATTCGTCGGGCAATTGGGCAGTACGATGACCTCCTGACGTCTTTTAAAATGCGCAAACTTGAGTGGTATGGCCACGTGACCAGAAAACAAGGGCTCGCCAAAGAGATCTTGCAGGGCACTACTAGAGGAGAGAGAAGAAGAGGAAGACAAAGAAAATGATGGGAAGATAATATCAAAGAATGGACGGGATTAAAACTAGGCGATGCTATGCGTAGGGCAGAAGACCGAGAGGAATGGAAAAGAATAGTGTACATGTCATCTGTGGCGCCCCAACGGTCGAAGGACTACGGGACCTGATGAGGATGATGATGATGATGATGATGATAACTTGATAACTTAGCCCACTTCTGCTTGGCGAAGACAGTTTTTAAGCCTACTTATTTTTTTAATGACGTTGACATAGAGATACTCTTGTATCTTTTTGAAGACTTTGTCATATTGATACTCTTGTGTCTCTTTACTAAAAAAAAATTACAATAAAAAATAAATAAAATTGCTGGCTTTTTTTTTTTTAATAAGTGGATCAATCAGGATTTACAACCGCTCTTATCTCTTTGTCCTCTCGATTAATGAGAGATGAACTTTGAGGACGGACTGAGTCCTGCTAGCACTGCATTTAGATGGGATAGTAGGAAATGTGTGCGGACAGCCCACTTGGGGGTTGGTGGAGGTGGGCGGTGGCGGTGGTGGTGGCGGTGGTGTGTGCGGTGGTGTGTGCGGTGGTGTGGGCGGTGGTGTGTGTGCGGGGTAGAAGATGTGTTGAGAATTATCAAAAACGTGTACATATGAGATTATTTCCCTCACGATATCATTTAAAATCCACACTGGAAGCTTTTAGATAATCTAAGTTCATCAAGTGAATAGAGTGACGATGCGTTAATTTAATGTTCTTCCAGCAATTGTGCAGAACAGGAGTACTATAGAAGTATTCTCAGTACAATAAGAGTACAGACAAACAACGCGTTTAAATATTTAGTACATATATTAGTGTACATATTGGCAATGCGTTTAATTATATTAGTACATTAAGTGAACATATAAGCAATGGATTTAATTATTTTAGTACAATAAGTGTACATAATAGCCTTGCGTTTGATTATTCCAGTACAATAAGTGTACATATTAGCAATGCGTTTCATTATTTTAGTACACTAAGTGTACACATTAGCAATGCGTTTCATTATTGTACAAGAAATGTTCATATTAGCATTGTGTTCAATTATTTCAGTACAATAAGTGTTCATATTAGCAATGCGTTTCATTATTATGAGTCAAGCCATTGTGCAGTTTATGAGAGCACCTTTAACGTTTGTGAGAAAATAAATGTCTAGAAAATCGATGGGTTTTCATCAAACAATAAAGGGAAATAAACTTTTTCTGTGTTTGTATAGAAATGTGGGTTAAATTTGTAAATGTCCTTTCAGATCGCTGTATAATACAAAACATACCCCCCCCCCCCCATTTTTTCCCGTGCATTGCTACTTGCTAGACGGCTTTTTTTTCTTCTTTTCTTCTTTTTTTAAATAGTGTAAGGGGAGTGACTTTTTAAAAAATGTATTCAATTCGTTTTACTGAATACATTCCCTTATTTGATGAATTCCTCCCCCCAACCCCTTGCAGTAAGTGGAAAATTCAACGCGGAAAAGGAAAAGAGGATCATTTTTTTAATATTTGCTTATGTTAACAGGGTATCAACAGGCGAGCGTTCCAAAAGGCTTGCAACACAGGGACATACTCGTTGATTCATTAGTCAATCAGCTCTAAATGACGAGAGGCAAACTAATGCTGCGCTTAATTCTATCATCAGCAGACTGTGTTGCAGCTGTCTTCGTACACCACGGGTTCCAGCAATGACCACCACGGTCGTAAAAAAAAAACTAATTAATAATTAGGGTTGCTAATGACAGAGATTGACATCGGTCCTTAATATCTATACATTTTCTGCACGTTTTTGCTATCATCAATTATATATAAATCCAATAGAGCACCGGTTCTCAACCCGTGGGTCGCGACCCCTTTGGGGATCGAATGACCCTTTACCGTGGGTCACCTAAGACCATCCGGGAAAAAACAACCATGTACACCACAGTTATGTAGTGGCAATGAAAATAATTTTGTGGTTGGGGGTCGCCACAACATGAGGAACTGTATTAAAGGGTCGCGGCATTAGGAAGGTTGAGAACCAGTGCAATAGAGCTAAGCAGTATCTGAGTTTTAGATAAGTTTGCAATATTTTTTCCTGTATTTTTTAATTTTAAAAAAATTGGGGTTGGGGAGTAGGGGTGGGGTGGGTAGCAGTTTGGGAAAAACCCAAAAAGTTGAGATTAATTAAAAGTTTTGATAACGGGACGTAATCTTAATTCTGATGTATGCCCAGAAATGGGGGATGGAAGTAACTTAATCTTGATTTATAACTACTCAGTGTGGAAATCTAAGCCGGATGTAAGATCACAAACTCATCAATAATAAACACAACTCTTCCGATTTTAGAGTAACCCGTTTAAATGTTGTTTTTTTTTAAAATAAAAATTAGTGCTGTCGAAAAGGAAATACATTATAACATCATTAAAAAAATATTAAATTTAAATCAATCTAAAAATAACATCAAAATGCCAAATCTGTAGTTTTAAACAAATAAAATATTTTCTCCTAAAGTACGAATGAGGCATAAGACGCGTGCACCTACAAATATGTCCATCGATATTTTTTTAATAACAAAGAAGAAGTTATACATAAAAATAAAATTAACAAAGTGTACACTTTTATTTAGCTTGCACTTTGGTCTATTTGTATGGGTCCAATTTTGTAACTCTATTTTCGACCTGCTCCCATCGTCAGGCGGACTTAAAACTTTTGTATGTCTATTCAACCCCGGGGATAATACAATCTTTTATAATCAGTAGGTCCCAGTTGACCCCCCACTTACTCTTGAGTGACCTCTAAGGGTCAAATCTTGTATCTCAACTGTGACCCACTTTGTGATCTCCAACTGAGCTGAAGCTTAACATACTTACCCACTCTTGATGACAATATAGCCCTTAATGATCAGTAGGTCACAAGTGAACGCCACTGAACCTTCAATGACTTCTGCTGGTTAAATCTTGCGTCGAAATTTCGACCCACCTCATAATCTGAGCTGCAAACTTGGTACACTTACCCACCCCGCGATGATAATACAACCAGGCAATAAGTGATGCCTTATAAAAAAAAAAGACTAAATCATTTTTTTGAGATACACAAGGGTTTTATTACAATAAATAATGTCTTCAAAAAATAAAAGATTGGGCGCCAAGCATAGAGGGGGGAATGCTACAAAGAAATAAAACTTGAGATCAGTGGCGTACCTAGGGTTGGTGTCACCCAATGGGGTCTGCGATCCCCGCACCCCCTAGCTACGCCAATGCCCGAGATACAATACAAGGGTGGGTTAACAAATGTAGAGACAGCTGTTCGGCCAGTTTGGTGTTTTTCTTTAATAATATGGATCGGAACTTCCTGCTTTCGAATCGTGACACGTCTGGTCAGCAGTTGTATGGATCGAGATACAATGCTGGTTCTTCTTGTCTCAGAGGCGTAGCTAGAGTGTTTGGCGCCCGGTGAAAAGATTCATTTTAAAGCTCCTCCCTTTCCCTTTTTTTTATCCTCTCAAACCCATTTTTTTCATCAATATAATAATATATAATCTGGCACCCGGGGTCATCTGGTCCCATTGCCCCCTACTTAGCTATGCCTCTCTCTTGTCTCAGTGGCATTTCGTTCCATGTTTGGCAGACAACGC